>OU744728.1:59677513-60277513 GCA_916613615.1 Steromphala cineraria | reverse complement strand
CAAGATTTCACCATATTTTGTTCAGGCTTTGGACTTATACTTTGATGATCCCAGGCATGTTTTGGGGAAATTGTCGGAACTACGACTCTAGAGAGTGAATGACGCAGTGACTTCGATTAAGAAGAGCTTGATACAAAGTTTTTAACTACCTTTGCTAACATATTCGGGAAACAATTTTTCTACTGCAATTAAATGTAACTCGAATGTATTGATATCTGGACGTTTGACTGCGATAAATTCACAAACTGGCTTAAAAACTTCTTTCACCACTCTGTTTGAAATTCTCATTTCAGCAGGTATTTGGTACAAAAAGTAACCTCGAGAACTGAGTACAACTTTGTAATCAGTAAGGATGTCCCCGAAGATAATTAATCATCTCAATAAGAATCTGTGACTTTCTTTCACATGCAAATCTAAGATTAACAACTTTGTTCAAGAATTTCTTATTATTGACATCACTTTAAAGTGAGCGAAATACATTAAATTCTTGGTAGATTATTACAGTTTTTAATTCTTTTAAGATTTTCTAAATGTCTCAAACTGTTTTCGTTGTTAAACATCTTATGCAATGCGTTGCGAGTGTTTACACTTGTATCTTATCACATCTTATCACAGGATACACAAATAACACAATATGGTACCTTTACAAACAAGTAACTCTGAAAGTATAATAGTTCTCTCTAACGAAAAACATAATGTACAAAAATCACTATATGCTTGTTTTATGGAGTCCAACAGCAAACTTGCGTTTACAAATAACCATCATTGAAGGTTACCTTTGTTAATAGCATCTTCAAATTCTACAATTAAACAATTAATTATTTTCTAATTTGTAAACAAAACATATGGGCCAAATACTTTGACTTGGGTAGAAGCAAAATCATGACTTTAAGTGCAAGTATAATGATGTTAAACAGTAGTTTCTGCATCATCAAAGACAATAACACCTTGATGAGCTACAAAAACCCCAATATCTGTTATGTTTGTAATATAAAATGTGTGATACTGAAATAAGTAGAGATGGTATCATAAATAAATCAATTGAATGATTTGAATTTAAGAATATAATGTATACATGTATACAATACATGTACATGAGGTATAGGATGTATTTTGCAGCATAATGAATACTGTATTTTTAAAATAAACTTCAATTTACAAGATATATACTGGACAAAGCAAGTACTATAACAATCATTGACAAGCATATTATTGTGTTTCGTTTGACATTCCATACTTCTCATATATCTTCCAACATATGAAAGAAAACTAAAATGACTAGGTACGTCACGTTTTTGTTCCAGTTGCAGCGATCGATATCATAATAGAATACATGGATCTGCAGTCATGTGGGATGTTAAAGAAGGGCTTTGTAAGCCCAGGTGATACCCTGAGAGCGCTGACAAGGCCCTCATTATGTCAAGCTCTCCAAGTAGGGTTATATCAAAACCATCTGAACTCATAATGTCATTTTGCAACTTTAAAGAACCAATCTGTGATTTTAATCATATGGTTTTGCTTTGGTACAAAAGTCAGCATACATCATTAAATCGTTTTTTAAAATCTCACATTTTCATCCTCAAATGGATTTTAAGCGATACATTCTTGATCCGTATGACACTCTTTTATACAACAGATATATTTTCAGAAGCCAAACTTACACATGCAATATACAAGGACACTTATCATACAAACTATCAACAATTATCAATTACCTTGCTGAGATCTATCAATCAGCTTACAAGAAGAAGCACTTCGTATTCAGGGCCTTCTTTCACGAAGTTCTAAAGTGACCATAAGTCCTTGATGGAACGTAAATGTATGGAAGTTAGGTTAACCTTAGTAAGGTTGCTTTGTGAAAGGGGGCCCAGGACATAGAAACGATATCCTTATGGCACTTGACAAACCGGATGTTGTTCTACTCGTACTGTGTGACTTGTCAGCACCCTTTGTGTACCTCAAGGATACGCGTTAGGACCAGTCCTGTTTACAATCTCCAGTCAGCCTCTGAGATGCGTTGTCAGGAAGCATTCGTTGATGTTTCCCGGATATGCTGATGATCAGAAACTCTATATATCTTTAAAACCAGCCCGTGTTTTATCAGACATTGTCAGACTGTACCTATGTATCACAAAGATACAAAAATGGATGCTGTCGAAATTGCTTAGGCTCAACGGCGACAAGATAGATTTCATCATTATAGGGACAAAGAAGCCGTTATCAAAACTACCACTCGTATAGTTTACAAATTCAACATACAGCCATCTGCTCAAATAATAAAACCTATGTGTTATCTTCAACCAGTCAATGTCAAGTAAGAAACAGTCTCTCAATATTGCCCGTTCAGCCAACTACCATCTTTCCACCATAGGAAAATCCAGAAATACATCGATTCAAATTCAACTAAAACCCTCATCAACTCCTTTTTTAACTTCCCGCCTAGACTACTGCAATTCTCTGTTGTCCGGCTCTAATGCCATCTCCCACCTTCAACGCATCCAGAATAAAGCTGCCAGAATTATATCTCTCACCAATCCATCAGACAACATCAGCCCAGTTATCAGACAACGCCATTGGCTTCAATTCCAACAAAGAATTATATTCAAGAATCTTCTACTATCTTTGTCTGCTCTCTTTGTTGGCTCATCCCCACGCTACCTGAAGAAACTTCTCCCGACATACGAGCCTCAGCGACCTCTCCGTTCATCAAAGCAGTCGTTGCTTTCTGTACCATCTACTAGGACCAAACGCTTTCTCTGTGCTAGCTCCTAGACTTTGGAATTCTCTCCCCACGCATATAAAGTCTGTAGAATCTGTATCATCATTCAAGCAAAGCCTTAAAAACTTCCTATTCAAACTCCGACTGCCAATAACTCTCATGTTACCCCATCTATCACTGATTTCTTCTCTCAGCGCCGTTGGGCAGGCCTCGTCTAGAAATTAGGCGCTTTATAAATTAATTATTATATATTAAATAATTCATAATTGACTGCTTTCAATAGTTTCCTAAAATATGTTTTACTGATTGACCCGGTTTCTGAAATCAAACCTTCCTATTGTTCATATTGTTTCCAACGTTGATGAGCTTTAAAATTACACTTCATGCAACAGTAAATACTGCTTTACCGAATGAAACTATTGAGAAAATATTAGTTAAAGTCGTCTCGAACCCAAACCCGAATTTTATTGCTCTATAAACCTAACAGTTATACCATTGTACCACAAGAAATGAGACCAAATGAGAAGACTTCGTAGACCCTCCTAATTCAAGACATTTGGAAGAATGAAGTTTCACAACAGGGCGGAAGGAAAGGAAAACGAGGGAAAAAACTTAGAACCTTCAACATTTTAAAAGACTACTACGAGACAAAGTGCCATGTGCAAACCTCTATGCCTAGGAAAGACAGGTCAGCCTTAGACAAGTTTAGGAGCGGGGTGGTTCTACCCAAAAAAGAAACTGGACGTTATACTAACATAACATTAAAAGAGAGAGTTTGTCTGGTTTGCGTAGAAGATGACAAACATGTGTTACTGAGATCTCATATGTATAAATTTTAATTTGAAGGGTATTCCCCAATCTATCCTCACCATGGAACGCAAATAAGGACAGTGTTCCTCACACTGACACTAGCGATCATACTTACTGAATCGCACTTGAAAACCCACATTCCGATGACGTCGCAATCACTTAACATTCATTCACATAATCTAGACGTTCATTCGCACAATTTAGCGACTAATGGTTTTGTTAACTCGCAAATTTGCGTTTGTATGAACTATAACACAAAGATAATTTAATGAAAGTTTTCCATTTGTATTGTTCAGAATTAAAGCTGTTATTAACGGATTTACTCATTACCTATATGTTCATTGTTCAAAATCTAATGACGCCATCTGTCCATTGTAAGAATTGTATACCTACGCACAACTACGAGAATTGAGAGTAAACATAATTTTCATTTTAAATCATTCATTGATCTTGATCTCTCGTTCATCCTTTGGTGTGTGGTAATGCTCAGTGGTATTCCGGATCAAATCCCTAACAGTTGTACACTTTCCTCAACAAGACTTATCTACACATCTCCAATAGATCGTATCTTCTTTAACCATGTTCGTAACATAAAGATATCCATCTAGAAGTAACTGGATATATATTTCATATATATACTCTAACTAGTACAAGAGGAAATTGCCGGAGAACTTTTAAGAAGTTTGATGTTCAAAGCTCTTCTACTCAGTACCAGTTAGCTAACTCTCGTAGTGATGAGACAGAAAAGAGATTATTAGTTAGATGTTTTGACATCAGAGTGTGTTGTTACTAGAACATAAAGCAGATCGGGTCAGTCCTTTGATTAATTAGGGGTGCTCAGCAATGCTCAGCTAATTAGTGTTGTGATTGATTCTGTCTTTTGGGAATTCTGTCTTATGGTAATAAATCAGTCTGAGGGTATTACTACTAACTGTCCCCGAGGCTCTGATTAAGGCCAACACTAACCTCAAAATTCATAATCTTAATTCACAATCTTTGAACCATCCTAGAGCGTTGTTCTTTGAAAGTATGTGAAGCAGTTTGATATTTGAAAGGTTTTTCTTGAATGAGAATATTCATATGTTTAAAAAGGTGACACTTTTGTAGGTTTATTACACTCACTGCATTTGTATGGTTTTAGCCCATTGGGCTTTCTCAAGTGACTTTAGATACAAGCGGTATTGAGTACAATACCAATCAAATTCCAATTTCAATACCCATTTAAGTACGTCTCCACCCTTTTTGATACAAGCGGTATTGAGTACAATACCAATCAAATTCCAATTTCAATACCCATTTAAGTACGTCTCCACCCTTTTTGATACAAGCGGTATTGAGTACAATACCAATTCAATTCCAATTTCAATACCCATTGAAGTACGTCTCCCCAGTAAACAACAGTTTTTAGATGTGGCGACAGTATCCTCAATGTCGTAGAAAACAATACTTACCTCGGCCTTTTTTTTACAGAGTTCCTGGATTATAAACGTATGGGTCAGGTGGCAGCTAACTCTGCAAGTCGTGCTCTTGGACTTCTTATTGCTAAATACAAGATGCTTGGAGGAATGCGTTACCCGACGTTTTCCAAACTATATGACACGATGGTCTGGTCAGTTATACAATACGGATCTGCGGTTTTGGGACAGTACTGTATACCAGCTGTTAACGATGTGCACAACAGAGCCATGCGTTTCTACCTCGGTGTTCCCAAGTACACACCCAACTCAGCTGTGGTAGGAGAGATGGACTGGAGGCCCCCGAATGTACGACAGTGGGAAAGTGTTGTCAAGTTTTATAAACGCCTTTGTATTACACTAGCGAACAGACTTCTATTTAAGCTATTCATGTGGGCCAATAAGGATGAATCCAATGTTTTATTGAAGTGCCCTTTATACGAGGAAATACGTCAGTAACTTTTACAAGAATGTTCAGCTAACTCTGATAATTTTACGAATTTTAATGATTTATTCTCTCCAGCCCTACTGTGATAAATGAATGTGCCAGAACCTGCAACCTTTTATTACAAAAAAGAAAGAGTATATTATATAAAACCTAGTTTCTTATAATGTATGTATATACTGCATTTCTATTTTCATTTTATATTGTGTATGTTTTTAAATTGCTAAATTTGTCTCTCATACCCTTATTTGGGTGGCTCACGTGTATTATATTTCAAATGTATTTTTATTATTTGTAATCTATGTGTATTTTTGAGGTGAGACATGAATAAACATTTATCTATCTATCTATCTTATTGACACAGGCGGTTTTGAGTACAATACCTATTCAATTGCAATTTCAATACCCATTGAAATACGTCTCCAACTTTATTGATACCAGCGGTATTGAGCACAATACCTATTCAATTGCAATTTCAATTCCCAAGAGGTACGTCTCCCCCCTTATAGATACAGGCGCTATTGAGTACAATATCAATTCAATTCTTATTTCAATACCCATTTAAGTACGTCTCATTCCTTATTGATACAAGCGGTATTGAGTACAATACCTATTCAATTCCAATTTCAATACCCAATGTAGTACGTCTCCACACTTATTGATACAAGCGCCATTGACACCAATACCTATTCAATTCAAATTCATAACATGGGTCAAGAGGGTCATATTATGACGTCATTGTGACGTCACAAGGCTCACCAGGCTCAAAGGGTCTAAACCTAGTAAAAGTTATCGACTAAGGTCCTTAACTATCAACTTTTTATGATGTAATGTAACATAGCAAATGTTGTACTTGAAAAATAGCGCGTATGTAGGTGAATTCAAGTTTAAGATAGCTTAATTAATAAAGTAGTCACTGTTAGAGGATAGTTCCGTCTTATCCCTACAAAGTATTAAGAGACCAGAGACACAAACATTTGTTGCCTAAAATGATAGATAATTACAGAAGGCTAGAAGCAAGTGTGCGCCGTGTGCAGGGTCAAGCTACAATACACAGAGAGCTGGGCTTCTGCCTGACCCCACACAGCTGCAGCTAGAAAGCAATACTGCTGGCTTGATATTGAAAACTTAACTCACCCCAAACTCAACATCTATGCTCTATTCATGGCATAGATAAACATTTCAGGAGTCAGTCCTGAAAAGTTCATCATGTTCTGCTGACGCATTCCACTTCAGGAGCCTTTTTAGCCTTTTTTTCGTCATTTTTTCTATCGATTTTGATAAAAAATTCTGAACGAAATTGACTATTTGCGATCAATGTTTTGATTGATTCCTATTGTATATATACTTGTCTTACATTCCTGATTGCCGTTTTTGCTTGAAATGTTATTGCGCATCCTTTGATGCAAGTTGCAAGTCTCTAGGTGTATTTTGTAAAAATTTCCCATTGTAATTTTTCGATTTTTTATTCGAACTGGACCTATTGTTTCTAGACCGAATGTGCCCAAAAGCTTAGTGAACCTTCTCCTCCGTAAGAGCTATTAACTTGCAAAATTTCACGTTGGCTTAATCGTGACCACAAAATCCGTTGAATAAAACAAATTAATAATAAAACACTCCAATACAATAAGTGTTCAGCCTGAAAAGATGAATCCTTAATAATCAACAACGTCCTAGAGAGTTATCCCCTCTTAAGTCTAAAAGGTTAGAATAGGCAGGGATACGATTAGTTTTTTTTGGACAAAATTCAATTCATACATAAGCTCTCAAACCATAAGTTTGGCATGATTCAGCACTCTTAAATGGTACACTCATTTGCTACGGCCTTGGGCTAGCCCACTGTAGAAATACAGTGTGAGCACTCTCTGTAATTGAGTGGAACTTTCTTAAACTGCTTCGCCTCGTTGATAACATTGTATTGCTCAAAAGTTAACCATCATGAGGTCTTTATGACGTTGCAATGCTACATATATTTATACCCCTTCCTCCTTTTAGATCACACACTATATTCTTTTCAAAGTGAACTTTAGCAGTTTTAAAGTAGTTTTTGTGGATTCTATTTTTCCTTGAAGTTCTGAAAAATCTTGCTGCACTGATATAGAAGATAAAGGCAATATTATGGATATACATCTTCTTTATTCAAATTTGTGACGTTTCGACATAGATACTAATGTCGTTCTCAAGCAAGTGTTGCAGGTGATGAGGCAAAGAGGATATTTATGTAAACAATATGTTGTTACAGTAAAGTTGATTATACAATAAACGAGGTTCATGTACAGGCCATGATATAGTTATGTACATAGAAAGATAATGTTTATACAATGGATAATTGATACAACAAAAGAGGTTGATGTATAGATCATGATTAAGAAGTGAATTAGAAGCCAGGTCTTAATGTACATGGACAATGCATACAATACATGAGATTGATGTACATGGTATTGAGCGAGATGGACAGGCATGGTTGAGAAAATTATGCGATAAGTTGATGGTAAGCATTGGGGATGTAATATCCTTCATCTCTGTTAAGGGCAGGGCCTATCTTCATAATGTGGACAACTTCCAGAAGTTTTCTTACTTTGTAGTCTGCTTGATTCTTCTGGATGGTTCTTTGCCAGTTGATGGAGTGGTCTGGGTTGGCTTTTATGTGATCGACAATGGCGGATTAGGAGTCATTCTTTCTTATCGAGGCCTGGTATTCTTTAATTCTGTTCTGGTCTTGATGTTTTGCCAACATAGGAGTCACCACAATTGCATTCTATGTGGTAAACAACACCTGTTGGGTCTGGCTTTTTTTAATGGGATTTCCTTGACGAATGTGGCAGGGTACTCATTATAGTTGGTGAAGACGAGGTGGTCTAGTTCAACATTGAGGCACTCAGGTATCGAGCAGATGTTCTTCGCACGCCGTGTCAAAGTAGATATAATACCTCTTTTGACTTGGATAGGATGACAGGAGTTGAAATGGATATACTGGTCTGTGTGGGTTGGCTTGCGATACACGCTGGTGTTCAGCTTGTTTTCTTCTTTGTGGACAAGAACATATAGGAAGGAAGAACTGTAAACGGGGATGTTGAGCATAGAGTCATCAGATTGGGAGAGGATGACAAAGGTGTCGTCTACCTTCCGGAACTAGCAGGTTGGTTGGACTGGGGAGGTCTGCAGGGCTGTATCTTCTAGGTGGGTCATGTAGATTTCGGTGATGAGGGGAGAAAGGGGTGAACCCATTGGGAGCCAATGGGTCTGTTAGTATATCCTGTCTTGCCAGGTAAGGTAGGTGGAGCGGATGCAGGCGTTTATGAGGTTGATGATGCCGTCAGTTGAAAGGTGGGTGTCGAGGGTCGAGTGCATATATTCTACTCTAGCTTTTATGATGTTGAGGGCCTCTTCTCGGGGGACATTAGTGAAAAGATCTACTACGGCATAACTCAACATCTTGCCAGGATCTTGGATAGAGCTGGTCTTCTTGCAGAATTCACTGGAGTCTGCGATGAAAGACTTGGCTGTCTTCCCTAAGGGGGCGAGTAGTCGGGCCAGGTGCTGCGCAGTGTTGTAGTGGACAGTGTTCCTGGTGCAGACGAGGAGGCAGGCTTTAATGGGATCTTTGTGGACCTTGATGGTAGCTCGGGCGTAGGGTGGCTTAGGGTGCTGGACGTAAAGATTGATATGTTTATCTTTTTGAGCATTGCTAAGTTTTTCTTTTTCTAAGATATTGGCAATTTGATGACGCAGGAAGTCGACATTGCCGCCAGGTGTTAGTTGTTGAAGACCTTTTTTAATCTGGACAATGAACATGTCACTGTTTTGTAGGATGGTTGGGACAAATTTAAGACCTTTTAGAGGACCTCTAGTTCTTGCTGGCTTAAGTTTCTGCTGCTGAGGTTGATGGCAGTTCTCTTGACATACTCATCTTTAGGTCATGAAGTCTTGGATTTGAAAGGGGGCTTGATCTTCGTGAGTTTCGAAATGTGGGTTTTCTTGAGGTTTTCATCCAGTCTTTGATTGGCAGCTGTCTGAAGGCTACGCAGTTTAGTATAAGTATCAGTGCTCAGTGTTGATCTGAGCTGGTCCTGATGATTAGATATGGAGTTGAGGGTAAGGGCTTTCATCTTGCAGTGATGCTGTATTCTTTCCTTCACGAGGAGATGGGAGGCTTTCTGGAGTATGGTATGTGCAGCAGGTGAGGATACTGGGCTTCTTAATCTCAGACCTTTAGGGACGATGTGTAGGTCACGGCATCTCATGAGGAATGTCAGATGATTGCTAGAGTGCAGGTACTTCTTCTCTAGGTTCCCTAACTTGTTGATTGTTGTGATAGCCACGTCTCCATGTAGATGACAAATGACTTCTTTGGTGGGCTTTCTAGAAGTTGTGATGACGAAGAAGATAAAGGCAATATTATGGATATACAACTTCTTTATTCAAGTTTGCACTGATATGTTTCATTTTATTGTTTCCATATTATTTGAAATATTGTTTTTCTCACTTTACCAACTTGAATGAATTGCCATCCTCTTTCCACTGTTTGTATTTAATGTGTTGTTGAAATTAATTCAACAAAGAGCATAACCGTTATACAAGTTGACAGAATATTTTAAAAGCTGTTTTATTATGTATTAACTTTCTCAAATAATAATACAAACATTAAAAAACATTGACCAGCCAAAGCTGAAACGGAACAAACTTATGTGTATAACAAATTCAGGTTTGGTTTATCATTTTTTAAACTTCTATTCGTACAAAACCAGCTCTAGATGAACAGTGATGTATGTAGAAGGTTAAATGACAAATATTTAATTATGTTTAATGATATCTCGTTTTCAATTTGTTCTTTATTTTCGATATCTTGACTTCGGTTTGAACTAGTTTTGCAAATTCGTGATGGATTTTTCGATATTTCATGTCTGAGATTTAAACTTAACTCGGCCATCATAATTTTCCCTACTAGTGTTGATTGTTACTGCAATGACTTTTATAGTTCCTAAACGTTCTTTGTTTGAGTCGACGAGCTGGTTTACATCTGCATTCAATCTAGAGTCAAGGACATCCGTAAGACCTGTTTAGCTTGTCACCTGATGTGTCTGACAGGTCATGCAAGTCGTACAAACTACTAAATCCATTATACTTTCTACTGCTCCTTTGAGGCAATGTAAAAGCTTGATACCAATTAGCGATTACGACTTTTTGCTCCAAAAACTTCTTATGATAAGTTTTTCTACAGGATCAACAGTCTCACTACTCAGCCCGATGATGATGTGTAGTTGTAGAAAAAATTAACAACATTTGTAAAGAAAAATCAACGGGTCATTTTATTCATAATATGGATTGATTCGTTTAGCTTAACTGAACATGTTACGCTCGTTTTAGAAATATATTTTCTCTTTCAAACCGCTGGTTTGCATTACATTTTTCTTCATTTTCGTTTAATCTTCAAACAGAACTCTTCCCCTTTAAACGAACCACCTCACAACGTAAAACAGCAAGAAAGTGCACTTTTAAACATTTTTACGTTTAACATCAACTAACCTTCACTTTATCTATTCTCGATTTTCGTTCAAAGATTTTTCAAACAAATAAAAACTGGATTTGATTTTTGTCAATTTGTCCAATAAACACCTTTGATTAACCTTTCGTTAAGACAGCGTAATTATCGGCTGTGAAAAACCCACTCGCGGGTGTGACGTAATAAACAGACTATACAGACTCATAATTATTGCAACTGGAATGCCACCTAAATAATTGTTAAATTACCATTGATGTGGATATCTTTTTTACACCAAATGCTTAGTAGTGTTACATCGTCAAATGATTTATCTAACAGAGTGGAAAACATTTTCTGAAAATCGGTAATTATTGGGTTTTTTTCTGTGGTATTGTTACGATAGATGTTTAGATAACGATGTTGATTCTGTTTATGATGTCACAAAAAGAGGGGGTGGTTTGTGGCCAAATAGTTCTAAGCGGCCCATCAAAAACGACTATCATTACCAAACTGAACATACGCATTATGAGTTTAACATATTTTTTACTATAATGGGAATCAATTCCATTGATTTTAATAATTTTTGATAAGTGAAAATACGTTAAATTTTTTGTGAAGGGCTGTACATTTTATCATAGTGCTTAAATATATATATATATATTCTTCATAATTTTCATATTTTCCTATCCATAAGTTATCAATATTTTCAAGTTATTTTGTCAAACCACAACAGAAACTTTGTTTCATTGTTTTAGGATTTTGCCAAGTTCCATTGTCTAAGGATGTTGCCTTAGGCAATCACCTATCTATAACAGTATTATTGTATATGCTTCGATAATTGTCCAATGCTTAATTGTAAATCACTTAGGGCTATTGAAATGTGCAATGGTATCATTGAGACGCAAGGAAGTGAAAGTCAATCACAACCTTTGCTGACATATTATTTGCTCAAGGCTCTAAAATCAAATGTCAAATATACCCTTTAAACAGGACGGTTCAGATATTCTAATCAGTGGATATTAGTGGATCTTTGACTGTATTTCGGAGTGGAAGTAGGAGTGGCGTGAGCATGCTCAAGGCTCTAAAATCAAATGTCAAATATACCCATAAAATAGGGCAGTTCAGATCATCTAATCAGTGGATATTTTAGTGGATAGTTTTCAGTGGAAGTAGGGGGTGGGGTCAGCAAGTTGGGTATGGGCCATGAGGCATTCACTATGCCTCCATGTGCCATCACAGCTGAATTCCCCCTCTTTACTTTTGTAACAACTACTCTGATGTCATAACGAATACACAATCATCTATATGACATCATCATCTTGTGTGTGTATCTCTGTCCACTCCTTCTATCTATCTGTCTGTCTGGTAATGACATTCGTTGTTCATAAGTAAAACAGACACACGGTTTATCTAGCATAATTCATAAACTTCAATAGATAAATTTATAAAACGGTATAGACAAAGAATCAATTTAGCGCTATTACTATGTACATTGTACCTACTTAAGAAAAATGATCTTTAATATATTTAGTTTTCATAGATTTAACAGATAGAAAGATGTTAAACAGATGAAAATCTAACATTCTGCTTCAAAGATTAAAGTGATGCCCTTTGAATACAATAAAATCAAATTGATATAGATATTTCTATAGAATTGAGATTCATAACGTCCTATGTACTGAGTGTAACTCTTAGGTTCAGGGAATGAACATGTATTGTAAGTAAGTCCTTCGGTTCGATTGTAGCATTATATTGGTCAAGAGAAAGTTTTTATGAAATTTATGCATATAACTTTAAAGCTAGTGAACATTTTGTTGTAGTGATTAAGAATGCTTAGTTTGTTATATTGTCATATTTCTGGGAAATATCCATGTGCAGTTTCATGAAAGATGATGGAACATTTCTACGGCTTACATTACAAATGGATTCATTTGAAAAGCATATACTTATTGTCGACATACACTTCAATTCAGAGAAATTTAACAAAAATCATTTTGACTTTTTTTTTTGATATTACGAGAAAAAATAGTCTCTTCAAAATATATGTGGAGAAAGGAGAAAGTAAGGGAGATGAGTAGAAATACAGATAGCTAGAAGGAAGGTGAAAGTAAGGGAGATGAGTAGAAATACAGATAGCTTGAAGGAAGGATAAAGTAAGGGAGTTGAGTAGAAATACAGATAGCTAGAAGGAAGGAGAAAGTAAGAGAGATGAGTAGAAATACAGATAGCTAGAAGGAAGGATAAAGTAAGGGGGATGAGTAGAAATACAGATAGCTAGAAGGAAGGCTAAAGTAAGGGGGATGAGTAGAAATACAGATAGCTAGAAGGAAGGGGGAAGTAAGGGAGGTGAGTAGAAATACAGATAGCTAGAAGGAAGGAGAAAGTAAGGGAGATGAGTAGAAATACAGATAGCTAGAAGGAAGGAGAAAGTAAGGGAGATGAGTAGAAATACAGATAGCTTGAAGGAAGGATAAAGTAAGGGAGTTGAGTAGAACTACAGATAGCTAGAAGGAAGGGGGAAGTAAGGGAGGTGAGTAGAAATACAGATAGCTAGAAGGAAGGAGAAAGTAAGGGAGATGAGTAGAAATACAGATAGCTAGAAGGAAGGATAAAGTAAGGGGGATGAGTACAAATACAGATAGCTAGAAGGAAGGATAAAGTAAGGGGGATGAGTAGAATTACAGATAGCTAGAAGGAAGGGGGAAGTAAGGGAGGTGAGTAGAAATACAGATAGCTAGAAGGAAGGAGAAAGTAAGGGAGATGAGTAGAAATACAGATAGCTAGAAGGAAGGAGAAAGTAAGGGAGATGAGTAGAAATACAGATAGCTTGAAGGAAGGATAAAGTAAGGGAGTTGAGTAGAACTACAGATAGCTAGAAGGAAGGGGGAAGTAAGGGAGGTGAGTAGAAATACAGATAGCTAGAAGGAAGGAGAAAGTAAGGGAGATGAGTAGAAATACAGATAGCTAGAAGGAAGGAGAAAGTAAGGGAGATGAGTAGAAATACAGATAGCTTGAAGGAAGGATAAAGTAAGGGAGTTGAGTAGAACTACAGATAGCTTGAAGGAAGGATAAAGTAAGGGAGTTGAGTAGAAATACAGATAGCTAGAAGGAAGGCGGAAGTAAGGGAGATGAGTAGAAATACAGATAGCTAGAAGGAAGGAGAAAGTAAGGGAGATGAGTAGAACTACAGATAGCTAGAAGGAAGGAGAAAGTAAGGGAGATTAGTAGAACTACAGATAGCTAGAAGGAAGGAGAAAGTAAGGGAGATGAGTAGAACTACAGATAGCTAGAAGGAAGGATAAAGTAAGGGAGATTAGTAGAACTACAGATAGCTAGAAGGAAGGAGAAAGTAAGGGAGATGAGTAGAAATACAGATAGCTAGAAGGAAGGATAAAGTAAGGGAGTTGAGTAGAAATACAGATAGCTAGAAGGAAGGAGAAAGTAAGGGAGATGAGTAGAAATACAGATAGCTTGAAGGAAGGATAAAGTAAGGGAGTTGAGTAGAACTACAGATAGCTAGAAGGAAGGGGGAAGTAAGGGAGGTGAGTAGAAATACAGATAGCTAGAAGGAAGGAGAAAGTAAGGGAGATTAGTAGAACTACAGATAGCTAGAAGGAAGGAGAAAGTAAGGGAGATGAGTAGAAATACAGATAGCTAGAAGGAAGGAGAAAGTAAGGGAGATTAGTAGAACTACAGATAGCTAGAAGGAAGGATAAAGTAAGGGAGTTGAGTAGAAATACAGATAGCTTGAAGGAAGGATAAAGTAAGGGAGTTGAGTAGAAATACAGATAGCTAGAAGGAAGGAGAAAGTAAGGGAGATGAGTAGAAATACAGATAGCTAGAAGGAAGGAGAAAGTAAGGGAGATTAGTAGAACTACAAATCTAGAAGGAAGGATAAAGTAAGGGAGTTGAGTAGAAATACAGATAGCTTGAAGGAAGGATAAAGTAAGGGAGTTGAGTAGAAATACAGATAGCTTGAAGGAAGGAGAAAGTAAGGGAGATGAGTAGAAATACAGATAGCTAGAAGGAAGGAGAAAGTAAGGGAGATTAGTAGAACTACAGATAGCTAGAAGGAAGGTGAAAGTAAGGGAGATGAGTAGAAATGCAGATAGCTAGAAGGAAGGAGAAAGTAAGGGAGATGAGTAGAAATACAAATAGCTTGAAGGAAGGATAAAGTAAGGGAGTTGAGTAGAAATACAGATAGCTAGAAGGAAGGAGAAAGTAAGGGAGATGAGTAGAAATACAGATAGCTAGAAGGAAGGAGAAAGTAAGGGGATGAGTAGAAATACAGATAGCTAGAAGGAAGGAAGAAGTAAGGTAGGTGAGTAGAAATACAGACAGCTAGAAGGAAGGGGGAAGTAAGGGAGATGAGTATAAATACAGATAGCTAGAAGGAAGGGGGAAGTAAGGGAGATGAGTAGAAATACAGATAGCTAGAAGGAAAGAGGAAGTAAGGGAGATGAGTAGAAATACAGATAGCTAGAAGGAAGGCGGAAGTAAGGGAGATGTGTAGAAATACAGATAGATAGAAGGAAGGAGAAAGTAAGGGAGATGAGTAGAAATACAGATAGCTAGAAGGAAGGAGAAAGTAAGGGAGATGAGTAGAAATACAGATAGCTAGAAGGAAGGAGAAAGTAAGGGAGATTAGTAGAACTACAGATAGCTAGAAGGAAGGTGAAAGTAAGGGAGATGAGAAGAAATACAGATAGATAGAAGGAAGGATAAAGTAAGGGAGTTGAGTAGAAATACAGATAGCTAGAAGGAAGGAGAAAGTAAGGGAGATGAGTAGAAATACAGATAGCTAGAAGGAAGGAGAAAGTAAGGGAGATGAGTAGAAATACAGATAGCTTGAAGGAAGGATAAAGTAAGGGAGTTGAGTAGAAATACAGATAGCTAGAAGGAAGGAGAAAGTAAGGGAGATGAGTAGAAATACAGATAGCTTGAAGGAAGGAGAAAGTAAGGGAGATGAGTAGAAATACAGATAGCTTGAAGGAAGGATAAAGTAAGGGAGTTGAGTAGAAATACAGATAGCTAGAAGGAAGGAGAAAGTAAGGGAGATGAGTAGAAATACAGATAGCTAGAAGGAAGGAGAAAGTAAGGGAGATTAGTAGAACTACAGATAGCTAGAAGGAAGGTGAAAGTAAGGGAGATGAGTAGAAATACAGATAGCTTGAAGGAAGGAGAAAGTAAGGGAGATGAGTAGAAATACAGATAGCTAGAAGGGAGGAGAAAGTAAGGGAGATGAGTAGAAATACAGATAGCTTGAAGGAAGGAGAAAGTAAGGGAGATGAGTAGAAATACAGATAGCTAGAAGGAAGGAGAAAGTAAGGGAGATTAGTAGAACTACAAATCTAGAAGGAAGGATAAAGTAAGGGAGTTGAGTAGAAATACAGATAGCTTGAAGGAAGGATAAAGTAAGGGAGTTGAGTAGAAATACAGATAGCTTGAAGGAAGGAGAAAGTAAGGGAGATGAGTAGAAATACAGATAGCTAGAAGGAAGGAGAAAGTAAGGGAGATTAGTAGAACTACAGATAGCTAGAAGGAAGGTGAAAGTAAGGGAGATGAGTAGAAATGCAGATAGCTAGAAGGAAGGAGAAAGTAAGGGAGATGAGTAGAAATACAAATAGCTTGAAGGAAGGATAAAGTAAGGGAGTTGAGTAGAAATACAGATAGCTAGAAGGAAGGAGAAAGTAAGGGAGATGAGTAGAAATACAGATAGCTAGAAGGAAGGAGAAAGTAAGGGGGATGAGTAGAAATACAGATAGCTAGAAGGAAGGAAGAAGTAAGGGAGGTGAGTAGAAATACAGACAGCTAGAAGGAAGGGGGAAGCAAGGGAGATGAGTATAAATACAGATAGCTAGAAGGAAGGGGGAAGTAAGGGAGATGAGTAGAAATACAGATAGCTAGAAGGAAAGAGGAAGTAAGGGAGATGAGTAGAAATACAGATAGCTAGAAGGAAGGCGGAAGTAAGGGAGATGTGTAGAAATACAGATAGATAGAAGGAAGGAGAAAGTAAGGGAGATGAGTAGAAATACAGATAGCTAGAAGGAAGGAGAAAGTAAGGGAGATGAGTAGAAATACAGATAGCTAGAAGGAAGGAGAAAGTAAGGGAGATTAGTAGAACTACAGATAGCTAGAAGGAAGGATAAAGTAAGGGAGTTGAGAAGAAATACAGATAGATAGAAGGAAGGATAAAGTAAGGGAGTTGAGTAGAAATACAGATAGCTAGAAGGAAGGAGAAAGTAAGGGAGATGAGTATAAATACAGATAGCTAGAAGGAAGGGGGAAGTTAGGGAGATGAGTAGAAATACAGATAGCTAGAAGGAAAGAGGAAGTAAGGGTGATGAGTAGAAATACAGATAGCTAGAAGGAAGGCGGAAGTAAGGGAGATGTGTAGAAATACAGATAGATAGAAGGAAGGAGAAAGTAAGAGAGATGAGTAGAAATACAGATAGCTAGAAGGAAGGAGAAAGTAAGGGGGGTGATTAGAAATACAGATAGATATTAGGAAGGAGGAAGTAAGGGGGATGAGTAGAAATACAGATAGCTAGAAGGAAGGGGAAAGTAAGGGAGATGAGTAGAAATACAGATAGCTAGAAGGAAGGCGGAAGTAAGGGAGATGAGTAGAAATACAGATAGCTAGAAGGAAAGAGGAAGTAAGGGAGATGAGTAGAAATACAGACAGCTAGAAGGAAGGCGGAAGTAAGGGAGATGTGTAGAAATACAGATAGCTAGAAGGAAGGAGGAAGTAAGGGAGATGAGTAGAAATACAGATAGATAGAAGGAAGGAGAAAGTAAGGGAGATGAGTAGAAATACAGATAGCTAGAAGGAAGGAGAAAGTAAGGGGGGTGAGTAGAAATACAGATAGCTTGAAGGAAGGATAAAGTAAGGGAGTTGAGTAGAAATACAGATAGCTAGAAGGAAGGAGAAAGTAAGGGAGATTAGTAGAACTACAGATAGCTAGAAGGAAGGTGAAAGTAAGGGAGATGAGTAGTAATGCAGATAGCTAGAAGGAAGGAGAAAGTAAGGGAGATGAGTAGAAATACAGATAGCTAGAAGGAAGGAAGAAGTAAGGGAGGTGAGTAGAAATACAGACAGCTAGAAGGAAGGAGAAAGTGAGGGAGATGAGTATAAATACAGATAGCTAGAAGGAAGGGGGAAGTAAGGGAGATGAGTAGAAATAC
This sequence comes from Steromphala cineraria, assembly GCA_916613615.1. Classification (NCBI taxonomy): domain Eukaryota; kingdom Metazoa; phylum Mollusca; class Gastropoda; order Trochida; family Trochidae; genus Steromphala; species Steromphala cineraria. The sequence goes on along the minus strand of OU744728.1, from coordinate 60,259,418 downwards.
AGATAGCTAGAAGGAAAGAGGAAGTAAGGGTGATGAGTAGAAATACAGATAGCTAGAAGGAAGGCGGAAGTAAGGGAGATGTGTAGAAATACAGATAGATAGAAGGAAGGAGAAAGTAAGGGAGATGAGTAGAAATACAGATAGCTAGAAGGAAGGAGAAAGTAAGGGGGGTGATTAGAAATACAGATAGATATTAGGAAGGAGGAAGTAAGGGGGATGAGTAGAAATACAGATAGCTAGAAGGAAGGGGAAAGTTAGGGAGATGAGTAGAAATACAGATAGCTAGAAGGAAGGCGGAAGTAAGGGAGATGAGTAGAAATACAGATAGCTAGAAGGAAAGAGGAAGTAAGGGAGATGAGTAGAAATACAGATAGCTAGAAGGAAGGAGAAAGTAAGGGGGGTGAGTAGAAATACAGATAGATATTAGGAAGGAGGAAGTAAGGGGGATGAGTAGAAATACAGATAGCTTGAAGGAAGGGGAAAGTAAGGGAGATGAGTAGAAATGCAGATCGCTAGAAGGAAGGAGAAAGTAAGGGAGATGAGTAGAAATACAGATAGCTTGAAGGAAGGATAAAGTAAGGGAGTTGAGTAGAAATACAGATAGCTAGAAGGAAGGAGAAAGCAAGGGAGATGTGTAGAGATACAGATAGATAGAAGGAAGAAGAAAGTAAGGGAGTTGAGTAGAAATACAGATAGCTAGAACGAAGGAGAAAGTAAGGGAGATGAGTAGAAATACAGATAGCTAGAAGGAAGGAGAAAGTAAGGGAGATTAGTAGAACTACAGATAGCTAGAAGGAAGGTGAAAGTAAGGGAGATGAGTAGAAATGCAGATAGCTAGAAGGAAGGAGAAAGTAAGGGAGATGAGTAGAAATACAGATAGCTTGAAGGAAGGATAAAGTAAGGGAGATGAGTAGAAATACAGACAGCTAGAAGGAAGGAGAAAGTAAGGGGGATGAGTAGAAATACAGATAGCTAGAAGGAAGGAGAAAGTAAGGGAGATGAGTAGAAATACAGATAGCTAGAAGGAAGGAGAAAGTAAGGGGGATGAGTAGAAATACAGATAGCTAGAAGGAAGGAAGAAGTATGGGATGTGAGTAGAAATACAGACAGCTAGAAGGAAGGAGAAAGTAAGGGAGATGAGTATAAATACAGATAGCTAGAAGGAAGGGGGAAGCAAGGGAGATTAGTAGAAATACAGATAGCTAGAAGGAAAGAGGAAGTAAGGGAGATGAGTAGAAATACAGATAGCTAGAAGGAAGGAGAAAGTAAGGGAGATGAGTAGAAATACAGATAGATAGAAGGAAGGAGAAAGTAAGGGGGATGAGTAGAAATACAGATAGCTAGAAGGAAGGAAGAAGTATGGGAGGTGAGTAGAAATACAGATAGCTAGAAGGAAGGAGAAAGTAAGGGAGATGAGTATAAATACAGATAGCTAGAAGGAAGGGGGAAGTAAGGGAGATGAGTAGAAATACAGATAGCTAGAAGGAAAGAGGAAGTAAGGGAGATGAGTAGAAATACAGATAGCTAGAAGGAAGGCAGAAGTAAGGGAGATGTGTAGAAATACAGATAGATAGAAGGAAGGAGAAAGTAAGGGAGATGAGTAGAAATACAGATAGCTAGAAGGAAGGAGAAAGTAAGGGAGATGAGTAGAAATACAGATAGCTAGAAGGAAGGCGGAAGTAAGGGAGATAAGTAGAAATACAGATAGCTAGAAGGAAGGCGGAAGTAAGGGAGATGTGTAGAAATACAGATAGATAGAAGGAAGGAGAAAGTAAGGGAGTTGAGTAGAAATACAGATAGCTAGAAGGAAGGAGAAAGTAAGGGAGGTGATTAGAAATACAGATAGATATTAGGAAGGAGGAAGTAAGGGGGATGAGTAGAAATACAGATAGCTAGAAGGAAGGGGAAAGTAAGGGAGATGAGTAGAAATACAGATAGCTAGAAGGAAGGCGGAAGTAAGGGAGATGAGTAGAAATACAGATAACTAGAAGGAAGGAGAAAGTAAGGGAGTTGAGTAGAAATACAGATAACTAGAAGGAAGGAGAAAGTAAGGGAGATGAGTAGAAATACAGATAGCTAGAAGGAAGGATAAAGTAAGGGAGTTGAGTAGAAATACAGATAACTAGAAGGAAGGAGAAAGTAAGGGAGATGAGTAGAAATACAGATAGCTAGAAGGAAGGAGAAAGTAAGGGAGATTAGTAGAACTACAGATAGCTAGAAGGAAGGTGAAAGTAAGGGAGATGAGTAGTAATGCAGATAGCTAGAAGGAAGGAGAAAGTAAGGGAGATGAGTAGAAATACAGATAGCTAGAAGGAAGGAAGAAGTAAGGGAGGTGAGTAGAAATACAGACAGCTAGAAGGAAGGAGAAAGTGAGGGAGATGAGTATAAATACAGATAGCTAGAAGGAAGGGGGAAGTAAGGGAGATGAGTAGAAATACAGATAGCTAGAAGGAAAGAGGAAGTAAGGGTGATGAGTAGAAATACAGATAGCTAGAAGGAAGGCGGAAGTAAGGGAGATGTGTAGAAATACAGATAGATAGAAGGAAGGAGAAAGTAAGGGAGATGAGTAGAAATACAGATAGCTAGAAGGAAGGAGAAAGTAAGGGAGGTGATTAGAAATACAGATAGATATTAGGAAGGAGGAAGTAAGGGGGATGAGTAGAAATACAGATAGCTAGAAGGAAGGGGAAAGTAAGGGAGATGAGTAGAAATACAGATAGCTAGAAGGAAGGCGGAAGTAAGGGAGATGAGTAGAAATACAGATAGCTAGAAGGAAAGAGGAAGTAAGGGAGATGAGTAGAAATACAGACAGCTAGAAGGAAGGCGGAAGTAAGGGAGATGTGTAGAAATACAGATAGCTAGAAGGAAGGAGGAAGTAAGGGAGATGAGTAGAAATACAGATAGATAGAAGGAAGGAGAAAGTAAGGGAGATGAGTAGAAATACAGATAGCTAGAAGGAAGGAGAAAGTAAGGGGGGTGAGTAGAAATACAGATAGATATTAGGAAGGAGGAAGTAAGGGGGATGAGTAGAAATACAGATAGCTTGAAGGAAGGGGAAAGTAAGGGAGATGAGTAGAAATGCAGATCGCTAGAAGGAAGGAGAAAGTAAGGGAGATGAGTAGAAATACAGATAGCTTGAAGGAAGGATAAAGTAAGGGAGTTGAGTAGAAATACAGATAGCTAGAAGGAAGGAGAAAGTAAGGGAGATGTGTAGAGATACAGATAGATAGAAGGAAGAAGAAAGTAAGGGAGTTGAGTAGAAATACAGATAGCTAGAACGAAGGAGAAAGTAAGGGAGATGAGTAGAAATACAGATAGCTAGAAGGAAGGAGAAAGTAAGGGAGATTAGTAGAACTACAGATAGCTAGAAGGAAGGTGAAAGTAAGGGAGATGAGTAGAAATGCAGATAGCTAGAAGGAAGGAGAAAGTAAGGGAGATGAGTAGAAATACAGATAGCTTGAAGGAAGGATAAAGTAAGGGAGATGAGTAGAAATACAGACAGCTAGAAGGAAGGAGAAAGTAAGGGGGATGAGTAGAAATACAGATAGCTAGAAGGAAGGAGAAAGTAAGGGAGATGAGTAGAAATACAGATAGCTAGAAGGAAGGAGAAAGTAAGGGGGATGAGTAGAAATACAGATAGCTAGAAGGAAGGAAGAAGTATGGGATGTGAGTAGAAATACAGACAGCTAGAAGGAAGGAGAAAGTAAGGGAGATGAGTATAAATACAGATAGCTAGAAGGAAGGGGGAAGCAAGGGAGATTAGTAGAAATACAGATAGCTAGAAGGAAAGAGGAAGTAAGGGAGATGAGTAGAAATACAGATAGCTAGAAGGAAGGAGAAAGTAAGGGAGATGAGTAGAAATACAGATAGATAGAAGGAAGGAGAAAGTAAGGGGGATGAGTAGAAATACAGATAGCTAGAAGGAAGGAAGAAGTATGGGAGGTGAGTAGAAATACAGATAGCTAGAAGGAAGGAGAAAGTAAGGGAGATGAGTATAAATACAGATAGCTAGAAGGAAGGGGGAAGTAAGGGAGATGAGTAGAAATACAGATAGCTAGAAGGAAAGAGGAAGTAAGGGAGATGAGTAGAAATACAGATAGCTAGAAGGAAGGCAGAAGTAAGGGAGATGTGTAGAAATACAGATAGATAGAAGGAAGGAGAAAGTAAGGGAGATGAGTAGAAATACAGATAGCTAGAAGGAAGGAGAAAGTAAGGGAGATGAGTAGAAATACAGATAGCTAGAAGGAAGGCGGAAGTAAGGGAGATAAGTAGAAATACAGATAGATAGAAGGGAGGAGAAAGTAAGGGAAATGAGTAGAAATGCAGATCGCTAGAAGGAAGGAGAAAGTAAGGGAGATGAGTAGAAATACAGATAGCTTGAAGGAAGGATAAAGTAAGGGAGTTGAGTAGAAATACAGATAGCTAGAAGGAAGGAGAAAGTAAGGGAGATGAGTAGAAATACAGATAGCTAGAAGGAAGGAGAAAGTAAGGGGGTTGAGTAGAAATACAGATAGCTAGAAGGAAGGAAGAAGTAAGGGAGGTGAGTAGAAATACAGACAGCTAGAAGGAAGGAGAAAGTAAGGGAGATGAGTATAAATACAGATAGCTAGAAGGAAGGGGGAAGTAAGGGAGATGAGTAGAAATACAGATAGCTAGAAAGAAAGAGGAAGTAAGGGTGATGAGTAGAAATACAGATAGCTAGAAGGAAGGCGGAAGTAAGGGAGATGTGTAGAAATACAGATAGATAGAAGGAAGGAGAAAGTAAGGGAGATGAGTAGAAATACAGATAGCTAGAAGGAAGGAGAAAGTAAGGGGGGTGATTAGAAATACAGATAGATATTAGGAAGGAGGAAGTAAGGGGGATGAGTAGAAATACAGATAGCTAGAAGGAAGGGGAAAGTAAGGGAGATGAGTAGAAATACAGATAGCTAGAAGGAAGGCGGAAGTAAGGGAGATGAGTAGAAATACAGATAGCTAGAAGGAAAGAGGAAGTAAGGGAGATGAGTAGAAATACAGACAGCTAGAAGGAAGGCGGAAGTAAGGGAGATGAGTAGAAATACAGATAGCTTGAAGGAAGGAGAAAGTAAGGGAGATGAGTAGAAATACAGATAGCTAGAAGGAAAGAGGAAGTAAGGGAGATGAGTAGAAATACAGATAGCTAGAAGGAAGGCAGAAGTAAGGGAGATGTGTAGAAATACAGATAGATAGAAGGAAGGAGAAAGTAAGGGAGATGAGTAGAAATACAGATAGCTAGAAGGAAGGAGAAAGTAAGGGAGATAAGTAGAAATACAGATAGATAGAAGGGAGGAGAAAGTAAGGGAGATGAGTAGAAATGCAGATCGCTAGAAGGAAGGAGAAAGTAAGGGAGATGAGTAGAAATACAGATAGCTTGAAGGAAGGATAAAGTAAGGGAGTTGAGTAGAAATACAGATAGCTAGAAGGAAGGAGAAAGTAAGGGAGATGAGTAGAAATACAGATAGCTAGAAGGAAGGAGAAAGTAAGGGGGTTGAGTAGAAATACAGATAGCTAGAAGGAAGGAAGAAGTAAGGGAGGTGAGTAGAAATACAGACAGCTAGAAGGAAGGAGAAAGTAAGGGAGATGAGTATAAATACAGATAGCTAGAAGGAAGGGGGAAGTAAGGGAGATGAGTAGAAATACAGATAGCTAGAAAGAAAGAGGAAGTAAGGGTGATGAGTAGAAATACAGATAGCTAGAAGGAAGGCGGAAGTAAGGGAGATGTGTAGAAATACAGATAGATAGAAGGAAGGAGAAAGTAAGGGAGATGAGTAGAAATACAGATAGCTAGAAGGAAGGAGAAAGTAAGGGGGGTGATTAGAAATACAGATAGATATTAGGAAGGAGGAAGTAAGGGGGATGAGTAGAAATACAGATAGCTAGAAGGAAGGGGAAAGTAAGGGAGATGAGTAGAAATACAGATAGCTAGAAGGAAGGCGGAAGTAAGGGAGATGAGTAGAAATACAGATAGCTAGAAGGAAAGAGGAAGTAAGGGAGATGAGTAGAAATACAGACAGCTAGAAGGAAGGCGGAAGTAAGGGAGATGTGTAGAAATACAGATAGCTAGAAGGAAGGAGGAAGTAAGGGAGATGAGTAGAAATACAGATAGATAGAAGGAAGGAGAAAGTAAGGGAGATGAGTAGAAATACAGATAGCTAGAAGGAAGGAGAAAGTAAGGGGGTGAGTAGAAATACAGATAGATATTAGGAAGGAGGAAGTAAGGGGGATGAGTAGAAATACAGATAGCTAGAAGGAAGGGGAAAGTAAGGGAGATGAGTAGAAATGCAGATCGCTAGAAGGAAGGAGAAAGTAAGGGAGATGAGTAGAAATACAGATAGCTTGAAGGAAGGATAAAGTAAGGGAGTTGAGTAGAAATACAGATAGCTAGAACGAAGGAGAAAGTAAGGGAGATGAGTAGAAATACAGATAGCTAGAAGGAAGGAGAAAGTAAGGGAGATTAGTAGAACTACAGATAGCTAGAAGGAAGGTGAAAGTAAGGGAGATGAGTAGAAATGCAGATAGCTAAAAAGGAGAAAGTAAGGGAGATGAGTAGAAATACAGATAGCTTGAAGGAAGGATAAAGTAAGGGAGTTGAGTAGAAATACAGATAGCTAGAAGGAAGGAGAAAGTAAGGGAGATGAGTAGAAATACAGATAGCTAGAAGGAAGGAGAAAGTAAGGGGGATGAGTAGAAATACAGATAGCTAGAAGGAAGGAAGAAGTATGGGATGTGAGTAGAAATACAGACAGCTAGAAGGAAGGAGAAAGTAAGGAAGATGAGTATAAATACAGATAGCTAGAAGGAAGGGGGAAGTAAGGGAGATCAGTAGAAATACAGATAGCTAGAAGGAAAGAGGAAGTAAGGGAGATGAGTAGAAATACAGATAGCAAGAAGGAAGGCGGAAGTAAGGGAGATGTGTAGAAATACAGATAGATAGAAGGAAGGATAAAGTAAGGGAGATGAGTAGAAATACAGATAGATAGAAGGAAGGAGAAAGTAAGGGAGATGAGTAGAAATACAGATAGCTAGAAGGAAGGCGGAAGTAAGGGAGATAAGTAGAAATACAGATAGATAGAAGGGAGGAGAAAGTAAGGGAGATGAGTAGAAATGCAGATCGCTAGAAGGAAGGAGAAAGTAAGGGAGATGAGTAGAAATACAGATAGCTTGAAGGAAGGATAAAGTAAGGGAGATGAGTAGAAATACAGATAGCTAGAAGGAAGGGGAAAGTAAGGGAGATGAGTAGAAATACAGATAGCTAGAAGGAAGGCGGAAGTAAGGGAGATGAGTAGAAATACAGATAGCTAGAAGGAAAGAGGAAGTAAGGGAGATGAGTAGAAATACAGACAGCTAGAAGGAAGGCGGAAGTAAGGGAGATGTGTAGAAATACAGATAGCTAGAAGGAAGGAGGAAGTAAGGGAGATGAGTAGAAATACAGATAGATAGAAGGAAGGAGAAAGTAAGGGAGATGAGTAGAAATACAGATAGCTAGAAGGAAGGAGAAAGTAAGGGGGGTGAGTAGAAATACAGATAGATATTAGGAAGGAGGAAGTAAGGGGGATGAGTAGAAATACAGATAGCTAGAAGGAAGGGGAAAGTAAGGGAGATGAGTAGAAATGCAGATCGCTAGAAGGAAGGAGAAAGTAAGGGAGATGAGTAGAAATACAGATAGCTTGAAGGAAGGATAAAGTAAGGGAGTTGAGTAGAAATACAGATAGCTAGAACGAAGGAGAAAGTAAGGGAGATGAGTAGAAATACAGATAGCTAGAAGGAAGGAGAAAGTAAGGGAGATTAGTAGAACTACAGATAGCTAGAAGGAAGGTGAAAGTAAGGGAGATGAGTAGAAATGCAGATAGCTAGAAGGAAGGAGAAAGTAAGGGAGATGAGTAGAAATACAGATAGCTTGAAGGAAGGATAAAGTAAGGGAGTTGAGTAGAAATACAGATAGCTAGAAGGAAGGAGAAAGTAAGGGAGATGAGTAGAAATACAGATAGCTAGAAGGAAGGAGAAAGTAAGGAGGATGAGTAGAAATACAGCTAGCTAGAAGGAAGGGGAAAGTAAGGGAGATGAGTAGAAATGCAGATCGCTAGAAGGAAGGAGAAAGTAAGGGAGATGAGTAGAAATACAGATAGCTTGAAGGAAGGATAAAGTAAGGGAGTTGAGTAGAAATACAGATAGCTAGAACGAAGGAGAAAGTAAGGGAGATGAGTAGAAATACAGATAGCTAGAAGGAAGGAGAAAGTAAGGGAGATTAGTAGAACTACAGATAGCTAGAAGGAAGGTGAAAGTAAGGGAGATGAGTAGAAATGCAGATAGCTAGAAGGAAGGAGGAAGTAAGGGAGATGAGTAGAAATACAGATAGCTAGAAGGAAAGAGGAAGTAAGGGAGATGAGTAGAAATACAGATAGCTAGAAGGAAGGAGAAAGTAAGGGAGATGAGTAGAAATACAGATAGCTAGAAGGAAGGAGAAAGTAAGGGGGATGAGTAGAAATACAGATAGCTAGAAGGAAGGAAGAAGTATGGGATGTGAGTAGAAATACAGACAGCTAGAAGGAAGGAGAAAGTAAGGGAGATGAGTATAAATACAGATAGCTAGAAGGAAGGGGGAAGTAAGGGAGATGAGTAGAAATACAGATAGCTAGAAGGAAAGAGGAAGTAAGGGAGATGAGTAGAAATACAGATAGCTAGAAGGAAGGCGGAAGTAAGGGAGATGTGTAGAAATACAGATAGATAGAATGAAGGATAAAGTAAGGGAGATGAGTAGAAATACAGATAGATAGAAGGAAGGAGAAAGTAAGGGAGATGAGTAGAAATACAGATAGCTAGAAGGAAGGCGGAAGTAAGGGAGATAAGTAGAAATACAGATAGATAGAAGGGAGGAGAAAGTAAGGGAGATGAGTAGAAATGCAGATCGCTAGAAGGAAGGAGAAAGTAAGGGAGATGAGTAGAAATACAGATAGCTTGAAGGAAGGATAAAGTAAGGGAGTTGAGTAGAAATACAGATAGCTAGAAGGAAGGAGAAAGTAAGGGAGATGAGTAGAAATACAGATAGCTAGAAGGAAGGAGAAAGTAAGGGAGATTAGTAGAACTACAGATAGCTAGAAGGAAGGTGAAAGTAAGGGAGATGAGTAGAAATGCAGATAGCTAGAAGGAAGGAGAAAGTAAGGGAGATGAGTAGAAATACAGATAGCTAGAAGGAAGGAGAAAGTAAGGGGGTTGAGTAGAAATACAGATAGCTAGAAGGAAGGAGAAAGTAAGGGGGTTGAGTAGAAATACAGATAGCTAGAAGGAAGGAGAAAGTAAGGGAGATGAGTAGAAATACAGATAGCTAGAAGGAAGGAGAAAGTAAGGGGGATGAGTAGAAATACAGATAGCTAGAAGGAAGGAGAAAGTAAGGGGGTTGAGTAGAAATACAGATAGCTAGAAGGAAGGAAGAAGTAAGGGAGGTGAGTAGAAATACAGACAGCTAGAAGGAAGGAGAAAGTAAGGGAGATGAGTATAAATACAGATAGCTAGAAGGAAGGGGGAAGTAAGGGAGATGAGTAGAAATACAGATAGCTAGAAGGAAAGAGGAAGTAAGGGAGATGAGTAGAAATACAGATGGCTAGAAGGAAGGCGGAAGTAAGGGAGATGTGTAGAAATACAGATAGCTTGAAGGAAGGATAAAGTAAGGGAGATGAGTAGAAATACAGATAGCTTGAAGGAAGGCGGAAGTAAGGGAGATGTGTAGAAATACAGATAGCTAGAAGGAAGGATAAAGTAAGGGAGATGAGTAGAAATACAGATAGCTTGAAGGAAGGCGGAAGTAAGGGAGATGTGTAGAAATACAGATAGATAAAAGGAAGGAGAAAGTAAGGGAGATGAGTAGAAATGCAGATAGCTAGAAGGAAGGGGGAAGTAAGGGAGATGAGTAGAAATACAGATAGCTAGAAAGAAAGAGGAAGTAAGGGTGATGAGTAGAAATACAGATAGCTAGAAGGAAGGCGGAAGTAAGGGAGATGTGTAGAAATACAGATAGATAGAAGGAAGGAGAAAGTAAGGGAGATGAGTAGAAATACAGATAGCTAGAAGGAAGGAGAAAGTAAGGGGGGTGATTAGAAATACAGATAGATATTAGGAAGGAGGAAGTAAGGGGGATGAGTAGAAATACAGATAGCTAGAAGGAAGGGGAAAGTAAGGGAGTTGAGTAGAAATACAGATAGCTAGAAGGAAGGCGGAAGTAAGGGAGATGAGTAGAAATACAGATAACTAGAAGGAAAGAGGAAGTAAGGGAGATGAGTAGAAATACAGACAGCTAGAAGGAAGGCGGAAGTAAGGGAGATGTGTAGAAATACAGATAGCTAGAAGGAAGGAGGAAGTAAGGGAGATGAGTAGAAATACAGATAGATAGAAGGAAGGAGAAAGTAAGGGAGATGAGTAGAAATACAGATAGCTAGAAGGAAGGAGAAAGTTAGGGGGGTGAGTAGAAATACAGATAGATATTAGGAAGGAGGAAGTAAGGGGGATGAGTAGAAATACAGATAGCTAGAAGGAAGGGGAAAGTAAGGGAGATGAGTAGAAATGCAGATCGCTAGAAGGAAGGAGAAAGTAAGGGAGATGAGTAGAAATACAGATAGCTTGAAGGAAGGATAAAGTAAGGGAGTTGAGTAGAAATACAGATAGCTAGAACGAAGGAGAAAGTAAGGGAGATGAGTAGAAATACAGATAGCTAGAAGGAAGGAGAAAGTAAGGGAGATTAGTAGAACTACAGATAGCTAGAAGGAAGGTGAAAGTAAGGGAGATGAGTAGAAATGCAGATAGCTAGAAGGAAGGAGAAAGTAAGGGAGATGAGTAGAAATACAGATAGCTTGAAGGAAGGATAAAGTAAGGGAGTTGAGTAGAAATACAGATAGCTAGAAGGAAGGAGAAAGTAAGGGAGATGAGTAGAAATACAGATAGCTAGAAGGAAGGAGAAAGTAAGGGGGATGAGTAGAAATACAGATAGCTAGAAGGAAGGAAGAAGTATGGGATGTGAGTAGAAATACAGACAGCTAGAAGGAAGGAGAAAGTAAGGGAGATGAGTATAAATACAGATAGCTAGAAGGAAGGGGGAAGTAAGGGAGATCAGTAGAAATACAGATAGCTAGAAGGAAAGAGGAAGTAAGGGAGATGAGTAGAAATACAGATAGCTAGAAGGAAGGCGGAAGTAAGGGAGATGTGTAGAAATACAGATAGATAGAAGGAAGGATAAAGTAAGGGAGATGAGTAGAAATACAGATAGATAGAAGGAAGGAGAAAGTAAGGGAGATGAGTAGAAATACAGATAGCTAGAAGGAAGGCGGAAGTAAGGGAGATAAGTAGAAATACAGATAGATAGAAGGGAGGAGAAAGTAAGGGAGATGAGTAGAAATGCAGATCGCTAGAAGGAAGGAGAAAGTAAGGGAGATGAGTAGAAATACAGATAGCTTGAAGGAAGGAGAAAGTAAGGGAGATGAGTAGAAATACAGATAGCTAGAAGGAAGGGGAAAGTAAGGGAGATGAGTAGAAATACAGATAGCTAGAAGGAAGGCTGAAGTAAGGGAGATGAGTAGAAATACAGATAGCTAGAAGGAAAGAGGAAGTAATGGAGATGAGTAGAAATACAGACAGCTAGAAGGAAGGCGGAAGTAAGGGAGATGTGTAGAAATACAGATAGCTAGAAGGAAGGAGGAAGTAAGGGAGATGAGTAGAAATACAGATAGATAGAAGGAAGGAGAAAGTAAGGGAGATGAGTAGAAATACAGATAGCTAGAAGGAAGGAGAAAGTAAGGGGGGTGAGTAGAAATACAGATAGATATTAGGAAGGAGGAAGTAAGGGGGATGAGTAGAAATACAGATAGCTAGAAGGAAGGGGAAAGTAAGGGAGATGAGTAGAAATGCAGATCGCTAGAAGGAAGGAGAAAGTAAGGGAGATGAGTAGAAATACAGATAGCTTGAAGGAAGGATAAAGTAAGGGAGTTGAGTAGAAATACAGATAGCTAGAACGAAGGAGAAAGTAAGGGAGATGAGTAGAAATACAGATAGCTAGAAGGAAGGAGAAAGTAAGGGAGATTAGTAGAACTACAGATAGCTACAAGGATGGTGAAAGTAAGGGAGATGAGTAGAAATGCAGATAGCTAGAATTAAGGAGAAAGTAAGGGAGATGAGTAGAAATACAGATAGCTTGAAGGAAGGATAAAGTAAGGGAGTTGAGTAGAAATACAGATAGCTAGAAGGAAGGAGAAAGTAAGGGAGATGAGTAGAAATACAGATAGCTAGAAGGAAGGAGAAAGTAAGGAGGATGAGTAGAAATACAGATAGCTAGAAGGAAGGGGAAAGTAAGGGAGATGAGTAGAAATGCAGATCGCTAGAAGGAAGGAGAAAGTAAGGGAGATGAGTAGAAATACAGATAGCTTGAAGGAAGGATAAAGTAAGGGAGTTGAGTAGAAATACAGATAGCTAGAACGAAGGAGAAAGTAAGGGAGATGAGTAGAAATACAGATAGCTAGAAGGAAGGAGAAAGTAAGGGAGATTAGTAAAACTACAGATAGCTAGAAGGAAGGTGAAAGTAAGGGAGATAAGTAGAAATACAGATAGATAGAAGGGAGGAGAAAGTAAGGGAGATGAGTAGAAATGCAGATCGCTAGAAGGAAGGAGAAAGTAAGGGAGATGAGTAGAAATACAGATAGCTTGAAGGAAGGATAAAGTAAGGGAGATGAGTAGAAATACAGATAGCTAGAAGGAAGGGGAAAGTAAGGGAGATGAGTAGAAATACAGATAGCTAGAAGGAAGGCTGAAGTAAGGGAGATGAGTAGAAATACAGATAGCTAGAAGGAAAGAGGAAGTAATGGAGATGAGTAGAAATACAGACAGCTAGAAGGAAGGCGGAAGTAAGGGAGATGTGTAGAAATACAGATAGCTAGAAGGAAGGAGGAAGTAAGGGAGATGAGTAGAAATACAGATAGATAGAAGGAAGGAGAAAGTAAGGGAGATGAGTAGAAATACAGATAGCTAGAAGGAAGGAGAAAGTAAGGGGGGTGAGTAGAAATACAGATAGATATTAGGAAGGAGGAAGTAAGGGGGATGAGTAGAAATACAGATAGCTAGAAGGAAGGGGAAAGTAAGGGAGATGAGTAGAAATGCAGATCGCTAGAAGGAAGGAGAAAGTAAGGGAGATGAGTAGAAATACAGATAGCTTGAAGGAAGGATAAAGTAAGGGAGTTGAGTAGAAATACAGATAGCTAGAACGAAGGAGAAAGTAAGGGAGATGAGTAGAAATACAGATAGCTAGAAGGAAGGAGAAAGTAAGGGAGATTAGTAGAACTACAGATAGCTACAAGGATGGTGAAAGTAAGGGAGATGAGTAGAAATGCAGATAGCTAGAATTAAGGAGAAAGTAAGGGAGATGAGTAGAAATACAGATAGCTTGAAGGAAGGATAAAGTAAGGGAGTTGAGTAGAAATACAGATAGCTAGAAGGAAGGAGAAAGTAAGGGAGATGAGTAGAAATACAGATAGCTAGAAGGAAGGAGAAAGTAAGGAGGATGAGTAGAAATACAGATAGCTAGAAGGAAGGGGAAAGTAAGGGAGATGAGTAGAAATGCAGATCGCTAGAAGGAAGGAGAAAGTAAGGGAGATGAGTAGAAATACAGATAGCTTGAAGGAAGGATAAAGTAAGGGAGTTGAGTAGAAATACAGATAGCTAGAACGAAGGAGAAAGTAAGGGAGATGAGTAGAAATACAGATAGCTAGAAGGAAGGAGAAAGTAAGGGAGATTAGTAAAACTACAGATAGCTAGAAGGAAGGTGAAAGTAAGGGAGATGAGTAGAAATGCAGATAGCTAGAAGGAAGGAGAAAGTAAGGGAGATGAGTAGAAATACAGATAGCTTGAAGGAAGGATAAAGTAAGGGGGATGAGTAGAAATACAGATAGCTTGAAGGAAGGATAAAGTAAGGGAGTTGAGTAGAAATACAGATAGCTAGAAGGAAGGAGAAAGTAAGGGAGATGAGTAGAAATACAGATAGCTAGAAGAAAGGAGAAAGCAAGGGGGATGAGTAGAAATACAGATAGCTAGAAGGAAGGGGAAAGTAAGGGAGATGAGTAGAAATGCAGATCGCTAGAAGGAAGGAGAAAGTAAGGGAGATGAGTAGAAATACAGATAGCTTGAAGGAAGGATAAAGTAAGGGAGTTGAGTAGAAATACAGATAGCTAGAACGAAGGAGAAAGTAAGGGAGATGAGTAGAAATACAGATAGCTAGAAGGAAGGAGAAAGTAAGGGAGATTAGTAGAACTACAGATAGCTACAAGGATGGTGAAAGTAAGGGAGATGAGTAGAAATACAGATAGCTAGAATTAAGGAGAAAGTAAGGGAGATGAGTAGAAATACAGATAGCTTGAAGGAAGGATAAAGTAAGGGAGTTGAGTAGAAATACAGATAGCTAGAAGGAAGGAGAAAGTAAGGGAGATGAGTAGAAATACAGATAGCTAGAAGGAAGGAGAAAGTAAGGAGGATGAGTAGAAATACAGATAGCTAGAAGGAAGGGGAAAGTAAGGGAGATGAGTAGAAATGCAGATCGCTAGAAGGAAGGAGAAAGTAAGGGAGATGAGTAGAAATACAGATAGCTTGAAGGAAGGATAAAGTAAGGGAGTTGAGTAGAAATACAGATAGCTAGAACGAAGGAGAAAGTAAGGGAGATGAGTAGAAATACAGATAGCTAGAAGGAAGGAGAAAGTAAGGGAGATTAGTAAAACTACAGATAGCTAGAAGGAAGGTGAAAGTAAGGGAGATAAGTAGAAATACAGATAGATAGAAGGGAGGAGAAAGTAAGGGAGATGAGTAGAAATGCAGATCGCTAGAAGGAAGGAGAAAGTAAGGGAGATGAGTAGAAATACAGATAGCTAGAAGGAAGGGGAAAGTAAGGGAGATGAGTAGAAATACAGATAGCTAGAAGGAAGGCTGAAGTAAGGGAGATGAGTAGAAATACAGATAGCTAGAAGGAAAGAGGAAGTAATGGAGATGAGTAGAAATACAGACAGCTAGAAGGAAGGCGGAAGTAAGGGAGATGTGTAGAAATACAGATAGCTAGAAGGAAGGAGGAAGTAAGGGAGATGAGTAGAAATACAGATAGATAGAAGGAAGGAGAAAGTAAGGGGGGTGAGTAGAAATACAGATAGATATTAGGAAGGAGGAAGTAAGGGGGATGAGTAGAAATACAGATAGCTAGAAGGAAGGGGAAAGTAAGGGAGATGAGTAGAAATGCAGATCGCTAGAAGGAAGGAGAAAGTAAGGGAGATGAGTAGAAATACAGATAGCTTGAAGGAAGGATAAAGTAAGGGAGTTGAGTAGAAATACAGATAGCTAGAACGAAGGAGAAAGTAAGGGAGATGAGTAGAAATACAGATAGCTAGAAGGAAGGAGAAAGTAAGGGAGATTAGTAGAACTACAGATAGCTACAAGGATGGTGAAAGTAAGGGAGATGAGTAGAAATGCAGATAGCTAGAATTAAGGAGAAAGTAAGGGAGATGAGTAGAAATACAGATAGTTTGAAGGAAGGATAAAGTAAGGGAGTTGAGTAGAAATACAGATAGCTAGAAGGAAGGAGAAAGTAAGGGAGATGAGTAGAAATACAGATAGCTAGAAGGAAGGAGAAAGTAAGGAGGATGAGTAGAAATACAGATAGCTAGAAGGAAGGGGAAAGTAAGGGAGATGAGTAGAAATGCAGATCGCTAGAAGGAAGGAGAAAGTACGGGAGATGAGTAGAAATACAGATAGCTTGAAGGAAGGATAAAGTAAGGGAGTTGAGTAGAAATACAGATAGCTAGAACGAAGGAGAAAGTAAGGGAGATGAGTAGAAATACAGATAGCTAGAAGGAAGGAGAAAGTAAGGGAGATTAGTAAAACTACAGATAGCTAGAAGGAAGGTGAAAGTAAGGGAGATGAGTAGAAATGCAGATAGCTAGAAGGAAGGAGAAAGTAAGGGAGATGAGTAGAAATACAGATAGCTTGAAGGAAGGATAAAGTAAGGGGGATGAGTAGAAATACAGATAGCTTGAAGGAAGGATAAAGTAAGGGAGTTGAGTAGAAATACAGATAGCTAGAAGGAAGGAGAAAGTAAGGAAGATGAGTAGAAATACAGATAGCTAGAAGAAAGGAGAAAGCAAGGGGGATGAGTAGAAATACAGATAGCTAGAAGGAAGGGGAAAGTAAGGGAGATGAGTAGAAATGCAGATCGCTAGAAGGAAGGACAAAGTAAGGGAGATGAGTAGAAATACAGATAGCTTGAAGGAAGGATAAAGTAAGGGAGTTGAGTAGAAATACAGATAGCTAGAACGAAGGAGAAAGTAAGGGAGATGAGTAGAAATACAGATAGCTAGAAGGAAGAAGAAAGTAAGGGAGATTAGTAGAACTACAGATAGCTAGAAGGAAGGTGAAAGTAAGGGAGATGAGTAGAAATGCAGATAGCTAGAAGGAAGGAGGAAGTAAGGGAGATGAGTAGAAATACAGATAGCTAGAAGGAAAGAGGAAGTAAGGGAGTTGAGTAGAAATACAGATAGCTAGAAGGAAGGAGAAAGTAAGGGAGATGAGTAGAAATACAGATAGCTAGAAGGAAGGAGAAAGTAAGGGGGATGAGTAGAAATACAGATAGCTAGAAGGAAGGAAGAAGTATGGGATGTGAGTAGAAATACAGACAGCTAGAAGGAAGGAGAAAGTAAGGGAGATGAGTATAAATACAGATAGCTAGAAGGAAGGGGGAAGTAAGGGAGATGAGTAGAAATACAGATAGCTAGAAGGAAAGAGGAAGTAAGGGAGATGAGTAGAAATACAGATAGCTAGAAGGAAGGCGGAAGTAAGGGAGATGTGTAGAAATACAGATAGATAGAAGGAAGGATAAAGTAAGGGAGATGAGTAGAAATACAGATAGATAGAAGGAAGGAGAAAGTAAGGGAGATGAGTAGAAATACAGATAGCTAGAAGGAAGGCGGAAGTAAGGGAGATAAGTAGAAATACAGATAGATAGAAGGGAGGAGAAAGTAAGGGAGATGAGTAGAAATGCAGATCGCTAGAAGGAAGGAGAAAGTAAGGGAGATGAGTAGAAATACAGATAGCTTGAAGGAAGGATAAAGTAAGGGAGTTGAGTAGAAATACAGATAGCTAGAAGGAAGGAGAAAGTAAGGGAGATGAGTAGAAATACAGATAGCTAGAAGGAAGGAGAAAGTAAGGGAGATTAGTAGAACTACAGATAGCTAGAAGGAAGGTGAAAGTAAGGGAGATGAGTAGAAATGCAGATAGCTAGAAGGAAGGAGAAAGTAAGGGAGATGAGTAGAAATACAGATAGCTAGAAGGAAGGAGAAAGTAAGGGAGATTAGTAGAACTACAGATAGCTAGAAGGAAGGTGAAAGTAAGGGAGATGAGTAGAAATGCAGATAGCTAGAAGGAAGGAGAAAGTAAGGGGGTTGAGTAGAAATACAGATAGCTAGAAGGAAGGAGAAAGTAAGGGGGTTGAGTAGAAATACAGATAGCTAGAAGGAAGGAGAAAGTAAGGGAGATGAGTAGAAATACAGATAGCTAGAAGGAAGGAGAAAGTAAGGGGGATGAGTAGAAATACAGATAGCTAGAAGGAAGGAGAAAGTAAGGGGGTTGAGTAGAAATACAGATAGCTAGAAGGAAGGAAGAAGTAAGGGAGGTGAGTAGAAATACAGACAGCTAGAAGGAAGGAGAAAGTAAGGGAGATGAGTATAAATACAGATAGCTAGAAGGAAGGGGGAAGTAAGGGAGATGAGTAGAAATACAGATAGCTAGAAGGAAAGAGGAAGTAAGGGAGATGAGTAGAAATACAGATAGCTAGAAGGAAGGCGGAAGTAAGGGAGATGTGTAGAAATACAGATAGATAGAAGGAAGGAGAAAGTAAGGGAGATGAGTAGAAATACAGATAGCTAGAAGGAAGGAGAAAGTAAGGGAGATGAGTAGAAATACAGATAGCTTGAAGGAAGGATAAAGTAAGGGGGATGAGTAGAAATACAGATAGCTTGAAGGAAGGCGGAAGTAAGGGATTTGTGTAGAAATACAGATAGATAGAAGGAAGGAGAAAGTAAGGGAGATGAGTAGAAATACAGATAGCTAGAACGAAGGAGAAAGTAAGGGAGATGAGTAGAAATACAGATAGCTAGAAGGAAGGAGAAAGTAAGGGAGATGAGTAGAAATACAGATAGCTAGAAGGAAGGAGAAAGTAAGGGAGATTAGTAGAACAACAGATAGCTAGAAGGATGGTGAAAGTAAGGGAGATGAGTAGAAATGCAGATAGCTAGAATTAAGGAGAAAGTAAGGGAGATGAGTAGAAATACAGATAGCTTGAAGGAAGGATAAAGTAAGGGAGTTGAGTAGAAATACAGATAGCTAGAAGGAAGGAGAAAGTAAGGGAGATGAGTAGAAATACAGATAGCTAGAAGGAAGGAGAAAGTAAGGAGGATGAGTAGAAATACAGATAGCTAGAAGGAAGGGGAAAGTAAGGGAGATGAGTAGAAATGCAGATCGCTAGAAGGAAGGAGAAAGTAAGGGAGATGAGTAGAAATACAGATAGCTTGAAGGAAGGATAAAGTAAGGGAGTTGAGTAGAAATACAGATAGCTAGAAGAAAGGAGAAAGCAAGGGGGATGAGTAGAAATACAGATAGCTAGAAGGAAGGGGAAAGTAAGGGAGATGAGTAGAAATGCAAATCGCTAGAAGGAAGGAGAAAGTAAGGGAGATGAGTAGAAATACAGATAGCTTGAAGGAAGGATAAAGTAAGGGAGTTGAGTAGAAATACAGATAGCTAGAACGAAGGAGAAAGTAAGGGAGATGAGTAGAAATACAGATAGCTAGAAGGAAGGAGAAAGTAAGGGAGATTAGTAGAACTACAGATAGCTAGAAGGAAGGTGAAAGTAAGGGAGATGAGTAGAAATACAGATAGCTAGAAGGAAGGAGGAAGTAAGGGAGATGAGTAGAAATACAGATAGCTAGAAGGAAAGAGGAAGTAAGGGAGTTGAGTAGAAATACAGATAGCTAGAAGGAAGGAGAAAGTAAGGGAGATGAGTAGAAATACAGATAGCTAGAAGGAAGGAGAAAGTAAGGGGGATGAGTAGAAATACAGATAGCTAGAAGGAAGGAAGAAGTATGGGATGTGAGTAGAAATACAGACAGCTAGAAGGAAGGAGAAAGTAAGGGAGATGAGTAGAAATACAGATAGCTAGAAGGAAGGGGGAAGTAAGGGAGATGAGTAGAAATACAGATAGCTAGAAGGAAAGAGGAAGTAAGGGAGATGAGTAGAAATACAGATAGCTAGAAGGAAGGCGGAAGTAAGGGAGATGTGTAGAAATACAGATAGATAGAAGGAAGGATAAAGTAAGGGAGATGAGTAGAAATACAGATAGATAGAAGGAAGGAGAAAGTAAGGGAGATGAGTAGAAATACAGATAGCTAGAAGGAAGGCGGAAGTAAGGGAGATAAGTAGAAATACAGATAGATAGAAGGGAGGAGAAAGTAAGGGAGATGAGTAGAAATGCAGATCGCTAGAAGGAAGGAGAAAGTAAGGGAGATGAGTAGAAATACAGATAGCTTGAAGGAAGGATAAAGTAAGGGAGTTGAGTAGAAATACAGATAGCTAGAAGGAAGGAGAAAGTAACGGAGATGAGTAGAAATACAGATAGCTAGAAGGAAGGAGAAAGTAAGGGAGATTAGTAGAACTACAGATAGCTAGAAGGAAGGTGAAAGTAAGGGAATTGAGTAGAAATGCAGATAGCTAGAAGGAAGGAGAAAGTAAGGGAGATGAGTAGAAATACAGATAGCTAGAAGGAAGGAGAAAGTAAGGGGGTTGAGTAGAAATACAGATAGCTAGAAGGAAGGAGAAAGTAAGGGGGTTGAGTAGAAATACAGATAGCTAGAAGGAAGGAGAAAGTAAGGGAGATGAGTAGAAATACAGATAGCTAGAAGGAAGGAGAAAGTAAGGGGGATGAGTAGAAATACAGATAGCTAGAAGGAAGGAGAAAGTAAGGGGGTTGAGTAGAAATACAGATAGCTAGAAGGAAGGAAGAAGTAAGGGAGGTGAGTAGAAATACAGACAGCTAGAAGGAAGGAGAAAGTAAGGGAGATGAGTATAAATACAGATAGCTAGAAGGAAGGGGGAAGTAAGGGAGATGAGTAGAAATACAGATAGCTAGAAGGAAAGAGGAAGTAAGGGAGATGAGTAGAAATACAGATAGCTAGAAGGAAGGCTGAAGTAAGGGAGATGTGTAGAAATACAGATAGATAGAAGGAAGGAGAAAGTAAGGGAGATGAGTAGAAATACAGATAGCTAGAAGGAAGGAGAAAGTAAGGGAGATGAGTAGAAATACAGATAGCTTGAAGGAAGGATAAAGTAAGGGGGATGAGTAGAAATACAGATAGCTTGAAGGAAGGCGGAAGTAAGGGAGATGTGTAGAAATACAGATAGATAGAAGGAAGGAGAAAGTAAGGGAGATGAGTAGAAATACAGATAGCTTGAAGGAAGGATAAAGTAAGGGAGTTGAGTAGAAATACAGATAGCTAGAAGGAAGGAGAAAGTAAGGGAGATGAGTAGAAATACAGATAGCTAGAAGGAAGGAGAAAGTAAGGGGGATGAGTAGAAATACAGATAGCTAGAAGGAAGGGGAAAGTAAGGGAGATGAGTAGAAATGCAGATCGCTAGAAGGAAGGAGAAAGTAAGGGAGATGAGTAGAAATACAGATAGCTTGAAGGAAGGATAAAGTAAGGGAGTTGAGTAGAAATACAGATAGCTAGAACGAAGGAGAAAGTAAGGGAGATGAGTAGAAATACAGATAGCTAGAAGGAAGGAGAAAGTAAGGGAGATTAGTAGAACTACAGATAGCTAGAAGGAAGGTGAAAGTAAGGGAGATGAGTAGAAATGCAGATAGCTAGAAGGAAGGAGGAAGTAAGGGAGATGAGTAGAAATACAGATAGCTAGAAGGAAAGATGAAGTAAGGGAGTTGAGTAGAAATACAGATAGCTAGAAGGAAGGAGAAAGTAAGGGAGATGAGTAGAAATACAGATAGCTAGAAGGAAGGAGAAAGTAAGGGGGATGAGTAGAAATACAGATAGCTAGAAGGAAGGAAGAAGTATGGGATGTGAGTAGAAATACAGACAGCTAGAAGGAAGGAGAAAGTAAGGGAGATGAGTATAAATACAGATAGCTAGAAGGAAGGGGGAAGTAAGGGAGATGAGTAGAAATACAGATAGCTAGAAGGAAAGAGGAAGTAAGGGAGATGAGTAGAAATACAGATAGCTAGAAGGAAGGCGGAAGTAAGGGAGATGTGTAGAAATACAGATAGATAGATGGAAGGATAAAGTAAGGGAGATGAGTAGAAATACAGATAGATAGAAGGAAGGAGAAAGTAAGGGAGATGAGTAGAAATACAGATAGCTAGAAGGAAGGCGGAAGTAAGGGAGATAAGTAGAAATACAGATAGATAGAAGGGAGGAGAAAGTAAGGGAGATGAGTAGAAATGCAGATCGCTAGAAGGAAGGAGAAAGTAAGGGAGATGAGTAGAAATACAGATAGCTTGAAGGAAGGATAAAGTAAGGGAGTTGAGTAGAAATACAGATAGCTAGAAGGAAGGAGAAAGTAAGGGAGGTGAGTAGAAATACAGATAGCTAGAAGGAAGGAGAAAGTAAGGGAGATTAGTAGAACTACAGATAGCTAGAAGGAAGGTGAAAATAAGGGAGATGAGTAGAAATGCAGATAGCTAGAAGGAAGGAGAAAGTAAGGGAGATGAGTAGAAATACAGATAGATAGAAGGAAGGAGAAAGTAAGGGGGTTGAGTAGAAATACAGATAGCTAGAAGGAAGGAGAAAGTAAGGGGGTTGAGTAGAAATACAGATAGCTAGAAGGAAGGAGAAAGTAAGGGAGATGAGTAGAAATACAGATAGCTAGAAGGAAGGAGAAAGTAAGGGGGATGAGTAGAAATACAGATAGCTAGAAGGAAGGAGAAAGTAAGGGGGTTGAGTAGAAATACAGATAGCTAGAAGGAAGGAAGAAGTAAGGGAGGTGAGTAGAAATACAGACAGCTTGAAGGAAGGAGAAAGTAAGGGAGATGAGTATAAATACAGATAGCTAGAAGGAAGGGGGAAGTAAGGGAGATGAGTAGAAATACAGATAGCTAGAAGGAAAGAGGAAGTAAGGGAGATGAGTAGAAATACAGATAGCTAGAAGGAAGGAAGAAGTATGGGATGTGAGTAGAAATACAGACAGCTAGAAGGAAGGAGAAAGTAAGGGAGATGAGTATAAATACAGATAGCTAGAAGGAAGGGGGAAGTAAGGGAGATGAGTAGAAATACAGATAGCTAGAAGGAAAGAGGAAGTAAGGGAGATGAGTAGAAATACAGATAGCTAGAAGGAAGGCGGAAGTAAGGGAGATGTGTAGAAATACAGATAGATAGAAGGAAGGATAAAGTAAGGGAGATGAGTAGAAATACAGATAGATAGAAGGAAGGAGAAAGTAAGGGAGATGAGTAGAAATACAGATAGCTAGAAGGAAGGCGGAAGTAAGGGAGATAAGTAGAAATACAGATAGATAGAAGGGAGGAGAAAGTAAGGGAGATGAGTAGAAATGCAGATCGCTAGAAGGAAGGAGAAAGTAAGGGAGATGAGTAGAAATACAGATAGCTTGAAGGAAGGATAAAGTAAGGGAGTTGAGTAGAAATACAGATAGCTAGAAGGAAGGAGAAAGTAAGGGAGATGAGTAGAAATACAGATAGCTAGAAGGAAGGAGAAAGTAAGGGAGATTAGTAGAACTACAGATAGCTAGAAGGAAGGTGAAAATAAGGGAGATGAGTAGAAATGCAGATAGCTAGAAGGAAGGAGAAAGTAAGGGAGATGAGTAGAAATACAGATAGATAGAAGGAAGGAGAAAGTAAGGGGGTTGAGTAGAAATACAGATAGCTAGAAGGAAGGAGAAAGTAAGGGGGTTGAGTAGAAATACAGATAGCTAGAAGGAAGGAGAAAGTAAGGGAGATGAGTAGAAATACAGATAGCTAGAAGGAAGGAGAAAGTAAGGGGGATGAGTAGAAATACAGATAGCTAGAAGGAAGGAGAAAGTAAGGGGGTTGAGTAGAAATACAGATAGCTAGAAGGAAGGAAGAAGTAAGGGAGGTGAGTAGAAATACAGACAGCTTGAAGGAAGGAGAAAGTAAGGGAGATGAGTATAAATACAGATAGCTAGAAGGAAGGGGGAAGTAAGGGAGATGAGTAGAAATACAGATAGCTAGAAGGAAAGAGGAAGTAAGGGAGATGAGTAGAAATACAGATAGCTAGAAGGAAGGCGGAAGTAAGGGAGATGTGTAGAAATACAGATAGATAGAAGGAAGGAGAAAGTAAGGGAGATGAGTAGAAATACAGATAGCTAGAAGGAAGGAGAAAGTAAGGGGGGTGATTAGAAATACAGATAGATATTAGGAAGGAGGAAGTAAGGGGGATGAGTAGAAATACAGATAGCTAGAAGGAAGGGGAAAGTAAGGGAGATGAGTAGAAATACAGATAGCTAGAAGGAAGGCGGAAGTAAGGGAGATGAGTAGAAATACAGATAGCTAGAAGGAAAGAGGAAGTAAGGGAGATGAGTAGAAATACAGATAGCTAGAAGGAAGGCGGAAGTAAGGGAGATGTGTAGAAATACAGATAGCTAGAAGGAAGGAGGAAGTAAGGGAGATGAGTAGAAATACAGATAGATAGAAGGAAGGAGAAAGTAAGGGGGGTGAGTAGAAATACAGATAGATATTAGGAAGGAGGAAGTAAGGGGGATGAGTAGAAATACAGATAGCTAGAAGGAAGGGGAAAGTAAGGGAGATGAGTAGAAATACAGATAGCTAGAAGGAAGGCGGAAGTAAGGGAGATGAGTAGAAATACAGATAGATAGAATGAAGGAGAAAGTAAGGAAGATGAGTAGAAATACAGACAGCTAGAAGGAAGGAGAAAGTAAGGGAGATGAGTAGAAATACAGATAGCTAGAAGGAAGGAGGAAGTAAGGGAGATGAGTAGAAATACAGACAGCTAGAAGGAAGGAGGAAGTAAGGGGGATGAGTAGAAATACAAATAGCTAGAAGGAAGGAGAAAGCAAGGGAGATGAGTAGAAATACAGATAGCTAGAAGGAAGGAGAAAGTAAGGGGATGAGTAGAGATACAGATAGATAGAAGGAAGGCAAAAGTAAGGGAGATGAGTAGAAAAACAGATAGCTAGAAGGAAGGCGGAAGTAAGGGAGATGAGTAGAAATACAGACAGCTAGAAGGAAGGAGAAAGTAAGGGAGATGAGTAGAAATACAGATAGATAGAAGGAAGGAGAAAGTAAGGGAGATGAGTAGAAATACAGATAGCTAGAAGGAAGGAGGAAGTAAGGGGGATGAGTAGAAATACATATAGCTAGAAGGAAGGAGAAAGTAAGGGGGGTGAGTAGAAATACAGATAGATATTAGGAAGGAGGAAGTAAGGGGGATGAGTAGAAATACAGATAGCTAGAAGGAAGGGGAAAGTAAGGGAGATGAGTAGAAATACAGATAGCTAGAAGGAAGGCGGAAGTAAGGGAGATGAGTAGAAATACAGATAGCTAGAAGGAAAGAGGAAGTAAGGGAGATGAGTAGAAATACAGATAGCTAGAAGGAAGGCGGAAGTAAGGGAGATGTGTAGAAATACAGATAGCTAGAAGGAAGGAGGAAGTAAGGGAGATGAGTAGAAATACAGATAGATAGAAGGAAGGAGAAAGTAAGGGAGATGAGTAGAAATACAGATAGCTAGAAGGAAGGAGAAAGTAAGGGGGGTGAGTAGAAATACAGATAGATATTAGGAAGGAGGAAGTAAGGGGGATGAGTAGAAATACAGATAGCTTGAAGGAAGGGGAAAGTAAGGGAGATGAGTAGAAATACAGATAGCTAGAAGGAAGGCGGAAGTAAGGGAGATGAGTAGAAATACAGATAGATAGAATGAAGGAGAAAGTAAGGAAGATAAGTAGAAATACAGACAGCTAGAAGGAAGGAGAAAGTAAGGGAGATGAGTAGAAATACAGATAGCTAGAAGGAAGGAGGAAGTAAGGGAGATGAGTAGAAATACAGACAGCTAGAAGGAAGGAGGAAGTAAGGGGGATGAGTAGAAATACAAATAGCTAGAAGGAAGGAGAAAGCAAGGGAGATGAGTAGAAATACAGATAGCTAGAAGGAAGGAGAAAGTAAGGGGGATGAGTAGAGATACAGATAGATAGAAGGAAGGCAAAAGTAAGGGAGATGAGTAGAAAAACAGATAGCTAGAAGGAAGGCGGAAGTAAGGGAGATGAGTAGAAATACAGACAGCTAGAAGGAAGGAGAAAGTAAGGGAGATGAGTAGAAATACAGATAGATAGAAGGAAGGAGAAAGTAAGGGAGATGAGTAGAAATACAGATAGCTAGAAGGAAGGAGGAAGTAAGGGGGAAGAGTAGAAATACAAGTAGCAAGAAGGAAGGAGGAAGTAAGGGAGATTAGTAGAAATACAGACAGCTAGAAGGAAGGAGAAAGTAAGGGAGATGCGTAGAAATACAGATAGCTAGAAGGAAGGAGAAAGTAAGGGAGATGAGTAGAAATACAGACAGCTAGAAGGAAGGAGAAAGTAAGGGAGATGAGTAGAAATACAGAGCTAGAAGGAAGGAGAAAGTAAGGGAGATGAGTAGAAATACAGATAGATAGAAGGAAGGAGAAAGTAAGGGAGATGAGTAGAAATACAGATAGCTAGAAGGAAGGAGAAAGTAAGGGGGGGTGAGTAGAAATACAGATAGATATTAGGAAGGAGGAAGTAAGGGGGATGAGTAGAAATACAGATAGCTAGAAGGAAGGGGAAAGTAAGGGAGATGAGTAGAAATACAGATAGCTAGAAGGAAGGCGGAAGTAAGGGAGATGAGTAGAAATACAGATAGATAGAATGAAGGAGAAAGTAAGGAAGATAAGTAGAAATACAGACAGCTAGAAGGAAGGAGAAAGTAAGGGAGATGAGTAGAAATACAGATAGCTAGAAGGAAGGAGGAAGTAAGGGAGATGAGTAGAAATACAGACAGCTAGAAGGAAGGAGGAAGTAAGGGGGATGAGTAGAAATACAAATAGCTAGAAGGAAGGAGAAAGCAAGGGAGATGAGTAGAAATACAGATAGCTAGAAGGAAGGAGAAAGTAAGGGGGATGAGTAGAGATACAGATAGATAGAAGGAAGGCAAAAGTAAGGGAGATGAGTAGAAAAACAGATAGCTAGAAGGAAGGCGGAAGTAAGGGAGATGAGTAGAAATACAGACAGCTAGAAGGAAGGAGAAAGTAAGGGAGATGAGTAGAAATACAGATAGATAGAAGGAAGGAGAAAGTAAGGGAGATGAGTAGAAATACAGATAGCTAGAAGGAAGGAGGAAGTAAGGGGGATGAGTAGAAATACAAGTAGCAAGAAGGAAGGAGGAAGTAAGGGAGATTAGTAGAAATACAGACAGCTAGAAGGAAGGAGAAAGTAAGGGAGATGCGTAGAAATACAGATAGCTAGAAGGAAGGAGAAAGTAAGGGAGATGAGTAGAAATACAGACAGCTAGAAGGAAGGAGAAAGTAAGGGAGATGAGTAGAAATACAGAGCTAGAAGGAAGGAGAAAGTAAGGGAGATGAGTAGAAATACAGATAGATAGACGGAAGGAGGAAGTAAGGGGGATGAGTAGAAATACAGACAGCTAGAAGGAAGGAGAAAGTAAGGGAGATGAGTAGAAATACAGACAGCTAGAAGGAAGGAGAAAGTAAGGGAGATGAGTAGAAATACAGATAGCTAGAAGGAAGGAGAAACTTTGACTTTGTTTCCCAGGGACAAATATGTCAAGGGGGGGGGGACTCCAATTATTCCTTAAATAATGATATAAGGATATAATATAATCATACAGACAGGTCAGGTACGATAAGTCTGAAATATCAAGGTTGACTTGCAGTATATCTTTTCGAAAAATTGTCAACTCAAATTAACAACAGTTAAGTTAACAACTTACCATATTAGCAGCTCTTAGTCGGATTCATGAACTGAAGGAAAACGTCAAATGGTTTACACAATACTATGTTCGAATAAATGCACAGTCACAAGTGATGCACTGATCTTTCACAACCGTAGTTTGAATAAACAAAAGTTCCTTTTAGGGACAACCAGGCAGTATCGTTTTCATGCACATGTCAGACATTTTTTTCGGGTGACGATCAAATGTCATCTCAGTGTACAAGTGAATTGAAATAGCTTCGGGCGGTTTGCTGTTAATAAGTCTTGTTTCGTGTATAAAATTAAGTGTTTTTGTTTATTTAATTATTGGCATTTTGCTGCACTACCTAATCTAAGTGTGACAACATATTTTAGGATCTTTTAAAGGAATTGAACTTTATGAATGGTGTCACTCTACTTCAGATAAATTTTCAACAAGGTAAGTGTAAAGCTGACAAAATATTTGCCGAACATGAGTTGACATATACGTTTGTTTGTTTTTCAGATTATTCGAGAGTGCTAGGAACAAGCACAATGGGCTGTTTAAAAACAAAACTGGGCCGAAACTAGAAACACAGAGCGAAATAGAGGTGTAGCCATTGATCACGCTGTTTGGGAACAGTGTGATGCAGAAGTGCTAATGGGTTATGGTATCTCAACTATTTACTCGCCATTGTAAGATACCGCAGTATATAATTTATACATTGTGACATCATAACAACACACTACTGTAACGTCATGCCTGCTTTGTAGTATTACACTAGTTGAATATTGCCGTATAAATATTACACTGCGGTATCTTTCACAGGCGAGTAATAAATAGAGTATACTAAACTTCCTTCCAATTAATACTATTTTTATTAAACTCGTGAATGTTTTTGTATTAAACTCGTTTTCGCTCTTTCTATACAAAATAATTAACGCGTTTAATAAAATAGTATTAAATAGAAGGTCGTTTAGTATCTTCTTTATATCACAGTTAAAGGAACACACGGCCGGACGCCCTTTCCGAATAAAACACTGGAAAGCGAAAATTAATGAGGTCACAGCTACGCAGAAATCTCAATTAGCGTTATCTCTAGTCGACGATGTTTGCTTTGCGCAAATCGTCACTACTTTCCGTACAAGCGCGATACTCAACCCGATGTGTAAACTAGGCCTATTTCAAATTTATAAATCACGAACTTAATTCATTATATAACATAAACTATTTTCTTTTATATTATATAATTTTCAAATTTATATACCCCTTCTCCCTCTCTATTCCAAATTAGTTTTAATTTTCACCACTTTTGAACTTGTCAATTATAATTGGGTGTCTATGACCTATTCTAAATTTAATGTCCTTATTCATTGACAATAATAAAGGCAATAATACGCCCCGAGTCGGCGAAATCACCCCACGATAGACTTCAACCAACAATATTAATATACTTCGCATAAAGTTTTGCTTTACTTGAAACCTTGCAACAAACAGTACTGTATTACTTAGAGTAAACATATTCTATTCAACAAAGTGAATATGGATCGGTAAACAAGCCGCATTGGCTTAGATAAATACCACTCCCTTTCATTTGTACATAACAAACATCAATAGAAAAACAATAAGATACATGAAGGAGAGCAAGCAACCTGTGTAAGAAGAAGTGAATTATTTATCAAACCTATGCGATTTCATTATGAAAGTTTGAACAGATATAAGTATCCAAGCATTGACAATTTACATTATAACCTCATCTAGAATGGAGCTGAGATTGTAAGACTGAGTATAAAAATACATTTCATTTCTTATGTTTGAATAGTTGGGACATATAAAGAAGAAATGTAATGCGATTTCATAGTGGTGACCACAGGAGCAGGGTGGACTGGGTAATATATGCCGTTCAAACATGTGTGCATTCAAATCGCTACACCCGAGTCAGAGACGCGAATGAACTATTTGGCAGAAACGCGTACCAAAATATGAGATTAAAGCTATTTACATACTGTTGCTTTGTAGTTTGCAAGAGGTTTTTGAAGATGCCCTAAGTAGGAGCACTATAAATATCATCAGGTAAATTATTCCTATATTACTTATGTACGTGATGAACATAACTACACATTGGAATATACCGGCAGCATATTTTAGAAAATGAAAAGAACGAACCTGCTTACTTTTTCCATGTCAACTGAATCTGTTTTCATTCTGTATTTCAGTTTAGGGATTTGTTCCCGACGAAAAATTTGCATTCACTTACTGATTGGTCAGATATATTGTTCTACAGTTTCAGACTGTAAGTCAGACATTCTGTCGGCGAAGGAAATAACATTTAATTGGCGGAAATTGTTTGTACACATCCACTGTCCACTAAACAAGACACGATGGTGTCATCAATCAGTGACCCGACAGGTTATATGACCTGTTACAACACACTGCAAGAGTCACAAGACGGTCTAATAAACTGACACCTAACACCTGTTATCTGTGACACCCGGCTATATAATACACAACTTCAAATGCTAGATACCCGGTCGTATTCAAAATGTATTACCCCGGTAAGTTATATTGCAGGATGTTCAATTTATCACACAATGTGACAAACTGAAAGCGATGTTATGTAACCATGAAAAATGACAAGCAGGCATACGAAATCATGTAGGTACGTAATATTTACAAATGTTGCCCAGTAATGGAGTTGGCTGCAGCCTAGCTTTAGCTAGATGAAACAAATTTAAGGTATCGCGAATCATTTGAAGCACACAAAAAAATGTTGCTTGCATGGAAAACTCTAGCGTCCTATCCTAGTATTCACCTTCGAATAAAGTGAAATGCATGACAATTGAAAAAATGTTTAATAATTGATTATCTTCATAATGTGCGATTGCCATGAAGGATATGAAAGAAACACTACTTTCCAAAAGCCACGAAAACATACCAGACAAAAATTATTCTTTTTTCAAACACGAACTTTTCAAAAACATTTGAATCACAACAAGAGCAAGAATGTAACAGCCAATCAGCGATCGCGTGTCAATAAAGGGATCCCCTGTTAAAATATCGCTCGCGTCGCTCGGCCGGCGCCCAGTCTGAATCACGTGATCTTGTTACCCGTAAAATCCATTACGTAACGCCCCCATCAGCGATGGTCAATTATCGGGGAAGACATACGGCCGTGACCATCTTTAAGTATTCTGTATACAAAGAGCAGCAAATTATTATGAATATATACTTGTGAGTGAGAATCCTCAGAATATATTAATTGAAACACTGCTGAATCCTATTGCTATCAATCTCGCCCTAACAACAGTAAAGTGACACAAAAACTGCAGTATTCACAAATAAGGCTGACGATGGATACAAGAGGCACTGCATGATAAAAATATGTATTTAGAGCATAACGCTCAACGATGTATTCAAGAGGAACTGCGATATATAAAAGATATATTAAGAGCATAACGCTCAAATAAGTTATATTTTCATTATCAGTTGTTGCCTTGTGTAAAATATGAGTTCAATAAAATCCAAATGTGCTATTTTGCTTTTCAATGAAAATGGTGTTATGTAATCAAATTTTGCTAAATGATAATGAGAACGTTGAAGGGACCGTCTCAAAAAGTTTTACTTCCTATTTAGTCTCAGTAGATTCCTGAAGGATGATGTGCGATTAAACAATAGAGTTGTACTACACAATCTTGGAAGAAAAAATATCTTAAGATTTGACCTATACGATCTTGGAATATTTCAATATTCCAACATCGTATAAAAGATCTTATGATATGTACGATAATCTTAAGTTATGACGAAATCTAAAAGCTCCTGTTCAATCTTGGAATATGTGAATATCTTAAGATATTTTCTGTACGATCTTGGGATATCTATTTAAATGATATCACTTGTCTATGAATTTCAATACTTACTCTTAATTCAATTAAAAAGAGTTTTTTTGATAAAAGTTTAACATGATGAAACATATTTTTGGAGAAACTAATTTTGATGAATAAAATGAAAAAATGCCTCTTTTCGAAAAAAGAACTTTGATGAAGAAAATTACTTAATTTGGGGAAAATCTTTGAAAAAAAGAACTTAAATTGGTAAAAATTAATTTAGTTAAAGAATATGACTTTCAAACACTTTGATAGAGAAAATCTGGTTTAAAAAATAAATTTAAGAAAATGACTTTTTTTGGAAACTGCGACTTTGATTAGCAAAATCACTTTATTGAAAAAGGACTTTGAATAAAAAATATGACATGGTGTAGAGTTCAAGGGTATGTAAAAAGTGCGTATGTGTAAATATTATCAAAGATACGACCACTCATGGCAGACGTACGCTTGATATTCCAAGTTTAAATGGTAATTTCTTTAACACCTTTTATTTACAATTTGCATTCTTTATATCATGAAGTTCCTTTTAGCAAGAGTTACAGAGTAGTTTTAAGTGATGGATATAAGACTATAAACATTAGAACACTCACACCAGATGTAAACTAGATTATCCAAGATTGATTGGCCATTTCTTTGGCAGCCTTTGTCACAAGTTATTCTTTAAATTATGATCTTAAGTCATCATGAATGTTGTCCTATGTTCAGAGTATGTGAAAATGCTTATACGTATAAGTCAGATAAGGTAAAAATATAAGATAAGGCCACTCACGGCAGATGTACGATAGATATTCCAAGATTGAATGGTCATCTCTTAATCAGTTTTTCTTCATAAAATTTTTATACTTTACATTATGATCTTGATTCAATCTGAACGTTGTTGTTTTGTGTCAGAGTATGTGAAATTGATTATATGTGTAGGTGAAATAAAATAAAATAGAGAAATAGAAAATAAAATAGAGTAAAAGTTATTATGTTTATAATAAATTTTAAATTTGAATTTACAAGATTAGACCAATCACGGAAAATTTACTCTAGATATTCCAAGATTGAATATCCAATTCTTGGGCTGTTTCATTTCATTACAAATTTCGTTGAAAGTTCCGATATTTTTTACGTATATTTTTCCGAGTTTAAAAGTACATTAATAAATAGTGTATGTTAATCATGTAAATCATATAGACCGTTCCCGAAAAATTCCAAGATTGTCTTTCTCAAAACTACCAATTGTAAATGATCACTCTCAGGAAATGTAGGCTAGCTATTCCAAGATTGAATAGCCATTTCTTGCTTTGTTTCTTTCTCACAACTCACAAGTTTTCAATAAGAACTTCGTTTGTCTTCAGTGTCTTTTCATGTGAAGTAGACTTTCAGAGTATATATATAAATTGTTTATATAAATGATATTACAAGATGTTATCACTCACAGGAAATTTACGCTAGGTATTCCAAGATTTTATAGACATTTCTTGATTTATGTCCTTCTCCCAACTACCAAGTTTTCATTAAGAACATCGTTTATCATCAGTGTCTTTTCATGTGAAGTAAACTTTCAGAGTATATGAATAAATTGTTCATGTAAATGATATTAAAAAATGATATCACTCACAGGATATTTACGCTAGATATTCAAGATTGAATAGCCATTTCTTGATTTGTGTCCTTTTCACAACAACACATTTTACATGATCAACGTCAAGGATTATTAATGTATTTATCATGTGAAGTAGACTTTTCGAGTATATATGTAAATCATATATGTAATCAAAATTAGAAGATGATATCACTCGTAGGAAATTATGATAGATATTCCAAGATTGAATAGCCATTTCTTGATTTGTGCCGTTTTTACAACTAACAACTTTTCATTAAGAACTTCAATTCAATTCAATTCAATTCTTTTATTTCGGTAGAAGGCCTTAGGCCCACGTACAAAACATTTATACAGAACAAGACAATTATATAAGAGAGAACATTGAAACTACATTGTAAGTTAATTTGATGATAAAAGCATTGAGCGTAGAGCGAGTGCATCTCTAGTAAACATGAGTATGATGAAATAAGTTTTGATGTTGTAAAACATTTTGAAGGTATCACTTAAAGGGGCAGTAGCACGTTTGTAGGGGGAATATGGGGTGATGTAAGGAAAATGAAAATTAATGATTTCAATTGAAGGACAATGTATTTAAGCTAAATGGAGCAGTAATAATTCCAATATATAACGTTAAGTTTAGCCATGCAGTTCCTTTTCTTACAATAAATGAATTAAAGGTGTTCAAAAAAAAATGGTCGCCAATGGATTTTATGTGAATCTTCATTCTTTGTCCTCTGACTATGGATGATTGACTTGTGTAATGAGATTTTTGACACTGTCAAAATAATACAGTTAGCATTCACTTACAATTATCAGTGAGAAATTCAAATTATAAAATTATCAAAAAACGTGCTACTGCCCCTTTAAGGATTGTTTTACATGTTTTGTGCCTCTATCGATGTATAACAGCAACAAATTGTATAAAATCGCGTAGCGTAGCGTAGCGATTTTATACAAAACTTGTTCCTGTTATACATCGATAGAGGCACAAAACATGTAAAAACAATCCTTATAATTACAAAATCAACATTTTAACAAAGTTTTTCCTAATTATTTTCAAAAAATATGTCAT
The DNA here is from genome assembly GCA_916613615.1 of Steromphala cineraria. NCBI lineage: Eukaryota > Metazoa > Mollusca > Gastropoda > Trochida > Trochidae > Steromphala > Steromphala cineraria. The sequence continues at coordinate 60,225,880 of OU744728.1, read as the reverse complement.
CAATGTCCTGAAATTGTGGTTTGTTACACGAAACAATTCAAAGTTGAATCAAAATTGAGAACTCCATAAACTAAAACGGCCGAAGATTTAATTTCGTTTTCGCAACCATTGACACCCATGCAATCACAATTCGTCTTAACCGGAATCCGCATTTTCGGAATAACGGAATCACACGACGTTCAAAATGTCCGCCGTTTGCGAGACGCTCAGAGCGAACAAGCTTGAGGACTCGTAGTTATTAAAATATAGTCTTTCCGGTGAATGTATGGATTGTATTAGGGAGAAGAATGAATTTACTTGTTACAAACGCAGGTGGGAAGTGATAAGATATGTTGTATCTGTCTTTGCAACAGAACGTTACTCGCAACTGTCAAAACCGGCCTATTGCATCAGGTGATTGTGACGTCACAAAGAATGAATGCACATGGTATGGTTGCAAATGTTTCTGCATTTATCGAGAAATGGCAGCAGGTTTTTGAGCGCTCTCGTCCAATCAGAATCGCGGAAATTAGTGTAACAAAACCATTTTGTAATTATATATGATTATTTTCAGGTAAATTTGGGATATATTAATTTCTTTCTTAATTCATTGAAACAAGGACAAAAATGACACGTGCACTAGATGAGAAGAATGATGGACTGATTAAAGCTGCAATGGAAATTGAGAGAGCTAGAAACATTGAAATGAAACTCAGAAATGACGTTGGTATATTAGTGTCCCAAATAAGAATCAAAGATAGAGAAATAACATCTCTTAAGGAAGACATTAACTCAAATATGTCTGGTATCAAGAATTGATGCTAGGATTGATTCAAACCTATCTCAGTGCAGAAATAGTCAAAGCAAATCAATTCCAAATTCTGAAAGGAGCCATGAATACGCTGTAATTTCTGAGAATGAAAAGGCTCCTTTGCCAAATGAGAATGATCCCTTTACTCCTGTATCACCTGAAATACAGATTCTTACAGATGAACCGACTGAGAGTGCTAAAAAGGCTAACACCACAGGAAAGGTTGATACAAAGAGTATTGATATTACACCACAACAATCACAGGAAAATCATACCGTGGAGAAAGAACATTATACGAGAGGTACTTTTACGAAAAGAAATATCAAATTTGATCAGGAATGGGAAAGATTTTTTAAAGGCACATCACCAAAGTTGGAACGAAAACGTTTTGTCTTGTCTCGTGTATGTGCAGATAAACATTTTGATGTCATTCATGATGCAATCATAGAGTATGCCAGAAAACGTAATGTACGAGTCTCATCTGTAATCCTATTGAAGAGGTGCGATGGTCCTTATCCAACATTCACGATAAGGGTCAATGTTGACAATCTATCATTGCACAAGGTTGATATTGAAAACTTGTGGCCCCCAAAGTGAGCAAGCGCTTGACAGGCGGCAGGGCTCTACTTTGCTCTCACTTAATCACACATTTTCTACTGTTTATGGTCTATCTACAGTTCTGGATTCTGGGAAACAGCATTCTGAAAGCATGAACTTTCACTACATGAAGAAATAAGAAATATTCATATACTTTGGAAAAGTTGACTTTGTGGACATCTTTTCTCATTTTTGTCAACATTTGCTGGTGTGAGGTAAAACTAGAACACAATAGCTTCTATTGTTCTCTGATTGAGCAATACAAGCTGATGGGTCCCTGGGAGAGACTTCAGTACAGTAGACAGTTTGACATACCCTTGGTTATACCCAAAGCTGCCAATCACGGACCATACAGAAAGACAAGACGTGGAAAAAGATCAGGCAGGAGAAAACAGAGGTCAATCAAGGTCATCACTGGCCACTCCCCTTCTCATACTCAAGCCAATGAAGCAGCCAAAGGAGTTAACTATGAAAATCTCATCTTTGTGATACCCCCCAAGTTATCACCTGTTTTGAAAGTATGTTTATGGAACGTCCAATCATCAAGAAATAAATCCTGCGATATAGTGGACACAATTCTTGATAGAAACATTGACATTCTTATACTGACAGAAACTTGGTTGAAAGAACACGGTGATGAAGCAGTCATTAATAGTTTGACACCAAATGGCTACACATTTCAACACTGTCCCCGTCCGTCCCGTGGTGGCGGTATTGCAATTGTTTACCGTGACTACTTAATCATACGGAAGAGAAAAAGTGATCTCTCGATAAAATCCTTCGAGCATATGAAGTTTCAAATAACTCATGACAAGACATCTACTGACATTGTGGCGATCTACCGACCCCCACCCTCAAGGAAAAATCAACTGTCATTTTCTCAATTCTATGAAGAATTTTTGAAAATGTTGGATGCATTGTGTGTGAATACATCAAGGTTCTTGATTATTGGGGATTTTGATATTCACTATGATAAGGCTACAAATCCAGACACAACTCAAATGAGGAACTTATTGGAGTCATGTGATTGTATCCAACTTGTGACCGAACCTACACACAAAAATCATCACATACTCGACTGGGTGGTCACTGGAAAATCTCACTCATGTATTGAAACTGTCCATGTCTCTGATTTGCAGCTATCAGATCATTACTTGATCTCCGTGGGTTTAGACATTAGGAAAGCACCCCATCCTAAAAAGTCTTTTCGTTGCTGCAACCTCAAACAGATGAATATCGAGGCCTTCAGATCAGATCTACAGAACTTGTCGCTCTTCACACAGAAGCCACAAGACTGTGCTGGATATGTCGAAATGTACAATCATGTGCTTCTAGATCTCTTAGACAAACACGCCCCTGAGAAGGTGAAACAAATTCCCTACAGGCCAGAGACACCGTGGCTTTACACACCCAGCATCAGTCAATCAAAGGCTGATCGAAGAGCTGCTGAGAGACAGTGGCGCAAATCTCGCCTGGAAGTTGATCGACAGATCTACTGCGCAGCAAGAAACAAGGTCTCCTACTCAATAAAACAAGCGAAAACAGAGTACATGAATACAAAAATTAGAGACAGCATGTCTGACTCCAATGCTCTGTTTAAACTCATGTTCTCATTACTGGGAAAGAAGACAAGCACTCCCATGCCGGACATTGGTGATGATCAACAAGTAGCTGAAGCGTTCTCAACCTTCTTCCGGGATTAGATTGTTCAGATCCATAAATCTATTCCAGACATAGAACCGAGTACCGCAGACCAAACCTCACAGTCTACTCAACCTGATGGAGTGTGCCTCAGTGCCCTTGATACGTTCAGTGAAGAGGAAGTCTTGGCACTGATCAAGAGAGCTAAACCAACTTCATGCATCCTGGATCCGATCCCAACCTGGGTTGTTCTAGACAACATAGACATTCTCCTGCCCCCAATCACAGAGATAACAAATGCAAGTTTGCAAAGTGGAGAAATGCCAAACATCCTGAAGCATGCAGTTCTGAAACCTACCATCAAGAAAGCAAATTTGGATGCTGAGAACCTAAAGAACTATCGGCCAGTATCGAATTTGACATATCTGTCAAAACTGATCGAAAGAGCAGTTGGCAAACGACTGTCAACCCACCTTGCAGATGGCAAATTGTATGACCCATACCAATCTGCATATCTCCCCAACCACAGTACTGAAACAGGCCTGCTCAAACTGGTCACTGATATGCGATGTGGCATTGATACAGGCAAAGTCGCTGTGCTCATTTTACTTGATTTGAGCGCAGCGTTTGACACCATCGATCACCAGAAACTCCTCAGTCGCCTCCACTCAAACGTCCACATCCAAGGTACAGCATGGAAATGGTTCAAGTCATACCTGTCAATGAGACAACAATCGGTATATGTCAACGACAGCCGCTCCTCACCGGTGAAGCTCACGTATGGTGTACCCCAGGGATCTGTGCTTGGCCCAGTTCTTTACACACTGTAAACAGTTGAACTTGGACAGATCATTGACAACCACCACATCAATAGACAGCTCTACGCTGATGACGCCCAACTTGTTAAGTGCTTCAATCCCGAGCCAGCCCAATCCATGGCCGCTACACAGAAAATGTCTGACTGCTGCAACAACATTAAGACATGGATGGCACAAAACAAGCTGAAGCTAAATGATACAAAGACCGAGTGCATGATGGTGGGGACAAAGACACGGCGAAGTCAAACAGCTCTGAAGTCAATACAGATCGGTGATGCTGACATTGACCTATCACAATCCCTAAAAGACCTTGGAGTGATGCTTGACAGCGATCTCAGCATGGATTGCCACGTGCAAAACATCTTAAAAATGTGTTTTCTTCAACTCAGAAACATTGGGACTATAAGAAAATTTCTAACAAAAGATTCTGCTGTCACCCTTGTGCTGTCCCTTATCATGTCGCACGTTGCCTACGCTAATAGCTTTCTTACTGGTGCAACCTCAAACCAGATCGCACGTCTTCAACGAATCCAAAATACAGCTGCCAGGATTGTGCCATTGAGAAGCAAACATGACCATATCATTTCAGTCCTAGCATCACTACATTGGTTACCAGTGAAATTCCGGATAACATACAAGATCCTATGCCTTGTGTACAAGTGTTTGAGAGGAGAGGCTCCAGCATATCTGACAGAGATTCTGAAACACTACCAGCCAGTGAGATCACTTCGATCAGAGTCACAATTCCTACTACTGGTTCCAAAGGTCAAATCTGTAAAACATGGCCAAAGATCATTCTCCTACGTCGCTGCCACTGAATGGAACAAACTACCCCCTGACCTGAAAACCTCTACATCTTTCCCCTCCTTTAAGCAAACTCTCAAAACTCACCTTTTCAAACAAGCCTTTTCAACATAGAGACTTATACATGGCGCCACCAGCATGCACTGTGCATGGAGCTGTGCGCAATAGAAATGGACTATTATATTATTATATAAGTATGCTGAGAAGTGTGACGTATTCACTGTTACTGAACACTGGTTAACAGATGATACGAGTTCATTTTTGAATGCCTTCAAAGATAGGTATCATGTTGTATTCTGCACTAAATCAATACAGGGAGGCTTTCGAGGAGAGGCAGGGGTCGCTATTCTGGCCAGGAAAAACCAATATAGTTATTGTAAATATATTGCTTTAGAAAATGAAAATGTGATTGCTGCGAGTTATCACAACCCCACTCAGTTAACCTATCGATAGTTGAAATGGAAGAAAGTGAGGAAACCAAACCATACCATGGATAAGTCATATTGTGATTATAAAGATATGAAACGTGAATTTCGAAGGCAACACAGACAAGCAAAACGTGAATGGAACAAAACCAAACACATTCACATTGTTGCATCGAGTGAAATAGATATAGGTTAGTTCTACAGAACAGTGAGAAGACAACGCAGAAAGGTGACAACAGTGACAACATTGAAGTATGGAAATCAAAGTGCAACTACGTCAGCTTCTGTGGCTGAGCTATGGGGGGCTACTACACCAACTTACTCAGTCCCTACTCTAGAAATGAGTTTGATGAACAATTCCAACAATCTGTTGATGAGGAGAAGAACGCTATTTTAAAAACTGTTTCAGAAAATGTAAACGATGTTGTCTTAAAAGAAGAAATAAGCTTTGATAAAGTTGATGCTGTTGTCAAAACTCTTAAATTAAAGAAAGCACCAGGTCCTGAAAAAATATGTAATGAACATGTTCGCCATGCAAGCTGCCTCTTTAAAAACATCTCAAATGTCTCTTTAACATGATTATTAAGTCATGCTTTATGCCACAAGCCTTCCGAAAAGGAACTATAATACCTTTATATAAGGGTAACAACAAGGACAAGTCAAACCCATCCAGTTATCGAGTAATTACCCTAACATCAGCAATTGGTAAACACTTTGAAAAAATCCTGCTAAATAGAATAGAATAGACTTCAATGCGGGTTCTGGAAAGGATATGGAGCTCAGGTATCAGCATTTGTCTTAAAAGAAATAATAGGTTATTATACTGAAAGAGGTACCAACATATTCACTGTGTTCCTTGACAATGGAAAGGCCTATGATAGGATATGGCATATTGGTCTGCTGGTTAAATTATACCGACTAGGAATTTCAGGACGTGCATGGAGATTAATACAACACAGCTATGAAGATTCATCTGCCTGTGTTGCATACAATGGTAACACTAGTAAAATGTTTCCCCTACAATGTACGTCAAGGCGTCGGACAAGGCCGTGTACTCTCAGCGTTTATGTTTCTTGTGTACATCAATGATCTTATTACTGAACTTGGCTACAAGTCAAAAGGACCTATCATAGGGGGTAATCACATGCCATGTGTCTGTTAGCAGACGATACAACATTAATTAGTCCCTCAGTGACCGGTGTACAAGACCGGGTATTCTTATTCCATTAAGTGGAGACTAACATACAATGCTGACAAAAGCTGTGCTATGGTATTTAAAGGAGGTATACCTCAAGATGTTTAACTGTGTCTAAAACCGGGAGATAGTGTATTGTCTGTAACCGATAATACAATATATGCTGGAACATTGATTAGCAGTGGAAAGCAGTCTGAGAGAACACATAGAGCGTGTAAGAAAGCAAGAAGATCAGTGTGTTCCCTGAGAGAAATTGGTTTAAAATCCGGAGGTATCAATCCAATTGGATGCGTCAAAATATGGCAGAGAGTTATCCTTCCCTGTGCATTCTAATCATGCGAGCTGTGGTGTGACCTATGCAAATCTGAATACACAAAGATGGACCGAACCCAACGTATGTTTGCTCGAAGTGTACAAAATTTACATGTTCGATCGTCCACACTGGTAACTGTCCAAAATCTTGGACTATGGTACATGCAGGGATATATTGATAAGCTCAAACTATCGTTGCTGTGCAGATTATTCCATTATAATAGTGATTGTGTTCATAAACATATATTTCGTTTCAGATTTGGACAATATATTGTTAATAATGTGTGCAAATCCTCAGTGACTCATGACCTCCTGATTATACTGCAGAAATATGAACTCTTGTCATATGTTGAGGATTTTTTAAGAACTGGGACGTTTCCAAATAAAGCTACATGGAAACGGATAGTTAATAAAACCATTGCAGAACATGAACGGTTCCAATGGAAACAGGTTCTTAGCAATCTTCCAGAGATGGTTCGATATGCTGAAATACATTCTGAACTGAAACCACATAGACTGTGGGGTATGTGTGAGCTATTTGACATGAATATAAAAAGGGTGTTTAGTCTCATCAAGCTTGGTGTTCTACCCATAACACCAGGTGTGTGTCTGCTGCTTGAGAACACAACTAGTGACATAGTCGCCCACCAATTGCTGCACTGTGAGAAACTAACCAAAGAACACAATACTCTATGTGAACAGCTGTGTGACATTCTCCCAATTGATGACTACTTGAAGTTTGAAGACTGATGTGAAGAAATAAAAATACAAACTCTACTTGGCGGTATAACTCAAATAATAGACCACTTTGGACTTGACGAATCGGCAGCAATGATAAACATTATTGCCAGTAATATAAATTCATGGCACCTGCGATCTGTATTGCACTTGTAGCTATTGTATGAATATAAATACACATTTTCTGTGAAATGTATATAATGTATCTCTAACATGTGACTTTGTGTATACTCTTCATTTTTATGGAGGAAATAAAGACAATTCATTCATTCATTCATTTGAATAAAAAGTGTATTTCGTCTTCAATTACATCATCTTTACAAAGTTAATCTTAAAAATCTAGGTATTCCTTCTCTTCTTCCTGTATTTTAACGTATTGATAAGGTATCTATTCTTAACAAAGTTATTCTACGACGTGCTTCTTCGATTTAACTATTGTGAGATAAGGTTCTATACGAAAAGTGTGTTTAATGGTAGAATATAAATCTAAAGAAGAACTTTCATTTATTTCACCAAAAATGCTTTGTTCACAACAATCATTTATTCTTAATACAGAATTACGTAAAAATTCACTTTTGTTGCAAACACCCTGAGCTTCCCACACAGAACCAAAACCATACATAAATAATATCTTTTAACATTAGAAGCCCAAGTGTTACGACCTACTGTTTCTAGCTTACACATCATTATATAACATTGCTTTGGATATCTCATTTCATGATACTCTAGTAATTTAAACTAACTCGTTTCGTTTATCATCAATGTTTTTTCATGTAAAGTAGCTTTTCAGAGTGTATATATATATATAAATATGAATGTTATAGGTAAATGATATTGAAACATTAGACGACTAAGATATAGATATCGCTAGATATTCAAGGAGATTGAATAATCGTTCCTAGAAATGTGCTTTTTTCCAAACTACCCATTTTACATGATCACTTCCGTGAATCATCAATGTCTTTTTCATGTGAAGTAGACATTCAGAGTATGTAAACAACTCTTATTTGAAAATGATAGTACAAAATTTTGTTATTTAATGGAAATTTGCGCTAGATATTCCAAAATTGAACTGCCATTTCTTACACTACGCCTTTTTTTAACTAGTCATATTTCATTATGAACTTCGGTAATCATCAAAGTCCTTTTCGTGTGGAGTAGTAGAGTTTCAGAACACTTAAATAAATCGTACATGGAAATGGTATTACAAGATTAAATATCTCTCGCTCTATCTTTCATAACTTTCTTAAGTTATGAATTTCGTCGAACATTCATGTCTTTTTAATGTTGAATAGAGTTTTAGAGTATATAAGTACATCGTATACGTTATTGATATTACAACACTAGATCATTCAGGTCATGGGACTGATAACTACTTTGTGAATATATTGATGATATATTGATTCAAGTTCAGCTTTATGGGCAGACGGATATTCTCAATGAGACTTTTTATTTGAACTGTTTCTGAAAATATGTTTACTTTGGAATAACTTTTTTATGTAAATATGTAGCGTCAAAAACATTTTGACTTTGATAAACATATTCATTATTGTGTAAAATCTACTAATTCAAATGTTACCATATACTATATAGGCCCCTTTTGTCCTGTTCAAGGGCAATCAATGCTATTTGCATCAATTTATTGAGTGCTACCTGCTCTGACTCCAATACCCGCCTCGTTAAGTTTAACGACATTCAATTAACATAAATCCGAGATGACTATACCTGAATATGCAAAAAAATTAACAAGCAAGTACCCGACAATTAAACTTCTCGAGTTTTCACTAAATGTTTGTCATGGGGTATAGAGTAGAAATCAATACTCATACAAAATGAAATTATGAAATGATGATGATGATGATTATTGGCTATTTTGAGAGATGAAACTTTGAAATATAGTTTAATGTTGTTGACATGCTAATTTTGAAAAATATCTTTTAATTAAGGAATGCTTAATCTTAAATGTATTTTGTCCCCTCTAAATGTTTCTGAATGAAAAGATATCTTTTTGGGGTTTATGGGTAGGCAATCAATGCTATTTGCATCAATCTATCGTCTGCTGCCTGCTCTGACTCCAATAACCTCCTCTTGAAGTTCAAGGACATTCAATTAACATTAATCTCAGATGACTATACTGAAAATACAAACAATTAACAAGAAAGTACCCGACAATAAAGCTTGGCGAGTTCTCAATTAATGTTTATCTTGGCGCATAGAGTAGAAATCCTGATTCTATCGTCTGCTACTTGCTCTGACTCCAATACCCGCCTCGTTAAGTTTAACGACATTCAATTTACACAAATCCGAGATGACTATACCTGAATATGCAAAAAATTAACAAGCAAGTACCCGACAATTAAACTTCTCGAGTTTTCACTAAATGTTTGTCATGGAGTATAGAGTAGAAATCAATACTCATACAAAATGAAATTATGAAATGATGATGATGATGATTATTGGCTATTTTGAGAGATGAAACTTTTGATGAAATGGTTACTTTGAAATATAGTTTAATGTTGTTGACATGCTAATTTTGAAAAATATCTTTTAATTCAGGAATGCTTAATCGTAAATGTATTTTGACCCCTCTAAATGTTTCTGAATGAAAAGATATCTTTTTGGGGTTTATGGGTAGGCAATCAATGCTATTTGCATCAATCTATCGTCTGCTGCCTGCTCTGACTCCAATAACCTCCTCTTGAAGTTCAAGGACATTCAATTAACATTAATCTCAGATGACTATACTGAAAATACAAACAATTAACAAGAAAGTACCCGACAATAAAGCTTGGCGAGTTTTCAATAAATGTTTATCTTGGCGCATAGAGTAGAAATCCTGATTCTATCGTCTGCTACTTGCTCTGACTCCAATACCCTCCTCGTTAAGTTAAACGACATTCAATTAACATAAATCTCATATGACTATACCTGAATATACAACAATTAACAAGCACGTACCCAACAATAAAGCTTAGCGAGTTTTCAATAAATGTTTGTGAGTAGAAATCAATACTCATACAACATGAAATCCGATTGTCAATTGTCCAGTTATTTGAAAAGAAAACTACCAATATATTGTATGTAAACTTGACATAAGTGAATATTGAACACTTAACTGCATTTTTAGTGAAAATATCATGTAATTTGGAATGTCTTTAGGGCATCATAGCATTGCGAAAACGAAACGGATAATGTTGAAATTTGGGTACATTAGTTATTATTCATTTTGCGTTAACATGTTCCTAAGTCATACCTGAAAGATAACTGTCACTAATTCGACAGGCTATTGAAATGACCAGGGGTCAAAATTTCGAAATTCCTATTTTGTATTTTCTCTACAAAATCCATTATAAGTGATTCATTATCATTAGACCTAAGTCACATTTGGTCCTTTGCATTAATGCAATGTAATTATACTGATTTCTTTCTTACAAAATTTATGTGGTATATTTAAATCGAAATTTAAGAAACTCTGAATTTCACAAATATGATCCCATCTCTCTATTTAATCACGCCAAATATCTATAAATTAAGTACCAGTGACAAGACGATATCGAAATATGGCTTGGGAATCATTATTTTACTAATGGATAATTGGTTGTCGTTTGTAGGTGCCCCTGGAGTTAAACGAAACCCAAATTACATGACAATTGCACTAAGATACACAAGATTTCTTAGATTTCTAATATGTTTTAAAGTAATAGTAAAAGAGTGTATATAAAAATTAGTTCTGTTGCAATTTGTGGTGGGTTGACCGAATATTTTTCTAGATTTACTGGACTAAAATGCGTTGATTTGAATTATTTCTTCTTTAATTATTTTTTCAAACAAAATCAAGCAATATTAAAATAAATTTTTAAACTTCATTCTAAAACAGAAATTCAGTTGATTTAAAAACAAATATTTTTTCAATGTTTATGTCTTATAACCAGCTCGTTGTTGTTTTTTGGAAGGAAATCAAATTCCTGCACCACAATTGAACAACATGATGAAAAAAAATAAAATGTTTAGCAAATCCGATGTAGATAATGAAGGCTTTTATGAAATTTTGCCTTGGGCAATTTGATTTGATATGAAATAACCTATGGCTTGAAAGTGAAAAATTAGCTGATATTGAACATACTAATTAAAAGAACTACTTTTGTATACTTATTATAGGAAAACAAAAACATTATTTCAGAGATATTAAACTTTGCCTTCTTGATTCTCAGTAAACAAAAACTGGAAACAATTCAGTGGACTGAAGGTTTTATTTTGCTGTTTAATTGACATTAAGACACTGTTTTTTGTTTTGTCAAAGTCAATTCATACTTTCATATTGTAAATGTACAAAACTTATAAGCTTTTAGAATGTTACTTTTAGCAACAATTGCAAATCTTCGATAAAATGACATCATTCATACAATGTGTGTCCGACAGTTCATCGAGTCTATTTAACATTATGTCTGTTAAGGAGAAGAAATTCTTCTACAGCTTCAAATGTTCCACAGTGCTAAAGAATTTGTGTAGTACACAAGGGTAGCAGTATCCACTTCTGTAATTTCACAATAATGCTTCTCCTGAAAGGATGAGGCTAATGATTAGTTATAGTCCTGTAAACGAGCGCTAGCCTAGGAAAAATGTTCCTTTAGAATGAGAAAACACCAATTCCTCAATATATGTTCCATTTTTTAAGTAAATTTCACTAAACTCTGCAAATACAATGATAAAGAATGAATCTAATGCATAGTTAAAGAAGCAGCCTCTATGTTTCATGCTAAAGTGGTGGGACATCTTTGTGGCAATATGAAATATGGTCACAACCCTTGAACACCTGGTGCACGTTGCCACTGCATCTGAATCGGGAATTGCGTCCAAGGCTTCTATGTTATTCACTTGTTTGAATGTTACCGTTTTAATAGGTTTTCTCAATTTTCCTGGGAGTTTTCCATATGCTATTCTAAATATTATATTGCCACGTCCACAAGCATAAAATAGAGAAGATGTGTTGTGTGAAATGGTAGCTGTTATTGGCATACATTTAGTGTGGGCCAATAGGGATGTTGTTTTGCTCTTTATTCTCAACAATCTCCAAGTATTTTTGCCACGAGCTGATGAATGAAAAAATAAAGTTTTGTGAGTTTCCACCAAAATCAGGAAGTTTATCTCTGATGTTGCTTTTCCACCATAGAGCAGTTTGTCCCTTCTTCCAAAACGTGAGTAAACTGCCTCAAATTTGCCTTCCTTTATATAGTAGGCGACACCGTTTTGCATATCCAAAACAAAAGCGACTGTAGATTTTGGGAGCTTTAACGTTGGGGTCAGTCTCACAAAGTGCATCAATTTCAAGGAAAATTCGTAGATAGGGGTGCGACTATTGTATAAAAAATACAGTTTATGACGATAATCACTTTTCACTCTATCACGATGACTTATGTTTGTTATTATCCCTTGTTTTGGGTCCTGTTCTCTGGTTTCTTGTTTTGTAGTCATATTTAACAGGTTTCTAATACCATCTGACTGTCGTGTACCCGCCATGTCTATCTGACTCAAACTGCAGTTGGTCGTATTTACAATTGGAGTCCTGTTCATTTGAGGACTCGAGTTTAATCTCATTTTGGGATCCTTCATAGGAGATTCAAATACTGTGTCTTTTCTATATTTCGATTGAGTGAGTTTCACGTGTATTAAAAATTTCTGTCCTTTGTTAATCTCTTGTCCAGTAAAAACGATGCATGTGTTTGTAAACCTTATAAGCAGCACACCAATAACCATATCAGTTGACGGAAGCTGGTCAACACATGAGGGTAGATCCAGTTGAAGGTTTCTCCTTGAAATCCGTGTTGTATTCACCTTGTAGTTCCATGAAGACATCAACTGCTCAGTCCAGAAGGAGACAAGTTGTTTTGCATCACAACATAGATAGATACACGCTACCATAAGGCAGTTCACACAGAGGAGCGGGCTACCTGCTAGAGTGAGCTTCATTGTTGTATGTGGACCAACTTGCTGAAATACATAAAGAAACTTGCTGAAATACATAAAGAAGAATCACAATATCGATAACAGATCTTTCAAATTCTCATTTTAAACATTTCAAAGGAAACCAGGCATGGTTGTATGTCGGCCAACTCAATTATGGTGTAGTAGTTGTACACGAAAGATATCTTCATTAACGATGTGATTAATTTATTATTAAGACACGTCACAGGAAAAGAGAGCATGGTCTTAAGAAAAATGTGTTATCTGTAAAATAACCTGTTTATTATTAAGTATTCAAACTATGTTATCAAAATGATCTCATCCGTTGTCATTTTTAAGGTGTTATCTGGTCATCGGCAATCACTGATTTTTACAAAGATCAATTGTCAGGAAATGCCACTATGATGTCTTGAGGTTTGTATAATGTGGTCATATTTTAACATTTATTTCAGAATCCAGGTTGCTGTTTCAAATTTTAAACAATTATTTGACTTTGACATGAACCTTTGTGCAACTTATAGTATATAATTGCAAAACATCTCTCAGGTTATCTTTAAATGATTAATACATGATATCCATTTTTGTCCACAATGAAAAAAAACCACCCAAAAACAGCATATTATGATCAAAAGTCGCATCCAATAGATAGTAGCAATCAAAGATAATCAACTCCTGACTGTTATTTTGACTACTATGGATGAATTCAAAAATAATGTTTGACTATTTGAACTTCATGTTCACAACGTCACGGTTGAAAAAGAAGATTTTCCACGGTTCTCCCTTGACATCATGGGCCATAATTTCCGTTCTCGCCTAATCGTGCAACAATACATTACCACTCACTACACTAAGACCACTCACTAAGTTCCCTATTCAGTTCATACCTAGCTTACACCCGGTTTAAGGTAGATATTTTTATCATTAAATAAGCATATATTAGGCATAGGTTGAGTCTACTTCTGTCCCAAATCAAAGTACAATATAAGCACGTATATTTATGCACAAAGCTTTTACATAGCTGAGGTGCTAGATGCCAGCTTCCTGTTCAAAATGAGAAGCTGGCTCTGCCAGTTCCCTATTCAAATTTATACCTCGCTCAAACTTACCATTGGATAATCATATATTTGATCAAGCTCGAGTCTTCTTCTGTACCTAATCAAAGTAAACTATACACAATTACAATTATGAACAGAGCTAAGATGATATTTCTTGCTAGCTTTGTGTACATGTGCCATGCAAACTTCCAGGTGCAGAGGTGATGTTAGTTCTTGTAAGCTCCGATTAGTGTAAGGAGAGCTGCAACATAAATATCTTCATGGATCATGAATGATAAAGTACCTTCTATGACATCGTATTAAACAAAATAAATAAGTAACCTACACCTAGCCTTTAAACACAAGGAAAGAATTATAACTTTAACATCTGCTTATCACATTATTTCACATAGGTGCTGAATGAACTGCAACACTGAGACTGAGACTCACTTTCGTCTATCACAAGTAGTATTTAGTTACAACATCTACGTCACACTTGTGATAGCTGGTGATCAATTAATCCTTACATCGGATCAGTCAAACTTCACTTATGAAAGCTATTCATTTAAACTTATTAGATATTAGCACATAGAATTAATTAATTCAAACATTGCATAACCATACATACAAATAAAACAAGGGCTGTTATCGTGTGAGCATGTCTCACATAATACTGTGTACGGACCAGTCTGCCTGGCAGTCCTGGCACACAACACTTCAGTCTAACTTGCACTGTCCAGTGCACTGAAACAATCCATCTAGGTGGACCGTGAATATGCGGGCCTGACTGCCCTGGCACACGACACTTCAGTCTAACTTGCACTGTCCCGTGTACTGAAACAATCCAATTAGGTGGACCGTGAATATGCGGGCCTGACTGCCCTGGCACAATCACCTTCACTTCACATTCGCTCACTCAGAAGGGCCTCGTCTGGACCTGACTGTTGATACTCAGTGCATGCAGCTCGTGCAAAGCCTGCAGGGTGGCTCAACCACGATTTGGTTTGACAGGTCTCACCTGTCGAGTTCTAATTCAGCTGAGTTCGTGACACCTGTATGTAAATGTTCGAGCGTATATTGCACTTTAGTTATGTACAGAGGTAGACTGGACAAAGACCTAATATATGCTTATTCAATGACAAAGATATCTATTTTGAAATGGATGTGAGCGAGTCTCAAGTTGAATAATGAACCGGGAGCTTACTTCACACTTTGAATAAGGAACTGGGAGCTGGCACCTTGCATCTATCTAATAGCCCTGTGCATAAATGCACGAGCATATATTGCACTTTGCTTATGTATAGACGTAGACTTGACATATACCTAATATATGCTTATTCAATGACAAACATATCTTTTTGAAAGTGGTGTGAGCGAGTCTAAAGTTGAATAATGAACCGGGAGCTAACTTCACACTTTGAATAGGGAACTTAGAGCTGGTACCTTGCATCTATCTACTAGCCCTGTGCAAAAATGTACGTTATTAAATTGCACTTTACTTATGTAAAGATGTAGACTGGACATAGACCTAATATATGCTTATTCATTGATAAAGATATCTTTCTTGAAATGGGTGTGATCGAGTCTAAAGTCGAAGAAGGAACCCGGTGCCAACTTCACACTTTGAATAGGAACTGGGAACCGTGAACTCGGACCCAACGTTACAGACCCGCGCAGAAAACATGTAAGTCTCAGACGGTGAGAAGAAGGCTCCAACATTTTTGACTGAGACCACACTGGACGATGTAAGCAATGCTGCTGACACGCCGTCATCGACAAAACAGGGTTGCTTTGGCCAGAAATTAGACGTTGGCAGAACCAAAACTGGCAGATTGCCTTATTTGCTGAGGAAAGCCGTTTCCAGATGCACAGAGCAGACGGGAGAAGAGGGTATACTGTCGTCGGGGTGAGAGGGAGGCTGGTTGCTGTGTACAGGAGGTTCTTCCCTTTGGGAGAGACAGTGATGGTCTTCAGTGGAATACACGTTAAAGGAACCACTGACTTTGATTGAAATCTTACCGCACAAAGGTACATCAACAGTTTTCTTCAGCCAGTGGTAATTCCTCTCATGAACCGAAATCCTAACAGTTTGAACAGTGCTCGACCTCATGTAGATAGACATTACAGTGCCTCAACGTCAAAAACGTTCAGCTTTTTTCTTGGCCTGCCGGAAATTAATTCCATAGAGCACATGTTCATCTGGGAAAATAGGACCAAACTCTTGAATATATGGCATTAACATAATCATCAGTGAATCCACAAGTCTGTTATTTAAGCACTTAATGCCTAACACATGGGAGTTTGAAAGACGACAAACCAAGTTCCCCTGAGCTCCCCTGAGTGATATTCAAATTGAAAGAGGTGATACATTTCTTTTGGCATTCAGTTTATTTACAGAACAGTAGGAAATGATACTGGATGCCCAATGTGATTAAAATTGTTGAAAAGGTAATATTGTAACCCCTTTAGAAGAACAGCATTACATACTTAAGATCGATTATATCCAGAACTATTCTATTTCATTTCATAACTACACATTCACCTCTAGAAAGCTTGAAAATCTTCTGCTACTCTAGGAATGACTCTTGTGATATTGCTAAAAATGCTTGCAGACTTTTAAAAAAATTATGAAGGACAAGATGGCAAATGTGATTGGTTACAGAACAACATTTAATAAAATGTATATCAAATGTATGTGTGTGAATAGAAGTACTGATTGATGGACTATTGGTGGACAAGGACAGGCTGGCAAATGTGATTGGTTACAGAACAACATTTAATAAAATGTATATCAAATGTATGTGTGTGAATAGAAGTGCTGATTGATGGACTATTGGTGGACAAGGACAGGCTGGCAAATGTGATTGGTTACAGAACAACATTTAATAAAATGTATATCAAATGTATGTGTGTGAATAGAAGTACTGATTGATGGACTATTGGTGGACAAGGACAAGCTAGCAAATGTGATTTGTTACAGAACAACATTTAATAAGATATATATATCAAACTGATGTGTGTGAATAGAAGTACTTATTGCTTGAGAAAATGTTGCTGTTTTCTCACGCGCTGTACAGACAGGTAGTCTCATAGGATATGTAATTAGAACATTTGTACACAAGTACAATGACAATGTTTTTAAAAGAACGTTATCAGAGCATCATAATTTCTAAGAAGTTTCTTTAGGGAAACACATGAAAACTCAACATTGTTTATTAAAATATCCAATTTTGTCCTTGGTTTATCTTAACTTGAAGAACGGCTGCAGTGTAACAAATGGACCTCTTCACTTGCAACTGTGTTACAGTAAACTGTAGGTAAAGAAAACAAACCAATCATGAGGGAGGTCCGTCTCAAGAATATGATCAGCTGCCCGGGGTGTAAACAAAGGGGAGGACTCTCAACTGAAATCCCGATGGAGAGGTCGTTTGTCTAGTCTTTCAATTCGGCATGTTTAATTCAAGGTTCAATTCAGTAATTGGTCTAGTCTTCTAGGAATATTCAACCCTATTCAACCACTCATGCACTTAATAAAGCATAAGATGCCCTCTTAAAATCTCTTATGGAACATGTAGGATCTGATCAGGTTAAACACAACTTTCGTAGCAAATATGTACCTCTTTCAGCTTCCCTTTTGGTCTAATTGTAGTAACTGATAGGTTTATGAAGGAAGGTTACAGGTTCCAGAGGTATTTCAAAAATAATTGCAGATAGGTTATAAAATGGGATGTTTTTTCCAAAAGAAATAGTCATTACTAGGCATTTTTATTCACCAAAATGTAAACTATCAGCGTTACCATAACCCTTTTGGTCTAATGGTAGTGACTAATGGTTATGAAGGAAGATTACAGGTTCCAAAACATTGGTTATTTAATGGAATGTTACTTCAAAATGAAATAGTCATTACTAGGGGTTATAATTCATCTAAATGTAACCTCTAGTCAGGGTTTCATCTGAGCTTATAGAAATCCCTTTTCATACAAAGTGGAAATTATCATCTGGGCAATGACTGAATTGGACGGATGTTTAACGTATATATCTAAGGAATCTTCCCTTAACACATTTTATATAGCAGTAGGGTTCGCAGGTATAACTTCTTTTATGGGCTGGTGAATTAAGAAGAAGAAGTTATTATGGATATTTAAATTCTTTATTGCAGGAAATGCGACGTTTCGTTGTAGATACACACCGTTATCAAGCAATTGATACTGGACATGATGATGGGGAGTTATATATACAGAAAATTGATAACAAGTATACACAATTGAGTAGTTTGATGTAGTGCATGTATATGTACATGTATGTACATCAAACTACTCAATTATATAAACTTGTTATTCATTTATGTATATATAACTCCCCAGTTGGAAAACAATGCGAATCCTTTTCGCAATAGAGAGTCGGCATCATTATGAAATATATCTTTGTCAAGTCATATTGTATTTGTTTCTGTCCAAAATATCGAATACTATGAAAAGATCTAATTTCTCTTTAATTGTTGTAGGATGATTATGTTCTGATTGTTCCAAATGATGGTCGAACCTGGCCCTGAGGAAAAGTGAACCTCGCCCTATGCGGGGTATGTTCGGGTTTTCGACTCGTCGTCTTAAAAACATAGTTATTGGCAAGCTAGCTACGTTAGGCACTTTCAGCAATTATTGCAATAAAGTTTAGATATGTCTCAATATATATGTACAAACGTACACTTTCATATTGGCAATAAACAAATCATTATCTCTATTTAAGTGATAAAGTGGACGTATCAGCTCAGGTTTCCTCTATGTCCTTCGCATAAATATAATAATCCGTTTATTACTGTAGTCCCAAAATTGTAGAAAATACTCAAAACCTATGTCTCAGCAAAAGGCGGACTATCCGCTGCCGGCCCATATTGTCATAGTCGAACCATGACGTCTACATATTGTTTATGTTGTGACGTCACAATGAAAAGGTTATATTTTGCTATGTGTATGTAACTTTTGAAACTTATTATTGAATTTAAAATACAAAGGTTTCTGTTCTGCCCCCTTTTCTTTACCTGTGAAGGCCTCAGCTGTATGTGTACTTTCTCGTGTTAAACACTGGGATAAATGATTCAAATCTCGTGCTTTTTGAGACAGAAACTGATTTCAAATTAAGTTTTAGGGATAAAAATATCTCTGTTATCTAAAATGCAAGACAAAAGAAATTAAGTGTTCTCAAATGACTCAGTTAATCATGTACTTGTTGAAAACATAACACAGATCTTAGATAAAGCAATGTTTAATTCGACATAAGCATGTATAGTAAGTACAAATGTAAGAAAGGAATACGGCTGTATCTGTGTAAGCTTGCATACACTAGGATTGCTATGTAGACAAAAGTAAAAATATTATTTTGAATATTAAGCATTAAAGGATAT
The DNA here is from genome assembly GCA_916613615.1 of Steromphala cineraria. Classification (NCBI taxonomy): domain Eukaryota; kingdom Metazoa; phylum Mollusca; class Gastropoda; order Trochida; family Trochidae; genus Steromphala; species Steromphala cineraria. Next base: position 60,206,164 of record OU744728.1, on the reverse strand, counting down.
CGTCCTTTATATTGCATATAAAGTGTTTTCTGTTTCAATCCAATCACAGAAAAAATACCATCAAAATGTACCTTAACGTTGCTACCCAAGGGGGATTGCTTCCTCTTAATGAAAGTACCAACTACACTCCTAACAGTTTCCTGTTGCTTAAGTATGTAACATTTATGTTAAGGTTTTGTGCAAAGTAATACGTCACCACAGATTGATGAATTGTGCGAGCGAAAACGAAAACGTTTCTGAAACAATGACTAAACATAATAGGATAAAATTGTAAGTTTGATAACAATAAGAATTCAAATCGCATATATTATCGGTTAAACATATCTCGATTTAAAATATTAAAAGGACATTTACAGAAACGGAATACAGTTAATTTAATTTCATATTTTTCTAAGATTCTGCTCTTAAAAATAGTTTGCTTTACTACGACTTCTTCAGTAAAAGAAGATATCACAATGTGACAATCATATAAACCCACACTAAATGATTTTGTATAGAAAATGTAACATGGTTAAAAAACATGTATAAGTTGACAAAGTGTAAACATGTTTAAAGAGTCTGAATACTATAAACAATATTTGCTTTGTATTAATGAAAGATATTGAAAAATGAAAGAGAATTATAAATAAGATTGTCTCTTTTAATTCAAATTGATCTCCTTCAGTGAAGCTGCTCGAATAATTACCCTGACACAACCGATAAAAAGGTGTTCACAATAACATGACCGCCAGAAGCTTTCCCTTGATTTTGAAAGTTTTTTCCTATGACAATGCATAAAAGTGTTTGTTAATGGGATGTTTGGCACTCGAAATATATACACCTGGCAAATATGTATTTGGAAATAAAATAAACATAGAAAAATAACCTTGTTCTGCCTTCTGTAAAATATTATCCTTAAATCATAATAGAGTGCAGAATAATATGCTACTGGTTACCTAAGCCTACATATTAAACAATTCGTTCCGTTGTTTATCTCTTCATGTCACATCGTTGAGTGTAGCACTTTCTTCTTATCTGATGTTACTCATGCCGACATCATCCATCTGTGACAGAGAAAACAAAACGTGTCATTTAAAGACATGACTTAGCACATAAGAAAGCAAACACGGAAAAAAGATTGTTAATGAAATTATTAAATCAGTTTTCACTTGAACAGACAACATGTTTGGATTGGTTGTATTAAAAGTGAACGTTGTAATCAAATGATTTTACTTTGATTAAAAATGTTTTCAAGGACCCAAAGATATACAAAGTCTACAAATTGCCTTGACCTTGGGAGTCTCCGACTTCCTATTTTTCAACACAACGACGACAATCACAACAACTACAACTACAGCGACTGCCAAGGCGCCAGCAACACCCGCTATAATGAGGATAGTGTTGTCATCTTTCTCGACTGTGGTGCAGTTGGGAGCTGCAACAGATAGACACCTGGACATTTGAAGTTCTGTTATACAGAAGGTGATGGACAACATGGTATGATCTACTACTCGACAATAGTTTAGACTAAGTGATTTGATGTAATATTAATAATCTCTCACTCAAATAGGATTGAGCTTAAATGAAAAAACATGATGTAACAAAACCTTAATCATTTCATCTTATCAAAGTTATGAAACTATGTCCCAATGACGTGGAAATTAACAATCTTAACGATGCCCATGGACTGCTCCATTTGACATTTAAGTTTCATGATAAAAATGTTTGTCAAGTTCCTTAATGTCAAATGTTTGACGCTTGGATATCAGGATAAGTCATGAGCAAGTATGATTTAGCTTTACCATACCCGCCAATGCTTCAATGTTATTGCCTCACATGATAGTGAGTCGAAATTGCAATTGTAATTGCACATTATCAAAACCTATACAAATTAAAATTATAATTAAAACCTATAATATATCAACTATAGATTACCTTTGCTGTCGATCCATTGAGCAGTTGAACCATCGAACATACACATCTTGCACTCATCCTCTGTCCGACTCGTTCCGTTCCCAAAACATCTTCCTCCAGACAGACAATATGAGGGCTTGAAACAAAGAATTTCTAAATTTTGGTTTGTGTTCACCTTAAGTGTGTTATTGTCGTTCAATATTATGAATTAATAAATATACAAAAGAAATGATTGTTGCTTTTTCCATGTATGAAGTAAAAAAAACATTTTGAAATGATAAGGAACTATTGATTTTATTTACGAAATCGCTAAAGCTGTGGCATATCCATGAAATAAAATTCATCAGTTCTTCATTATGATACCTAGAGGGAAAAAATAAAGCACCTCCATTATTTTACAGCAGTAAAATATAATGATAACAAGGTAGACAGTGGGGTTGTAGAAATAATCACATGATAAGATAGAAGCATTATTTTGCTTCAAAGTCCCATCCTGTATTACCTCATTTTAGATATTGTTTAATTAACCAAAGGCTGCAGACTCTTCTACGACACTAATAACGTTAACACACCAAAACATATACAGAATTTGTAAAAAAGATTTAAATCATCCATTGAGCCCAAAACGATTGTCAAGAAATAAAGATTATCTCTTTCTCATCTCATATTGGTACAAATTAAATCTGTTTCAGTACTCAATCATCCACAGATTTCGATCTCCTTTACAAAACGAAACTGAAGGATACAAACAAATGTCCTTTTTGCAAAATGTCTACAGAAACTATGTTGTATCGTTTCTATTTTTGTCCAATAGTGGATAATGACTGAGACTACAATACAAGGATAGAGCAAAAAAACAGATTTACAATTAAACTTAATAAAACGCGATATTTGTCTTCGTTATCCTGAAAGACGAAATATGATTCTAAACATAATACTTACAACAGTCAAGTGTAATATATACATATGAAAACTAAAAGGATGCCTTCCGCAATTTGACCTCATAACACAAGATTTTAAAATGTCTATGATACTGATAACTTTACCTGCTACTCAGAATGCAATCCCTCTAAATTCATTAAATTCTTGTCTGTATGTCATAACCGTTTTGATTACTAACTTACACTGCACCTTATATGATTGTATAAAAATGTGTTCAGAAGTATTATTATTTATGCTCCACAATCATATTTTGTTACTGAAGTTTGTCTGTACATATGTTTGTATGTGTTTATAAAATAAAACAGTTAAATGTGTAACATCTGTCTATTTAAATTTAGCAGTTTATGGGAGAAAAACTTATTCAGATAATGTTTTTTTTTTGGATGTTCCCATTTATAAAATTAAGTATCAAAAATCAATTACATTATCTTGAAAAATGAAAATGATAATTGGTAGTTGTAATGTTAGTTATTCCATTCTTTCAAGCCTACATGTACTAGTCAAATTTTAGTATTGGCATTTAATGATAAGTCACTATTTAGACCTCTGTTAATCTTCAAAGTTGCAAATTCTGTAAAAACACCAACTTAATTAAAATGACTTAATACCAAAATATGGTCAGTGTCAACTGAATCACCCATGGAAATCAATGAAAAGCGTTTAGTTAATCGATTGAACCAAAAACATCCCAAATTTATACCCAAATCGTATTGATTTACAGTAACTTTGAAAAAAGGGATGCAATTTAGTACCATTACATATTCAATCGATATTTCAGCAAAGGTCAACCTGGACGATTTGTTTTAGGTAAAAATATTTACAAAATCATGTATTTCATGTAAAGAGTGATTTTTGCAGGTGTCCGTTCCTTCTAACCATTTCAAGATAAAACACCATAGATTCTCTCATGACTAGTAATAAAGAAAACAGGCACAGAAGGATTCTACTCACAATTGCTTCGAAACCTTTTAATAATTTAAACAAATTATCATAACTGCACGCGATTCATGAAAAATTTAAGCCATTGAGCAAGGAAATACATCACTCGTCTTTCATGGAAAGTTAGATATCATATTAACATGTTTTAATCAACAACAAAATACTTAATTCAACGTCAAAAGAAAAGTACCCCCTGGAAAAACGCCATAGCTTTTAACAAACCTAATTTCGTTGACATCATATTTATGTGTGTAGGTTTTACACAGTGTCTCAGTAACCGCAATTGTGCCATGGGTATCAACTTGGACGGCAACTAGTGTCTGATTCGAAGAAGGGAAAATAAAATCTAGTCGTTCACGACAAGACGGTTTTCAAGCGTTTATTTATTACCAGAAATTGTGAGATGGCCACACTTGATTTGCCTTCATGTCGACATGCAGGGACTTAGGTTTCGGCCATTTTGTTAAATGGTCTCCTAGTTAATGATTTTTGGTCTTTGGTCTCATCTTCTGATGGTGGGACGCAAAATATTGCTAAAACACCACGAATACAGTAAACATACTTTTTAAAATATTTCAGTTTGATATTGGGTCTTTAATCTACAAAGCGGACTTTTGATAAACAGATAACGCTTTCAAACTTTAAACTTGCATAAAGGTTAAACACATAAACACAGATATTGATGATGCTACTGTACATAACCATGTCGATAACTTTAATATCCTGGTCTGGTGATACAACAATAAAAAAGTCTCCTAATTTATTCAACTTTTTCTGCAAATAACCAAATGATTCAATAACAGCTACGTTGGGTTCATCCAAACCTGTTAAGGTGTAAGTCTAAACCTCAGCTTCAAACCTGTACATAACAACTACAACTCTTTTACTGACATAATTGGATAAGTCACTTATTAGTTTCTAGCTCCATATGTAAATATTTTGTTTTTCGCTAACATAACGTTCATACCTCCTTAGTCCAACTAAAGTCAGTTCCATCAACGCGTCCAGTAACACAGGTTCCATCGTAGACGAGAAGACTGACAATGTTGCTGTAGACTGCTCCATCGTTAGAGAGCGAGATCCTGTAGGCTCTCACGTAGTCTGTCTCTGTCTCCTCCCTGACTGCACTGATGGCACACCTGGCTTCACTGATGCTCCGAATGATGGCTGCCGATTCTGAGGACCCTTCACTTTCCAGGCCAGTTTCTGTAACCTATCGGGAGAAACTCATTGATTTACCTGTATCTATTTCATGATCTGCATTAAGTTTTCTTTTGTTGTATTTGGTTTATATTAAAGTTGTTTTATGTGTGCACAAAAATGGTCAAGGTGTGATGAAAGAAAGTTATGTCCTTCTCGAGTAAAACATCTTTTCTACTACCATTTATAAATTCTTATCTCTCCAATCATGTATTCGTTTAGAAAAACCTTTCAATTGCTATCTTATCCCTTTCCATGAAATACTTTAATTGTCATGTTATGCCCCAATATGTCACGAATCGCCGCGAATAGGTAACTGTATACAATCGTAAACATTCGGCAAAATTCTTGAAAAGCACTTTCACTTGCGAAACATTTACGTAAATTCATAGCTTTTCATGCTGAAACCCTATAAAACAGATATATGTACGAATAATTTACGAATTGCTTACGAGTTATATACGAATTGTACTAAATATTCAAGAAACAGTTGCGAATACACTACGAATTTTAGTCTTATATTCTAAATATTGGTAGATGATTGGTAGATGATTCAAGGCAAGATCATCAAAATTATCGACCACGAATTTCCCAGAACAGGTTACGAACTACATGATTTAGTTACGAACAGTTTACGCAACAACTACAAATCTAAAATTCGTAATGATTCGTGAAAAGTTTTAAACAAATCAAAAAATGTTCATGAATGCCACGAATTAGAGGAATGTTGCCGAATCAACTACGAATCATTTAAGCGTTCCAATAATTAATTACAAATTGTCTACGAATGTGAAAAAAATCTATATTATTCGTGACATATCTATTAGTAATGAAATAGGGGCACAAGAAAGAACTCACTTTGAAAGCGTGGACTTGACATGTAGTTCTTTCCTCTGTGAAGGTCTCTCCGTACACGGATATGACGTCACAGGAGAGACTCGCCATGTCACAGTGACCCTCGCCCTGTATGCTGGCCAGAACAGGGGGAGTTGATAGATCAATGGAACAGTCCACTCCTCCAAAGTTCCTCTCACATACACATTCACCTGCAAGAAACACACAAAGTTAATTCCTTCGTATAAGAAAACTACAAATTTACTCTTTTATTGGTTTTTATTTAGTATAAGAAAACACAAATAGATTTTGATACAGCACAAAGAGGCATCGTTTATACAATAATGATAGAGTAAAAGTCATGTACAACATGAATAATTGTATTGTAAATTATAATAATACATATCACGCAAGAATCAAGTGACACGATTGTGTCCTACCTTCAGAGCATTTCCCATGTCCACTACAATCGTTAGGACAGGCTTCAGCTACCACGATGTCATACACAGAGTTATTGTCTGTTGAAGTCTCGTTGCTGCTCTGAAGCTCTGGGTTGACCAACACTTCGTGGTAGCACTTGCTTCTCACAGTGTCCACCGAGAGCTCTCCGAACATTGTTGTTCCTGACAACTGAAGGTACACACATGGATATAGTTTATACCTATTTCATCTATAGATGATATTAACGACCTTCCATTTTATTCTATTTAAATACCTATATGCTGTATATATTATTCATTTTTAGAGGAACTTCGACTTAACACTGTCAAAATACCTGTAGCTATATACCTTGACCTACCTCCTACTTTTCCTTTTGGAATATCTATACTTCAATTGAATCTATTTTCAGTGTTCATTATTGATTATCTGTCAATTTTATATCACTCGTTAATTTCAATGTAGTTTGCTCAGTGAACAAAAAAAAAAACCGAGGGATAAACTCGAAGCATTATAAACATCTCTCAATGTCATATAATTGTGTTAAACAAAAAGTCGGCTTTGTCAAAACGTTTTTACAGAATAAAGCATGTATATGTATCTTTGATAGTCACTTGTTAATGTCAATGTTGTTTTGCTCGATGACAATAAAAACCCTAAGAGATAAAAGAGGTTGCAAATGAAGGCACATTTCAGTACACACCTTGATATCCTGAATGCAGATATCAATACTGCTATTGGTGTCCACGCCGGTGATGTTTCCACAGACTTGGACCGTCCTTGACTTCTCAAACAGCTGCTGACAATGTGATGTGGCATTTTCTTCAGTCCAGCCCTCGGGCCAGGTGTCTGTACTCTGAAAAAGTGTTGTCTTCATATAATCTATGCTTTAATCATATTTTTTCAACAATAAGGATCAAAAGTAAAAAATCAAAAGGTTCATATGTTTTTTTCAAAATTAATTAATTGAATGCAGTGCAATTTTGCAATCTTATAATACGACAGTAATTCTGATAATTGTCAAGTTGGTGAACTGCTGGTAGGATATTAATGGCGGTGTTGCCTGAGGGTTTCGAATCCTAAAAGGAACTTAACCAGAATAGTTCCAGAATTGGTACTATGGAAGATAGTGTTATCCCAAATACTAGAATGGTACGATTATTCACTATATAAATGACAGGTAATAAAAAAACATGACAATAATAATATTTTCCGTCGAAAAGATTCATATATTCTACCCTTTTAGTCCGTTTAAATGATGAATATTTCTCTTTTTGTGCTGCAGATCTGCGACGTCTCCTGTTGATGCTGCACTGGGAAGGAATGACGTCAGAGTAGCCTGGCAGAGACTTGCACGTCTCGTGGGCTTTACCAGCAGAACACTCCACTTCCTGTAGAGGATCGTTTAGTTCCCTGTCTTCAGAACATGAGCAGTAGGTTCTCTGCTGGGGCCAGCTAGTCAGGGAGGAGAGGTCCGAGTGGTCAAACAGGTTTCCTCCTTCCTCTACCCTGTAGTATTCGGATTTGCAACAGCGTTACTTAGCAGAATCGTAGTAATAAAGTAGTGGAGACCAGGGCACAGCGCGCCGTCTGGGCAATATGACTACATGTAAGTTTTATTTCTCCTCAACGATCGACAGATGGCGTGGTTTGGCATGATCAATCAATCAAAGCCAACGTTTAGAAACGTTGCAACGTTAGCGTGAGACCATTGCAAAAAGTTAAAAAACGTCATTTTTCTAAAGGAAAGGTTATGTCCGAATTCCAATTAATCATATAAACACAAAACGCAACATGTAACTCTTGAGCACCTATTACACAAAAATATATCACCTATTTATTGAATAAGGACATTTGTAATTCATTGCTTTAATTAATTTAGTTACTTAAATATTTCTTTATGGTCAACACATTTTAGTGTCAGAGTTATCAATTAGTTTTCATAAGCAAATATCTTAAAATAGAATTGTAATTTTCATTTTATAAGTTTCCTGTAGTTTTGAAATGTGATATATAAATGAACAAATATAATAATAATATGTGTGTCTTTTTGCATGGGTGCTTTGCTCCAAACTAAGGGCAAAGTGCACTGCCTGTGTCGAAATGTTTTCATTACTATCTCTTTATGCAGGCATTGTAGGTTAAACAGCATTTGTCATACAATAGTTTATCTGATGAGAATTAGAGACATGCTGCATATGAAAACAATCTATCGTTTATGTTAATCATTAGAAACTAATGATCGTTTCATTTTTGAAATAAGAAAGAAATGTTTGACAACATCTCTATGAAAACAAAAAATATTAAAAAATATATGGTTATTAACTAGTAAGTACCATTTATCTTCAATCAAATGTTCACGTTCAGTAATGATTGAAAGGAACAGGAATTTGGATAAAATTAGACAATGCTTCTTAATATTCACCAACAAACATTTCCCAATGTCTTTCCATTCACCTTTACATCATCATTCTGCAAAGACGAACAACACACTATTTGATACTGAAAATGTGTGGTAGTATAAATCAAAATGTCCAAGCCAAAGTCAATAAAAAGAAAAAACTTAAAATATTTATTGAAGGTGTCAAAAGTGCCTACCTCCAGGAATTCGAGAATTCATCAAGGGGAATATTGTACGAGCTGTATCCGGCACTGCAATCTTCAGTTGTTGTCGGGTCTGTAGAGTAACTACCATCACGTAACACAAAGTCGTCGTTGCAGGTTCTGTACTCTGACATATTCCCGCAAAGACCTCTGCTTTTGCCCATGTCTTGTACAGATGGATACATGTAAACGTTTAGGGTCGGTGTAGATACTCTGAGGGCAATGCTAATTTTAGCTCCAGTTGGTAGGTAAATCTGTAATCAAGAGTTTTTTATCCAAATAATATGTTATCCAATATTTTTGACATCTAAATGGATTAACTTGTGAGGGTTGAGTAAATACATTAATGTTCATGTGACCACTTAATATAGATAGTGCATTTACATCATAGTAACTGCCTCTCCTCTTGACCTGCAGGACGTCCCCTCCATCCTCACACAGAGTGAAGTCTAAGTACCAGCTACCAGACTGTTGAGGGCACCTGTTGATCTCGAACACTGTCCTGCCGGCTCTCACTGCAACTCCACAGTTACAGGTTGCAGAGCTGCTACAGCGATATGTCTGGATCTGAACCTGGAACAAAGAGACTTTCATTATGATGACAATGATAAACAGTGCCGTAAATATAAGCTTGATTGTTGTTAACATGGACCTTGAATAATTTTAGAATAATTCAAACATCGAAAAATTAAAACAACCCTCCTTTTGCAATGTAAACTAATACTGTAGATAGAAATATGTGCATGTGATGCACTGTGATGTCTAATAGTTTTTGAGAAGAGCCTGGAAATGAACCTACCCCCAATATGCAGTAAGTTGAAATTGTTTTCTCACGCCGCTAATGGCTGAAATATTGCCCAAACAGCAAAAAACCATAACTCACTCACTCAAATTTTTCAATGAAACCAGAAAAAAATGAAAGATCATATTAACCAAAATAGCACAATGCACGTTCACCAGTTGATCTAACAACTTACCAAGTTTCGAAAAAAAAGAACGTTGTTTTTAGATATGGCACAGAAAGAAAAGCATTTCGGAACAGTTGAACCATGGAACCATGCTCTGCGGGGGACATATTGATAATTAAATGACATACATGCAAATGTTTCACTGAATCACAACGGCAAAAGGTCCTATGGTGATGTATAGCTCTGTTTGATTCATATATAAGACAATCGATAAATTGTGTCTGACTTGCGTATATTCTTATAGAAAGTTTATAAACGTTTATTCTCGGAAATAAAAGATCGTCACCAAAACCAATACCAATAGATGCTTATACTTTTACGTACAGAAAAAAACATTCATCATATTGATCTATTTATCTATTTATTCATCTAAAGAGGAGAATTCAAATAATTCTTAAAACAAAATGAATGTTTTGATTAATATTCTTTTCTACTTTACAACATATCTATGTAAAACGGATTTGCCAAGTCTACCCGGTTACAAAGTTTAACTGCTTATCAACCACCCCATTGGAATTGTGATATTTTATCCAGTTTTTATCCAAAAATATTATATTACATTTAAATAATTTAAAATTGTGTCCATCTTGTATCAACACTTACACAGATTGATCGTTTGCACATCCATTTACATAATACGAAACGTTCAATAATTGTTTTATTTATGAATTATAATATATTGTGATATGGATCATACCTGTCCATGCATGACTGTTTTCAAGGGAGTTACTTTTTTTACAAGATTAAAAGATCCTTTTCAAATGGACTATGCTTCTCAACAATATATAGAGGATACTTAATGTTGTTTTCCAAATACCAGGTTTATTTCATCGAGTGTCATGGGTAAAGTTGATATTTTACGAGTGGCGCAGCCACGTTTGAAATATCAACTCTATCCATGTCACCAGATGAAAAAAACCTGGTATTTGGAAAACTACATTTAGTATTCTATTATATGATTTCAATGAAATATGTAATTAAGATGACTTTAAAACTGGAAAGTTGCCCACTTTTGTTCTCATGGCTGAAAGTTTTTCCGGCACCCGACCAGTGACGATATAATATAATGTCACTGGTCACAGTGAACATATATTATGTCGTCACTGGCCACAGTAAAAATATAATATATCGTCACTGTTGCCTGTATTTCATCACGGATCATATAATAAAATTGTGTTATGACTGTAGAAACTACAAAACAGGCTGAAATACAAATTGCAGTTTATTCTTATATTGAATTTTAATTGTCATCTGTATTATGATCATAACCATCACATCTTGTAACACAGTAAAGACACTTTGTGAAATATAACAGTTTGATCAAACTTGTGTTTGATCTTCTTACCTCCAAGGGAAGTTATGTGTGTTTGTACAAGGTGAAAACCCCTTCGTACTGGTGTTGATACCGTCTGCATGAAGAACATTGTAATGGCGTTAGTTACACACTCCTGCAATCTTTCAAAGGGAATACAATTGACCTAACATGCTAACAACAACATTGCAACTTATCATAATTAAATTATCTTAATAACGAATCTTGTTCAAATATCTTACAAACTACAGATAAGGTGCATCATTTCAGGGTATCATATATTTTTGTATATTTTTTGGATACATGGGATATGAGATTACAAAAAAGATAATACATAGAGGATACCTAATGTAGTTTCCAAATACCAGGTTTATTTTATTGAGTTAAATATCAACGTTACCCATGTCACGAGATGAAATAAACATGGTATTTTGAAAACTACAAAGTGAAAAAATAAAGATATCGTCACTTGATAAACCTCTTTTCACTAATAAAAACCAGTATTTCATTGCTGATCATATTATATAATTATATTCATGGTAATGATAAATAGTTCATACAACCTTCCATCAAATGTTATCATGCGTGGGTCACAGGTTGAATAGCAGGTTTTCCATCTGATACTGGAAGTGTCCTTTGACATTCGCACCTAAAACAGTAAATGTTAGAATTTTTGTTGAGCATTTGAACGAGGGAGACGTGTGCGTGACGGGCTTAGCCAACTGAAATTAAAGACAACTAAATAAGCTAAAATGAACTAAGTGTTGACTACAGTTGAAACAAACAATTCAAACGCTTGCTCACTACAGATATAATTCATTTGACATAACTTACAGATAATGTCATAGATGGCCCGCTTCCTTTGTTCGGGCTCAACAACAAACAAAGGTTTCAATGGAAGAAATAGTAGGGGCGTCCAAGAAAAGACCCGCCAACTACACCTACTCCGAACTGCGAACTTCAATTGACAAAGTTACTGGCGAGGTTAAGGAATTACGACAAAACATATCGAGCATGACGTGGGCGGCTATGACGACCGCAGTCAACATCTTAAACAACAGCTGGAGGAGAGTAGCAGGCGCCAGTTTTATGGACGTCAGTTCTTGCTCAAGGATATTCATGGAAGAAATAAAAGAATCTCCCTACAAATCCACCGATATGACCTGCGTGATTTCCTTGTAAATACAGCGAACATCAACCAAAACAGAGTTGGAACCATGATATTCAAGGCGGTTCATAGGATGCCCTTGGCGAATACCAGCTTAAAAACAATCCTTTGGCATCAGGCAGTAGCATATGTAAATTCATTGAAAGGAACGATTGCAATGCTATTCATAACGTGCGAAAACTGCTAAAGAAATCAGGAATATCTTTCTAAACGGACCTACCAAAGAAACTGAAGAAAATACAAGAAAATAATGGGGTAACAGGCTACAGCAAATGTTATTTTAGTTAATTTAGAGGCAATTCTAGAGGTTTTGTTGTCATATGTAACAACAAATTTGATTTTCAATAAGATAAAGAAATCAAAGACAACAACGGAACTCTTTTAGCATTATATCAATTTGTAGATTCAAATTAGCAATCATAAATATCTATGGACCAAATCATGAGAATATCGATTTCTATGATGACTTGAATGTTATGATGTTAACCATAGATTGCGACCGTTATATTATGATGAGATTGGAACGTTGTGGAGAATTCACACCTTGATTAATAACACACCAACAATACAAAGCAAGAGAAATATTTTAGATTTGCAAGATGAATTAGACCTTGTAGACATATGGAGAAACCATAACCCACCAAATAATGAAGAGGTACACATTGAGACAACAAGATCATCAAATAAGCACGACTTAACTATTTTTTTTATTTTTCATCATTTAGTTCAATCTGTTATCAAATACGAAAAGAACCGGGTCCTAAATCGGACCATTCATTGATAGTTTAACTTTGATCCAAAGATATTGATAGAGGACGCGGATTTTGTATATTCAATAACTCAATTTTAAGGGATAAAGAATATGTAAAAACAAATTAACAAACAATGAAAGATAAGTTGATCAATATAAATGTGAAAATGACCTCTACTCTATAAATGATCAACACCTATCGGAGACAATACTTTTAATGATTCGAGGAGAAACCATAAACTACTCTTCCTTATAAGAAAAAATAACGAATGATGGATATGTAAATGATACCGATAAAATTGACCTTTTTAAAGAAATTAAATATCTATAAGAAGTCTTGGAGAACTGGTAACAGCAAGAATTCAAGTAAAGATTTTTAGATCAAAAGTTACATGGTTTGAAGATCGAAAAAAACTGTCGAAAAAACAAAACAAACCTAGAATCTATGAATTTTCTAAACAAGTTATTTATAGGAATAGAAACCAGTGAGAGTGAAATTGTAGACGGACGTTGGGAAATAAAAAAATGAGGTTAAATCAAGAATCATCAGACCTTAAGGATGTATTATCCAATCAGGATATTCCAAAACTGTCACAAGTCATTTGTTAAAATCTTGAATTTGAAATTACTAAAGATGAACTTTGAACCTCTGTAAAGAATTAGAGAATGACCTGGAGGAGATATAATTACTTCTGATGTTTTGGTTAGATCTTAGTAAATACAGATATAGAACGTCATTCTAGTGCATTTTTACGTTTGTACTAAACGAGTCGATGTCACAAAGAGCAAAGAAACAACGAGTTTCTCTGCTCTTTGTGACATCTACGAGTTCAATACAAACGAAAAAATGGACTAGAATGACATTCTATATTTATTAAATACCCCTTTTTCGTTTAATTTACGTCAAATAAATCCGTACACTCAAGAATGTTAACGTGTCGTATTGACCTAAATAAATTACTCTGCCAACCCATTACTCTACAAGGTTGAAATAAAGTCCTTGAATCCTAAATTTAGCCTTAATTTAACCATTTCTAGTCTGTTCTACCAAACCCATCAGACTCGCTAATAGATTATTATCAAACAAAATGTTTAATTTTTTGGGGGATGCAACCATTAGATAAAGTCAAGTTATGGCAGATAGTTCTTGATAAAAAAGATGGGGAATAAAATGCCTTAAAATAATGAGGTCAAAGAGTCACAAAGGTCTCGGTTATTAGAAGCGCACATAAATCAAACTCCAAATGATACCAATTATTTAATATAAATACAAAGATTGCAAATCCATTGAATATATTTGATATTAATATCCACCGAATAATATCTAACTTGGTCTCATCTTTTAGAAACAGATTTTACATTGATCTCATTTATGCTTGGATAAAGTACCTCAAATCTACGATAATAAAAAATTCACACTTTTGTTGCACAAAAATACTTTGGTTAAATGAAAATTTCTTATTGATGACAACTACATGTATGAATGTGTCTACCAACATTGGTTTGGCATAGGTATTATATTTGTCAAACATCTACTTGATGAAGACGGTGCTCTGGTATCATATGATAATTTCATTATTAACAATTGTATCATGAAAGTTGACTATTTTGGCATCTTTAAAGCTATTAAAAATTACTGCAAATTGTGCAACATTGAAAAAATGATTATGGATACAAAAGCCAACTTCCACCCAACATGTTTCACTTACTTTAATTAATGAAAGATACATAGTTTTACTTGAATCTAATACAATGTACTTCACTACTTAACTACTCAAATGATTACTTTTGGAAGGGGGAAGAATCACTATTAGTTAATATCACTGATAGAGATCAGTGCCTTAAGATACTATTCCATTTAGATGTATACACACAGTAATCTTCAATGGTTTCAATATCAATTATTACATTTTATATTGCCAGTGAACTATTTACATAAAAAAAACAGACACCATTTGTCATCTATTTTTAGAATGACCCATGGTAATCTCGATTTGAATCAAACTGAACACTAGCATCAGAACGAAGCAGATATTAACATCACTTTCATGATATTAATATCCTCATAAGATATACAAATAGTACCCATAAGCCTATCAATACAATTTCGATATTGATCAACAAGATAATTTTTGACGAAAGGTGCAAGCAGAGGTTGACAAATATTATTACCTAGCTAAAGAAATATGACAGAGAAATTTTATTTTCAAAATTCAGCCCTCTGAGAACATTCTAATGTTCTAAAATTACATTTGTTTGAAATAACGTGACTAACACTGACGCTAATAAAGTAGTTTCCGATGGTTCCACTATCCTGAATCTGAAAGCGCAGTGCTTCTACCCATATCTGATTAGCCCACTGACCTGTATAGGAAAAAGCTAAACAAACACACATCTGATCAACCAACTGACCTGTATCTGAGAGAGCTAAGCTCCCCACACACACATCTGATGAGTCCACTGAACTGTATCTGATAGAGCTAAGCTCTCCAAACACACATCTGATGAGTCCACTGACTTGTATCTGATAGAGCTAAGCTCTCCAAACACACATCTGATGAGTCCACTGAACTGTATCTGATAGAGCTAAGCTCCCCAACCACACATCTGATGAGTCCACTGAACTGTATCTGATAGAGCTAAGCTCTCCAAACACACATCTGATTAGTCCACTGACTTGTATCTGAGAGAGCTAAGCTCCCCACACACACATCTGATGAGTCCACTGAACTGGATCTGATAGAGCTAAGCTCCCCAACCACACATCTGATTAGTCCACTGACTTGTATCTGATAGAGCTAAGCTCTCCAAACACACATCTGATGAGTCCACTGAACTGTATCTGAGAGAGCTAAGCTCCCCAAACACACATCTGATTAGTCCACTGACTTGTATCTGATAGAGCTAAGCTCCCCACACACACATCTGATGAGTCCACTGAACTGTATCTGATAGAGCTAAGCTCTCCAAACACACATCTGATGAGTCCACTGACTTGTATCTGAGAGAGCTAAGCTCCACAAACACACATCTTATGAGTCCACTGAACTGGATCTGATAGAGCTAAGCTCCCCAAACACACATCTGATTAGTCCACTGACTTGTATCTGAGAGAGCTAAGCTTCTCTCTACATATGATGCGTCTACTGACCTGTATTTTAGAGAGTTCAGCTTCACCCCACATCTGGTGCTCCCTCATGAAGGGTGATGTGAGCTTCAAGTTGAGTCTTTTGCTGGAGGACCCGTATGTGCTGGTCACCATACCGACGAGGGAGATGGAGACAGGCTCGTCCCAGCGGGAGGCAATAATGGATGCTCCACACTCAGCAGGCATCAGAACAGCCTGGCCACACTTGTCTGCATTATCTTTAAAATGAAAGATGATGTTAAACAATATATCACCCTCACCAACCAAAGGTGTTTTACAGAATCAGTGAGTTTTCTAGCTAGATTTAGGAGATCTGATTCCAATTTTCGATCATTCACTGAAATTAGTTTAAAGAAATATAACACTTACCTAAGGTATGCACTTTAATCCTGAGTTTGCATTCTTCAGTATGAGTATGATTCCCACATCCGAAGGGATCAGTGAGAGACAGCTTGATGCTGGTAGAAGCTCCCTGGTACACGCTCACTGATGTGGTTGATACCTGAAGCAGTGGTTGTATTTGTGGTTTTATCATATACCTATTTGTTACAATTTAGTTATGTGTAGTTATTAGAGATAAAAGTAATGATCTGCGGTACCATGCATTAAACATTTATCATTTAGGATCTGATGTTGAATACAGGAATAAGCGAAAACAACCAAGTTTATATTCTTTAATTTTCACTGTTTCCTTTTGACAGAATGTTTTCTATTAAAACTGCAAATATCTGTTTTAGTAGTATTATTATAACTGCATTTTGGATATTCATGAAAATAAAGTAAAAATGGTTAAAACAATGTTCAATTCATTCTAGATTTATATTGCCTTCCAACAATTACCTATAAACAAGACAAATGTTCTTGAAAACGTCTCTACACAAAATACACTAATCAGTTTCATTTAGGAATTCCTATTTGATACAAAAATAACTCTATTAAGGCATTGAATTGTTCATATTTCAAGGCTAATTTATAACCATTCAAAATGTTTTACTGTTCATTAAAAATCCAAAATTTGGTCCGATATGAAAAATAGTTGAGATTTATTTTTTGGATTGTATGATATAGATAATCATAGTCTAAGATTGTCACCTGTATTTGATATTTTGGTTTTATCTGATCTAAATTTGAACATTCATGATAATTGCTGAACTCTGTAATGGTAATTAACCCCCTTTCTACTCAGTAGCTCATGGCTATTATATTCATCCTTGAAATAATGGTTACGTTTAAAGGGACACTAATCTCAGTCCTGACAACACTAATCACCCAAGGTAATTAGAGAGCGAGGAACCTTTTTCTAGTTGCGTAACGCGGTCACGTGACACGAACTGGGCACCGCCCGGCAGCTGTAGATCATTTCGTAACCTCGGTGCAAGCGTGATCGCACCCATAAGAAAATATGATTTTCTATCTATCTATCTATCTATCTATCTATCTATCTATCTATCTATCTATCTATCTATCTATCTATCTATCTATCTATCTATCTATCTATCTATCTATCTATCTATCTATCTATCTATCTATATTAGCATTTATATAGCGCAGGTATCCAGTTCACACTGCTCAAATGCGCTTTGGAGGGAAGTTGAATTCACTAAGGGTAGGCGATGTTGAAGAGGTGGGTCTTGAGCATGCTTTTAAAAATGGACAGTTTCTCAATTTCTCTGATATGCAACGGGAGCTCGTCCACAATCGGGCACCAGCAGCTTGGAATGTCCGATCACCGTATTTTTACCCCAATATCATAAGGAATTCTAACTATTATTTAATAAAGCCTTTAGCATAGTCAAAGCCTTGTCGTAACACACACAGCTTTATTCTCAATGGTCAGTTGGGCTACATTTTTATAAAATGATTTATTACAAAGAGGATAAACGTAGAGAATGAAATGTTTTAGTATGTTCAGATGAATAGCATCATAATTGCATTTACGTTCCGTCTATGTACTACTTTTCACTATATATGATAAATACAACGTCTTGGGTTCGAAATAGTATTTTCTTTGTAACGGTAGTAGGTTTACTTCGCAAATGCATGAATGCTTGGCTAAAATTTTCTCATTTTGTCAATCTTATTTTTCGAAATATATCATTTTAAATTGTTCATACAGTCTCAATTTAAGCCTTAATGATATGACAACAACGTTTTAATCCCCGTTCTATGTACAGTGCTTTTATCAAACCCTTTCAAATAAAAGAATGGTTTCCATCTTGTATGATTTGTTGAAAATAGTGTACATCGTTTTCAATTCCGTGACCGCATCTGACACGGTAATCAGAAAAAAGTCACAAGTATGCCTAGGGAAAAAAGTCACAATATTTTATGAATGAATGAATGAATGAATGAATGTCTTTATTTTTTCCTCCAGATGTGTGTCCGAAGATCACTACACATTAATACATACAATTTTTACAAAAACAATTTTACAAATAACAAGATATCATAGAAAGGCGGAATAGGAAGATATTGAAATGTTTGGTATTTCAAAAAAGTTGTGTGTTGAAATTAAGTTGACTGATGATAGGCCACATGATACGACTTGTCTTATGATGTCTATGTTAAAAATATTTATCATTTTATGATTTAATAAATATTGAATATCATAGTGGTCTGCAGTTTGTATTTTTGAAACCGTGTTATGTATCTTTATCTTGGATATCAGGATTTAATGAATTCCATACTTTTATTGCACCATGTAAAACTACCAAGTATTTGTCCCCTTTCTTCATTTCATTGTCTGAAAGGATGACTTTTCTCTGAGCGTTTAGTGGTTTAAATGTTGATAGCGCTCCGGGATACATCAGTTTGTGATCTAGCAATAATATAACAAAATATGAGCAAAACATATGCCCCTATTATCATATCTGTTACATTTATTAAAAAATAATTATACTGGAACGGTTTTGGAAATAATTTTTTAACTTTTGATTAATCCATTCATTAGCTTATTTTTTTCACGAATAAAATATGATTAAATCATATGACTAGTTTTCCCCCTAAATTTTCTAAAAAGAACATATTATTTCTCACAGTTTAAGTAGATAATGTATTCAATCAGAGAGTGAAATATGATATTAAAGTTTGCTTATTGCCTAAATATGTAATATAGATAAACATATGTTATTTGTCTCATTATTCAGTGGATTCATGTAACTGAGTGATAAGTAATGGGGTTTACAAAGAAAGCAATTTTCTCATCTACTTATTTTGTATCTATCATATTTCGTTGTTAAATAACATCGTTTTGAGTTTGTATATCAAATTTAACAATAATGCAGAGGAATATATTGATGACAACGTCTTTGTCATTCCAATTTCTAAAATGCCTCTCAAAGAAGTTATAAATTTAACAGCCTGCAGTTACATCTAATACACGTTAAAAAGTGCCTTGAAGACGACGAGGAATCTGCCATTTGAAGTTGTGTATTAAAGAGCCGGATGTACCAGATAACAGGTTTGAGGTGTCAGTTTATTGATGTCCAGTGACTCTAGTCATGTGTCGTAACAGGTCAAATAACTGCCTGGCAATTGCTTGATGGCGCCGTTGTGTCTGGCTTAGTGGACAAGAAATATGTACAACACAATCACCGCTTATTATTGTGTAATTAAATGTTATTTCTGTCTCCGGTACAATGTCTAGTTTAATGAACCAATGGAATTGTAGAACATTAAATCTGACCAATGACAGTTTTAATGAATGGAAGCTCATCGTCAGGAACCACTCCCAAACTGTAAGATTATACATTATGAACATAGATTATCTACATGGATCATCTGAGCAGGTTCGTTATTAGCCCTGCTGGAGGCGCTCGCTAACCTCAAAGTAAGCAGGTTCGTTGTTTTCTTTCACTGAACATGTTTTATATGGTACCGATGTAAATTAACCTGGTAGTATGTTTATTTTACCATTGTTTCATTGAAAGTATTTTTACTCTTTTTTCCCAATTTTGCTTTGGTCTTTGCCTTTGAGTAATAAATCCTAACTCGAAAACTTTACTTTTAGAAATTTATCTTATCTTTATGAAAAATGAGTTTTGAAATTATCCCATAAGATTTCGTCTGACCCAGATCATGTGTTAAAATGTGAATTTGTAAATCTTTCTTTAAAAAGATATTTATTACCGCTGGTTTCAAACCCATAGTGTTAAATATGCCTTTATTCCCTATAGTATACCATGATCTGTTGAGCAGAAGAGCGTTTAATTCCAGCGCATTGTAGTCGTATAACCAGTTGAAATTTTCCCCAGCATGCAATTGCAAAACAATAACAAAGTCAAAGAGCCCGTCCCTGTATTTACTCAGGGAATAGACCCCCTTTAAGTTGTTCTGCAAGAATGTGATCAGTATTGATAATTAATGTGAATTTTACTTCCAAAAAGAGCTCTCATTTTTTAATTTCATATCTTTGATTGCTCCAAATCTAAAGATAGAGGAATAGAGAATATAACAGAGATTATTGTTATATCATCATTATCGTTCTTTATATGTTCTCTTTTTACAATTTCAAAACAAATTGAAAACTTTTTTGAAGAGATATTGTGAATATATTTCGAGGATTGGGTTATGAGCTGACAATATGTATTCATTAGATAAAGGGCTATTTTTGAAATTAATTTTGTAACAGTGATATGTCTAAACAGTCAATTTTCTTCCCAATCCTTAAAATTATCAACATTGTGCTTCAAGCCAATACTGTACTTTTGAATTCTCAAATTAGTAAATAATGTTTATACAATGCCTGTTATTGATCCAATCTCGATTGCTTTAGTGTTTTGTCAATATCAATTTTCAAACCTGACATGTTGGAAGTAGTATCACTTGTTTCAATGGTGTAGCAAGTTGCCTAGAACTAGTTTCTAACACCTACCCGAATTCCCACATATTTCATCCTTGAAATCACTGCAGGGGTTGATATATTTCCTTCTTCGTACGTAGCCTCAACAGAACAGGACATCTGGAGAAGAAAGTGGAACATATATGTTAATGTACATGTGTAATATATTAACTGAATAGAGAGGCCTGGGGTTTCGTAAATAGTGTTTATTCAATTGTCAAGATCAAGTGTTGTTTAGAATACTAGGTCCTGATAGTTTCACTCAGTTCAGGACTTTTCTATTTACAATCTACATTTATCTTCCAAAAGAAAGTTTATTGAATGCAATGATGAAATGAATTGACTTATAAATCATTCTTACACATTATACACTTTCCCTTATTCAAATATTATAAA
Source organism: Steromphala cineraria (assembly GCA_916613615.1). Lineage (NCBI taxonomy): Eukaryota > Metazoa > Mollusca > Gastropoda > Trochida > Trochidae > Steromphala > Steromphala cineraria. The sequence continues at coordinate 60,184,731 of OU744728.1, read as the reverse complement.
ACGATATGCAGTGTTTGTCGTTCAAAATGCGATTGACGGAACAGTAAATGAGGTTTTATCTGAATGTTCCACCTGTATTCCGTATGCTCTTATATCTGACTCTCTGAGGTGTGTTTCTGTCAGGACCTACACACATAATGAAGATGTCACCAAAAGCGGGTTCATTAAAAGCTAGGGCACTTTTGCAGAGTACTGTACTTTAAACATCAAATCAAGTATTTTATTGTTGAATAAAACATGTGAATATGATAGCAAACTTTCGAAGAATGGGAGTTCATCTTAACGATTCACCTGTATTTTTCAAAAGATGTTAGCCAAAAAACTTGAGTGATGTGTAATGATGTTTCACCTGTATTCCGTATGCTCTTATGTCTGCCTCTCTCAGGTGTGTTTCTGTCAGGACCTGGTTCTCAATCACGCTCCCATTGGACCATTTTTCCGGATCTAAACTCAGAACCAGCTTGTCCTCCACAAACCAGCTGGTGCTGTAGAACACGTCCTCAGAGTGCTGGTTGAAGGTGCACAGGAACACCAACTCGCTGTGGAGCTCGTCAGTGTGGACCAGGCGAGATTCTATCTTAGGCTTCTTCCCTATTATGCAAATCAGTATTGTAGACACTCAAAATGATAGTCAATAATATGTCACAAGATATAACGAACAAATCCTCCTCTCCTTTTCAACTTTACACATTAACGTTAGAATTGTACCTTTTTATGACATGTTGTTATATGAAAGTATACCCGGATGCCCTCCAACCATCTAAATAATTTAAGAAGCTGAAGAGAAAGGAGTGTAATATATTTATGTTTTAGAACAAAGTATTTATGTCATGAACATGGCAGAGAAATTGATAATATGAACGCTTCAAAAGAATAGCATAGACAACGTTAATTGAAACTTAACAGAAATGTGAACGTTAAAGTCACATTTGCTTCTCACCTTGCTCTGTTTTTGAAATCACATACAATCTGGCAGTTTTGAAAACCCATGACGATGTTATTTCAAGCAACTCCTGGGAATCCACTGGTCTACTGTATACGCTGAAACCAGATTTGATGATGAAGAGGTAAGATACGATGCTCAAGAGTATACCAACATAAGGTTTGAATCATATAATGATAGGCACATTTTCAATTTAAATGTAAGGAACAAGCCATTAGTCACACCGAGAAATTGAATTATTGACATCCTAAAACAACTGATATATTCAAATTTGTCATTATTTTCCATACTACAGTTATTATTATTGTTTTACCATATTATATTATCAATATCATACACACATTACTTAGTTATGTGTTCAACATTCTACCCTGAATAATAGTCACATTTTGGGCGCAACTAACCTCAATGCTAATTTTCATGCCACTTGCAAATTAGTGATGAACAGGAACTTACCGACCATTGGATTCTGTCAGGTATAATGTATTGTACAAGAAGAAAATATCACGAAAAATAATCGTTCCAGAGTATAGTTCTCTCCTATTTGACCCATCATAAGACACTGACTCGATCCACCTCTCGGAAACATCAAGAGAGTACTCGCACCAGTAGATGACTTCATCTGTGAGCAAGTACACAAAGAAGGATTATTTTACCTGTGGTATAACTAAGGGGACTCAGGCGCGTGAAGCAAGGTACCTTACCAGCAAGAGACTGAAAATGATTGTGTTATTCAGTTATTCTACATTTGATATATCAATCAAAATCAGATAAACATTAAACTCATAATTATACTCTTTAAGATTTAAATATCAATCATATGGAAACAAGAATGAACAATTAACAATACAAAATATAACAGTAAAAACATACAAGGTTAAGAACCATCCTTTTTCTTTTGAGTCCATCCCAAATAATATCTCTATAAAAATTCGATCATTAAGTTAACTGCTTACTCTCAGTGTCGAGTGTCAATCCCAATGTCCGACCCTTGGTTGAAGCAACTGTCACTTTGTTACTGCCGTCATATCCTGAGGCAAATATTCCGTTACCCCTAGTTCCCCAGAAGATCTTTCTAAAATATATGAAATAATACATTCACAATACAAACCAATCTGATAATGTGAATGAGCTCTAATGAATACATGGCTTATATAATGACCCAATTAACGTCCAAACTATTACATTTACTTTGAACTCTATTGGTCAGAAATGCACATTAGTTTTATCACATGGCATGACGTCCTGTGTTCATGCCTCCATAAACTTATGGCTGTTTAGATTCCTGCACAACAACCATTGACTCCTTGACTGAAAAGCATAAGTTTTTTAAATAGATTATGTGAACCCGTTTTTCCCTACTTAAAGTCTAATGTCAAGGACCTAACTCGTTGTTCCTCTTCTTCTCCAGTTGCAATGTGTCTAGCTTGATAAAACCTTGTGTAAAGACTCTTTAGCTGGTGGGAGCTATGTATGATTTATAGGCTTGGTGAACCTGTGATTTCTTAAATGGTTTTTATTGCCCTGCAAGCAATGTCTTTAATCAATCTTGAAAGGTGAAACGATTTATACACTCTCTATCTGTGATTTTGATATTGATTTATAACTTTGATGACCCTGTGGTCTTTTTCATAAAAGTTATAATTATAGAAAGCAGGCCCGAATGATCTATACATACATGTAGCACATGTCTCTAATATTCGTTTTATTGTATTTAAGAAGCAGATTAGCTCTTTACATTATGTGTTTTGCAATAAAGTATTGTTTTGCCCTGAGGTATTAAAGTTAAAGCCTTTGGCCTCGTGCTTTAACTATAAAAGTTCAGGGCAAAGCTTTACTTGATTGAGAAACACATGTGATTGTTAGGGCTCCTGTCTTACTTAAATAAAGAAATGTAAACATTCGTTTTCACTTCATTTTCTCTTGTAAATAGTAAAGATGTAGCTTATTTGTCCTTGTAACAATTTAATAATGCTTGTAATCTTAACATTTAGAGGAAATTAAGCCATTCTATATATTTAAACTTAATTACAAAATACAGGGTTACTTTATTTCTTAAATTAATTCAAGTGGCGCCTTAGAAGTTTGCAAAAACAACAATAACATTCAAAATCTAACTCCTGTACAAAAATTATATCTTTTAAACTCTTTCATAATTATGATTTCATACTTATTTCAATATTGATTGTTTATTTTCTATTCGCCGCACATTACATTGCACCAACTTGCGTTACTCACCTCTTCTGTTCATCAAGAGCTATAGCAGTAGGGTTATAAATATCTGAGGAATCCAAGATGACCTGAGCATTTCCTCCTGACAGGTCCATGCTGCCTATAACATCCTTATAATATCCCGTATAGAACACCTTCCTGGCGACACTGTCTATAGCTAGGCCATATGGTGTGGAGTCTGAAAACAGTAGTGCGTGGTATTTCAACGGACGTGTCTACGGCTGCACCACAGATAGTAAACGCTACAAGTTCTACCCAGGTGATGACATCAGTGCAGTTATCAATCGATCCTAGCATCTAATAATAAGTTAGAGAACAATAACTCTAAACATGTGGCATTTATCATTTTCCATTGGATGATTTAAGGCAGATATATTTGCAAAATATGTGCTTGGTAATTTTGATGAGAAGACAGCTTAAAGTTAAAGGTTGATTCTACATTGTGGAAAATGTGTCTAACAGCTTATTCAAGGTTCTCGATCCCGTGTTTATTGTGTTGGATATTCTTGGTAACCTCTGAGTTTATTTCGGATAAATCGCAGTTATTTCACGATTGTGTTACAAAAGAATGAAGCATTCAACATACTTGGCGAGGACAGCCATTATTATGCGATATTATATGTTTTTGTTTTGTTTTTTAAAATATTTTTTAATTTTTAATTTTTGGAGGGTATCAATAACTCAAGTAATGCACGTTTATTTGTTTTTGAACTACAATGGACCGAATGATTGGAACAATCAACAAATGAGGCAGTTTTGTGCTTATAGAAATGTGTGCGTATGGAAAGATACAAACTTTATCCACAATACAGATAACTTCATCTGGCCCCCCAAAAAACAGGTTGATATATTGATGTGACTTTTTAGTTCATTTTCTCATTCACATAAAGACACTAGATATTCTCTTTTGTATCCAAAATCAACTTATTGGAGAAAGGGCTACTCCCAAGGGAATAGCAATGGCATGTTTTTTATTATATCCTCTCTCTACCTCTCTCTCTCATGTTTTTTTAAATTTTACCTCTCTCTCCTCTCTCACTCTCTCTCTCTCTCTTAATTTCTATCTCTATATGTCTGTCTGTCCTATACACACTCACGATGTGCTTACTCATCAACACGATTAATTGAAGAGTAATTTATGTATCATATATCTTTGAATGCAAGGGGTCTCCAGTCAGATTCTATTAAGCATAGAGATGTTTTTGATTTTCTTAAAAGGAGAAAATCTTCTATCCTATTTCTTCAGGAAACCCATAGTACTCCTGAAAATGAACTTCCCTGGGCAGCCGAATGGGGCTATTGATTTGTTTTCTCACATGGAACCACTCACAGTGCTTGAACATGGATTATGATAAAGAACAACTTCGAATATGAACTTCATGAAATCATATCAGATGATAATGGAAGATTTGTTATTTAAGATATTACAATAGAAAAAATTAGATTTTCGATAACGAATATTTATGGTACAAATACAGACTCCCCAAACTTTTTCCAAGATCTCTTTTCGGAATTAAAGCATTTGCCCGGGTCGATTATTTGGGGTGGTGATTGGAATGTAGTCCAAGATTATTATCTAGAAACATTTAATATAAAACACAGTAATAATCCAGGGGTTCTCGAGAAAATTAATGAAATTAAAAATAAGCTAGGGTTAGTTGATCCATGGAGAATCTTTAATCCAGACAGGCGACAGTATACATGGCGACAGGCTAATCACGCCAAACACATTAGGCTCGACTACTTCCTTGTTTCAGAAGAAGTTATGTCCCTTGTTAAGAGCGCTTCAATTGACATTAGCTATAGATCGGATCATTTTATCATTTCGTTAGAGCTTACATTAAGTCCAATAGAGCGTGGACCAGGTTATCGGAAGTTCCTGTTTGAGTTTCGCTAATTATATCAAACAGGATTTCTGAGAAACAGATTTATTGGAGAAAACACTCGAATACTTCATGATTTAATGCATTCTTGCGAGCACAATGAAATATCTGGCCCTTTTGCTGCGATTTATTTCAAAACAACCTTTGACACAGTTGTACACATATTTTGTACCCATAGTTTTTCATAGGTTGTAAATTGCCAATATCAAATCAGTAATGCTGTAGCAACTAATTTATACAGCTGGGAACACTTTGGCTAACGAAGGGAATCATTTAAAGCTTATATTACAATGCAAACATAATTAAAGACCTCCCACTGTTACGAATTACCAGATACTCGTGATCAGTGAAGCATGTCTTGAAAACGTTGCAGGAACAATGTTTAATTGTGTTGAAGTAATTTTGAATATATTACTGTAAAGAAGAACATTTCTTCTCTTTATCGCGAACCTAAAATTTTTGAACAAATAAGAAACAATATTTTATTTTGCCTGTAAAAGATAACTTGTTCGGCAAGATCTGTTCATGAAATACATGTTTGTAGGGGCAAAAATGTATTTGGAAATGCAATTTGTAAAAACGACCAGGAACAAACACATATTAATTTAAATCAAAATGAAAAATATCATCGTAAAGAGCATATATTAATCTTTATACTTTGAATCTTGAACTTTGGGTAGTTGCAGAAGTTATTTAGTTACATGAGTCTTAAGATCAGCTCTTACAGTAATCATCTACAAATTTATTTCTCTACCCAGAGAGATTCTCGCGCATGCGCAAAAGGGGGTGAGTATAATAGCTGGTAATAACTTATCACAAAGGCATAATATATATATTTTTATTCCTATTATATAATATTAACAATACGGAAACACACGAGGTTAATAATTTCTTTATAATATAATGTCATTTTGAAATTTCAGACTTTGAAATGTAAACGATATGCTCGATTCGGATTGGTTCTAACAAGGTCATGTGATCGGTATACATTTCAATGAATACTAAGTTACAGGTTATACAAAATAACTTTCAGCAAATAAAGGTTATACGATATCGTGCTGGGAATCAATCCTTGGGGATTCCCCTGATCTTACAGCCTTTCAGCCTGACCCAAGCCTTGATGGCCATCACTTAGACTCACTTTATACAAATATTATTTCTATTTATTAGCAACACTTGCCTAATAATCTGTTTTTGATGTTTTTAGGAATAAACATTTAGTTACAAATAAATAAAGTTGTACATGAACATATCCGGCAACATTAATGGTGATAGTTAAAGATAGTCGAAGAGTTAATCTCCATCCTGAATGACCTGACTGGTGGCAACACAGTTTCAAGGCACCCAATTCCATGCACATCAAAGAGTGTCGTGGCGCGCTATCTGCCTTCATTGACAGTTTTGTTGCCCCCAATGATCAAACAATGTTGGCGTGTTTGAAAACATGAACTCGTCATTGTCAATGACAGTGTCTAATATCGGCGGGCCTGCAAGTAGGATTATGTCTTGAGGGACATTAAACAACTTTATGTTTACATTCATTGTCAAATCAACAACCCAAACAAGTCGAGCTCTAACAGCTGATACTCTACATTTGATACAAGACAGTATCATTACGTGAGTGCAAATGGCGAAACCTCATTATCGGTGGTTGGGCACTTTCTAAGGGAAGTAACTCTGATTGAACCTATGAAAGCTATGCAACTTAGTTCCGTATTCACAAATAAATAAATGATTACAATTAAATTAAGACATGCTAGTACTAACTACGTTTATCATGTTTTCTTATTTAGTAATAGTGACTTTATCAGCAAAGTTCCCTCATCTTCTGGGTTATCGTAAATGTGGACCCACTTGAACTGCTTCCTATATAGAGCCGAGATGACGTGGGCCCACATTTGTTATCATTGCGGTACCGACGATTTCGCATATTGTCAAGCGTGTAACTGTAGAAAAAGTAACTTATTTGGAGGGGAAACATTCTAGAAACAGTACTATTATGTTCTCATACGAAATAAACATACCAATACATATTATTCTCGTTTTTTCCCCATCAGAAACGACATTCAAATTCTCCGCGAAAAGAAGGACACAGCTCATGCATATTAATGAGTGATGCGCTGTCATTGGTCACATCAAAGGTCAGGACCTAGGTCAAGGGTCGTGACATTGACTCTACGTGTTTATCGACAATTTCAGAGATATTGCATCACCAAATAATGTCTTTTGGTAAATGTGGGCCCACTCGTTTGGTCTCTTATAGGGAAGTGGGCCCACATTTTAGATTATCGATCTTGAAGGGAAATATCATAAAATGTTGAACCTTTTCCATCAAAACTAATTGAATTTGCCTCGTCAAAATGTAATCATTAATATTGTAGAACGTTGATGTGGGCCCACTTCGGCAGCTCCTAATAGAGGTCGAAACGATTGGGCCCACATTTACCAAAAGACTTTATTTGATGATCAATTTCTCTTAAATGTTCTAATGATGTTGTTGAAACTTTTCCATTAAAATTGCTTGATGAAAAATATCATAGAATAACATCAGTGAACATGGACCTTATTTTTCCATCCAAACTATTTCAATTTGCCTCGTCAGTATTCAGTTAATCGTAAATATTTTAGAATGTTAAACCTTTTCCACCAAAATTACTTGATGGAAAACATCATAGAATGATATGAACCTTTTCCATCAAAACTATTTAAATTTGCATCGTCAGTATTTAATCATAAATATTTTAAAATGTTGAACCCTTTCCATCAAAACTATTTGAATTTGCCTCGTCAGTATTTAATCATAAATATTTTAGAATGTTTAACCTTTTCCATCCAAATTACTTGATGGAAAATATCATACAATGATATGAACCTTTTCCATCAAAACTATTTAAATTTGCATCGTCAGTATTTCTAATCATTAATAATTCTAGAATGTTGAACCTTTTCCACCAAAACTATTTGAATTTGTCATGTTAATATTGCATATCGGTGAACCTTTTCCATCAAAATTAATTATTATAGAATGTCAATACACCACAAGTATAACATTATTGAAAAATGTGTGAAAATACCGAAAAATTCGATTTCTGTAATTGTGGTCCCACTGTCGACTGAGCATAAGGGGGATGAAAATCAGTGGGCCAACATTTGAAACAATCACTCTGCAGTTAGGAAATGTCACACGAACTATCCCAAAACATACTCATAATCTTAGGAAAACTACTCACCCTAAATCACCTTTATTGTTGAATGTAAGTGCCATTTTACCCAGAAATCAAGGAAAATGTAACGGAGATAGGATACAAACACGCCATTGGTATCCATTGCGCGCGTGACTACGTCAACAACGGCCGTAGCTCCGCATGAAAGTGGGAAAACAGAGTTACTTCCCTTAGAAAAGGCCCATCCACCGATGATGCGGTTTCGCTGTGCAAATTGGTAATTTTGAAATATTTAAATAAATTTGTTTTCCCCCCAAAAATAGTATCATTGTTATTTACATGATACACATAAAGGATTATTTGTAGAATAAAAAAGTGTGTCTTTTCCTTTTTTATTATGAACTATTTTTGCATGCGTTTGAAACCGGTAGAGATCCGTCTGGGTAAAACAGATATCTAGGTCAGTGCAACAAGCAGCTATAACTTACTACAGAATTACATTTCAAATGATGTAAAACAACTTCTCGCTTTAAATACAACGTTGGAATTTATAAGAAATGAATTTCATAATAAAGTTGGCCACAGAGAGTTATAACCTGTTGGAAACTCGCAAGCTCGCCAGTTATACAAGTTTATCTTACAAGTTTCACTCAGGTTATAACCGTGTGGACAACAATATCATGAAATTCATTTCTTGAATAAAAGTGTTTAAAGGAAAACATGATTCCTATTAATAAAATGCTTGACCTACATTTCGCGGAGTAATTGCTTTCACAATAAACCAAGGTGAAGGTCATATTGTCAGCGATGTATAGTTGTGAACAGTCTAGAAATATTCCTTCATGAAAAAAAAAATTCACAGAGATTGAAACGTCTTCTACAATCAATCAACATTTTCAGTCTGATTCCCAATGCACGAGTAAGCATTGTGTAAGAACCCCTCTAACTGCATTTAGAAAAGCTGCATTGCCATTGTTGTTATGCCAGTTCAGTTCCTTAGGCTAAACGCCGACTATTTGCGAAGGTGAGGTTGTTGCGTTTGTTACTACGCTACTAGATAATCTGTACTATCAATAGAATATGATTTTGCTGATAAGTTGGTAATCGACACGGTCAAAGCGATCTAGGCCTATGTTATTCACGAACATTTTTTAAACGCATGATGAAAACAACTTGAAATGCTTCGATAACCAAGCTGTAATTTCTAAAATACAAATGCGTGATAAGTTTACCCTGACAGATTTTGTTAACGATATTTTTGTTTGATAATAAAAACCACACCCTGAAAACTCCCGATGACGTTATCAATGGTTAGCGACCTGTGTAGGACTCGCATGACATGCAAGGAGTTTTGAGAAATAGTTCGGGTTTTGACCTAATTTGCATCTTTATCAGATTTTGAGCAAATCGGATACCATGTTTATCCGATAGCTTTATTGCATCGATAACACTCTCCATTGTATGATAAATAGATATATACTCATATACTTTGACCAAGAAAAGAATCGCCCCCTTTAAATGAATCTAAGTAAAATGTATGTAAATCAAGCCGAGAATAGATTTTACTTCAAACCCAGAATAGAATCGTTCCCTAAATAATGTTATGTCTATAAGTATGAACTCAAAACTCAGAATGGAATCGCCCCCTTTAAATGTATATGAGTATGTACTTCAGAATCGCCCCCTATACATATATATGTATTCAAGAACCAAAAGTAGAATTGCCCCCTTTATATGCATCTAAATATGCACTTAAGTCCAGAATATAATCGCCCCCTTCATGGCACTAAGTGCATACAAATGTAGACTGAATAATAGCTGATGCACTTTTTATGACAATGTTTTCTAAACAGTAAATTGATAGTTTTCCCTTCTTTTGTTACTTGTGGTGTACAACGCAGAACTTTCAGAATATCATGAATATTTTATTTTATGACACCAGCAAGGTTAGCCAGTTTGTCGGCGGCGTGAGCCGAATGCGCCGCTTGGGGGGACCGGCAAATTGTAAGGTCAGCCAAAAAAAAATCATTTTGTCCGATAATAAAGAGAAGCCTATATTTCTATAAAAAAATTCAAATGTATAATGAAATAGGACAATTTCAATGTTATTTCCGATTGTATAAGAAATACATCAATATTGAGTCGGTATCAAGCTCATTAAAGAAAGTGTTAATGACAAGGGCAATTTTTCACAAACTTTATTGCCCTGTAATTGTGTTAAAGGGGCAGTAGCACGTTTTTAGGGGGAATATAAGGTGATGTCAAGAAAATGAACATTAATGGTTCCAATTGAAAGACAATGTATTTAAACTAAATGGAGCAGTAATAATTCAAATATATAACGTTAGGTTTAACCATGCGATTCCTTTTTCTTTCACAAAATGAATAAAAGGTGTCCTCATACTTTGGCCTCTGACTATTTGTGATTGGCAGGTGTAATGAGATTGTTGATGCTGTCAATATACTAAATTTAGCCTGAACATACAAATAACAGTGAACATTTTAAAGTATAAAATTGTCAAAAAACGTGCTACTGTCCCTTTAAAATAAATGAAAATTGACAGCGGGTTAAATAAATGTTTTCAGATTTCATGAAATGAATAAATTTATGTTGTTTCATATCATATACATTACAATAAGCAATTTTAAAGGTTATTCTGGAATAATTAATTCGAAAATGCCTTAATAATTCTAATACGATCTATTAGCCTTTAGGTCTACTTATTGCATTTAAAATTCACTCATTTAGTGTTGATAAAGATAATAGAATATATCCCCATCTAAATGTTTAAATAGTGTAGCATACATGTAATTAAAAGTAAAGACAAAATAATCATTTGACATAACATCATGACATTCGATAAACATTATCAGATTTTAAAATTGAAATTATGAACCTCAAGCTGAGCGAGGTGATTTCAATTCAACCTGAAATCAATCAATCCGTTTTATTTCTGCACGTTTGTAACGACCCGACACACGTTGGCCATAGGTCCATATACAATAAATAGATAAACAGCAATATTTGCAATATATACAACATGCTCTACACTGAGTCTCTTCTTAATAAGAGAGCATGAAATAGAAAGTTATTCTAGATTAAAGTAAGGCTAATTTGGTAAAAAGTATCGAAAATAATTTTTTGGTATCAGTATGTGAATCAAAACTCCTTAAGTTATCATACAAAAGACAGACAAATAAAAAGTGCCTTTCATCTTTTGCAATATTGCAAATTGGACAGAGTCTTTGTTGTTTGGAAACACATACATATCTTCTTCTATTGATTGATAAGTTGTTGAGGCCAAGTCTAAAATGCATGAAAGCACTAAAATGTTTAAGATGTAGATTATATTAATACGAGTCGGGCTCAAGTAAGGTTTTGAATACGCAATAACAATCATAGCATGAACTCTCATCGAGAGAAGAATGCCTGTTTAAACAACTCAATCGCCCTAGTACGGAAAAGGTTGATAATGCATTTATGTGACCTACCGTTCCAAAGCCATACCTAAACAACAAGTTACGAATACCTATTGCTCATGTACTTTTACCAATATTATCAAGATGGACAGTCATGTTGTAGGCTTTTTCTGGCACGAAATAATTGGCAAGTTTTAATTTGGAAACTGATTATTATAATAATGTTATGATGTAAAATATATCGTATATTTTCAACAATATATGGATGGGCGTTTATACCCTTGTTAAATATAATTTTTTCATATGCATATGAACTGTTTTGTAGTTATTCGGTGTTATTTTGCATTACATATTCGAAAACAACATTCCATTTTTGTATCAACTAGGAATTCGGTTCCTTCAATATTGTTTCACTATAACGGGAGCGCTGAATGTCCCGCCTTGTCAATGACTGATTGTTCACTCAATGCATCTATTCGCTTCACTGAAAAAACTGAACTGAACAGGCCATTTTCAAATTTCATGTTTCAAGACATTTTATGGATGATTTATTTACGATTAAATAACGATTGTGAAGAAAGTATCGACATAAAGTATGATAAAATAATATTAAACTGGTTTGCAAATCAATTCTATACTGCAGTAATCATATTCCTGACAAAGCATGGCCATGAGATCCAATTGGCAAAATCCGAAGCGATAGAACATGCAGGTTCGTTTCAACATTACATCCCGTAAATTCTGTCCAAATTGACAAGTTTGTGTCTACCTCATTGCGTCTTTAACATCATCGGTACAAAAAGGCAGCCAGTGTTTCGGCTGAGCGCGAGGATTTGAATGATTTGAATGACTTATTTATATAATTATTTACTATTTCTAACATATTTGATTTTTTATAATATTTTCATGTAGGCCTTCAGGAAACGATGTTTGAATATTTTACTGATTTTACTTCCTGCGAAATGTTTGAAAAGTGAAAACTACTGAATAGCAGAGAAAACAGTATTTTCATGTGACTATAATTTTGCATTTTATTGGATTTGTTGAACAGAATATGAGAGATATTTTTAAAACTGGTGTTTTGTTTCCTCCTTCCATGTTCTATCATGATTAAGTTTGAGATAAAGTTTATCTACAAAACCCACAGTTTGAATATGTGATTGTCACTGTCATACCAATTGTCTTATTTCATTTTTGATTAAAAAAATGCAAATTATGAAATAGAATAATTTCTTGATAAAAAAAAGCACAAAAAGCATTGCCAGATCTTTAATTACAGAAAATGTGATGCAAAAATATTGTATAAATTATATGCATAATGTCTTCAAAATATGTTCATATTTGTGAAACAACTGCTATTCACAGTTTGTCATCAATCACGGTCCAAAGGAGACAACTTGTCGGCTGGGACCGTGGCCAACAATCATATGAAGTTAATGTGAGACTGTTAAAAATATTTTAGATATCTTGATAATTGTCCATGTTGAATGTGATGAATACATGTATACTATTTTGGCTATATATATATGATGTTTAAATAGCTGCAGTTTTCTTAAATGTCATCCTATAACATAATGACAATTATAAACTTGTTGTAATTCGATCAACGCTCATTTAAGGGAAATTATTCTTGCAACATGAAAGTCCAAATGGGAAATTCGTCGGGTTTAAACTAAACTTGCGGGTATTGGTTAACAATGGATCCTGGAATTGTTAATAGCCTAGTTGTGAACTATTTATCTTCTAATAAATCACTGGCTCTTGTATTAAACTCACCGTCAGCTATATTTTAAAGCAACATAACTTTGAATGACCCTATTAATGTTTAACAATAATAATAATTGAGATAGGAGACGTATCTACCATTAGGTGGAATTTAAGCCGAACACACGAGATGTTTTACTATGTACATACAAAACAAAGAGAAAAGAACATGCGTCTCAGATTTGAACAATTCATTAAAGTAAAAGTCCCCGTCCCCGTCCCCGTCCCCGTCCTCCCTAACCTAAATGTCCTATAGTGATACATAACCGGGTGCCCCAAAACTTGGCTTTTTAAAAGCTTTTCTTGTTTTTACTTGGAATCAGGTAATTGGTACACCTGTAACAGTGCAACAACATTACTCTTCTCTACTTTGACATTTTGTTACACTTTAGAAGGGTAACACAATGGTCGTGTGCTACCTACATCAATTACGTTTACTACACCTTGGATAGGGTGTCACATTGGCTTATACACCTTATTGTTTAAGACTTTGTCAACAAGTTTTCTTCTCAACTACCACTCCTTATGTTACACCTCAGGGTGAAGTGAGGGATAAAGCCCGCAACACCACTGTGACTATCTATTGCGGTGAAACCTGCGAGCATTTGGCTTGAACTAGCGAGCCATCGGTGTTACTGCGCTGAAATGCATCCAAACCTGACTCCGTGTAGAATAATTCTCTTTTGCAGACAAAGTTACTAAGCCCCTGGTGGGATTCGAACCACAGACCATCTGATCCGAAGCCGAACGCGCTAACCACTGCGCTATCCCGCCCACTCCTCGGAAGGGTAACGACTACATATAGATTGTTGACTTACCATACATCATGCAATCATCACCTTAATCATGTGTGGAACAGAAGAAACACCAGCTGGCAGTTCATACAAAATTGATACCATTACCTTTTGATGAGCTCAAGGCTTAACACATTTATTTTCCATATTTCAAGACTAAAAATTTCATATTTTCATTAGCAATCATTCAAAGTAATAAGTACAGGTAAAATATTTGAGCCTAAAATTAATTGAAGGGTCCGGATGACAAAAATGACTGTTAAATGCAACCTAGCTCTTCCAAATGATTCAACTGGGAATTTTCTGAACGCTGATGATATATGGAATGACGCCACTGAATTTGATTGCAAAAAGATTAATCACCCTGAAATTGAGATTTTTGAGTCCCCTAAAGGCAACTGCAACCAAATTATTTTTTAAGAAAATACACGTTTTGGCTTAACGAAATTGTTTGTTGCAAATAGCAAATATGATGATTGAAAAAATGTTGAAAACTTACCTGGCTTTTTAATTACATTTCAATGATACACCAGAAACTTACTGATCGCTAACGAGTCCGGTTTTTGGTCTTGTCATATCAGGTTTTGAAATCGTTTATGACATAATGGATAGAAATAATTCACTGACCTTGATAAGTTTCTATCATAAAGTATGTCATGGTAGGTACTTTTGACATTCTTTGACCAAATTAATCCCTAAATTCCATGTCTGTGTATCACGTGCTCCCGAGGCGAATTCAAATTGCTGTCATATCTCAAAAAGATTCCCGTTGGCTGTCAGAAATCCCTTTCATTGCAAACATTTTTTATATAAAATACACATCAATTAGTTTAACGAAATATGTATTGATATTGATAACCAGTTTCTCTTTGAATCCCTTACAAAATTATCTTCACTGTATTTTTACAAAACAATTAAGTTAACAAGGGAATACGAACAGTATTTAAGTGTAGGATCTAAACCGAGCCAGAGGTGTTGTTGATAATGTAAGCCCGCGGCAGAGGGAAATTGGGAAGGGCCGACAGGCCCGCCCCAATTTCCCGAGGCTGAGGGCTTACATTATCAAACAACACCGAGGGCGAGGTTTAGATCTAACTTATGAACCGAGATAAACCGTAGTAACAAAATTATTTCAATAATAAGTATAAAAATGGATTCATTGATTTTTACTGGTAGGGAATCACCATGAGCAAACGGAGAGCACATCCGCGCCCTGCACGTGCTTTGCGCTCGCTACCCAAGCCGTGAACGTGAAATGCATGCGCTATCTGCCTCGTGAAGTTCACATGATTGTCACTGGAAAATACATCAGTGTTCTCGTGGGCCTTCATAGCCGAGTTGTCAAAGGCGCCAGTTTAGTAAGCGAGTGTTGCAGAGTTCGAAACCAGGCATGCGAACATTATATTTGTGATTTGTCAAAATTGTGATATTTTGTGATGGTATTTATTCGAAGAAGGACTTTGAAACAAAGTATTTCAAAACGTGTATAATCCCTATCAAAATAAATTTCCGATAAATTCTACAGTAAGCCCCGGAGAATGCCCGGCAAAGAGGTTTATCCGGTAAAAATAGAACAATAGAGTGACGTCACTGGAGGTTAATAAATGTTGTTAACACCTCCACATTTAGGAATTCACTTTTACAGTTTCGTACTTCAAGCAGTGATCTCATGATATCGCAAGGTAGAAAATTTGGTCTACCTAAAGGTGAAAGACTTTGTCCACTTTGTATCATTCCAAATGTAGAAACAGAATACCATGTCTGTCTTGTCTGTCCATTCTATGATGACTTAAGGAGAAAATTTTTGCCAAGTTGGTATTACAAATTCCCCTCTGAGTGTAAACTTAGACTTCTGTTTACCACAAAAAAAGAACTTATAAGTAATGATCTTGCTAAGTATATATTCTTTGCACTCAAAATGAGAAGCAAACAGTTGTCCATAACCTAACTTGTAACTTGTAATTCGATTTCATTGTGATTTTGTGTTCAGTAACTAAACTCAAGGTTTCAAGGAAATAGATGATGTATTGTACATTATTGCAGCTGTCAGAATATCTTCATTTCAATCATTTTCAAGGAATAGGTTGAATTTTATTGATGTTTTAGATACCCCGTCATTCGGACCCTTTAATTACGCTAAGGCCGATATTTGGAGTGTCTTTTCTTAAACAATATATAATTTTTGTACTCAGATGTTTAAAAATGAAATATTAAACATTAAAAGTATTAATCGAATATACAGATATATTTCATATATTCAGTCAATCATCTTCAGAATTCAGAATTTTTTTTATTAATTAACAATAATATTGATTGAGATGTCTGAAACAAAATATCAAAATATTAAAAATATTTATTAAATCTAAGGAACATTTTAATTTCATTAATTGTCTTCATAATTAAGAACGATTTTCTGATATTATTCTTACAGGCAATAGTCAATGGAGTCGACTGTATGCCTGCTGTGCACACATCCTCAGAAATTGAGATATAACAAGGCGCCAACATTTAAAATATATATTGTGAATTAGTTCTCTGCATAAATCTGTGGTGTCATGGAAGGGACTTGCGGGGAAAGCATCACAATCAAAACCTTTTGCTGAGAAATTTTGAATATAATTCTTGTAAGATTTTTACAATAGGTAAATTTCTATGATAATATTAAATATGATATTCAGATATTCATTACATGAACGGTCTCAATAATTTGTGTTTTAAAATTCAAAGCTTACAGCAGAATAGCACCTTATATTTACACAGACAAAAAGTTAAGAATTGTTTAGCATTTTGTACACAAACATGGATATTAATAAATAATGACTGATAAAAAAAACCTCATAAATCATGAATTTGTAATCAAATGTATGTATTAGATAAAGAATGCCCATATCGTAACATTATCGATGAGTAATGCATATATTTAAAATTGTAAAATTATTTGAGGATATTCTGGACGATTTCAAGTCCAACAGTTGTGACAAAACAATGAATTCATTACATAATATGTTGATAACTATCTTTTATATGTGTACGTATTATATAAGCAAAGAAGCTTACAGATTATATGTCGGGTGTAAAGTAGACTTTCCAACCTGGACCTGGGTCAATGGAATTCCATATCAATATAATTTATGTCGGATTTGTCATTATCATCTGAGAAACATTGGAAACATAAGACATCTCATTAATCTGGACACCGAAGCTCTTCTTGTTAGATCACTCATATTTTCGAGATTATATTACTGTAATAGCCTTCTCTGTGGAATTTCAAAACTACAAATAGACCGACTTCAGAAAATCCAAAATCATGCACCTCGAATTGTTACCCGTACTCCTAAAAACTGTCACACTACCCCAGTCTTAGACTCTCTTCTCTCTGGCTTCGAATCTAAGAAAGAATCGACTTCAAAGTTCTCTCTCTGACGTATCAATCCACCCACAAACTCTCTCCCCAATATCTCCAGGACTTAGTCACACTCTATTCTCCACCCATATCTCGCCGTTCTTCCACCCAACTGCTACTAAATGTCCCACGCTACAACCTCAAGTTCTTTGGTACCCGATCCTTCAGATACAATGCTGTCTCTCTTTGGAATTCACTGCCTCATGAACTTGAATCGGCCATATCTCTCACAAGTTTTAAATCCCAGCTCAAGACATATCTGTTTAAACGATATTAATTATTTCATCATCTCCAGCTATTTGTATATATGTTGTATGTTATTTTTTATTGTATGTTCAGCGCATTGAACATGGACCTTGTTTGTGGAATTGTGCGCTATATAAGTACCCTTATTATTAGTAATGTGGAGATAAATGAACGAAGTTTGTGCAAATTCATTGGGGAAATGCGCTTTCAGGCAATTGAAATTCATCTTTTTTAGAAGATAAACCTAATGTTTTTGAAAATCAGGAGATATGTTATACTGAATTGATAGCGAACTGAAACCGAACGCGCAGCTAAATTTAAAAGAGCTCAAAAAGATCATTGATGGATACTGTCAATGGCTAAATTTTCTCAAATGAAATCATGGTACACATACATGGAGTCATATGCAAGTCTCGTTTCGATGAGAAATTATCTCTGTGCATGTGCTGTACAGTATGTAAACTTTTCTAGAATGAAAATATGATATATTGTGGAATATGGTGACGGATCCTAAATGAAAACCTTACTTTCAACACAAATAAACACAAGAGGCAAGGACAGGGAACCAGACAGGCCAGTCAGTCAAACGCCTTCCAACATCCAGTACAACGTGCTTCTAATGTTTCATCCCAATCAACACAGACTTAGAGGATACTAAACGACCTTCTATTTCTCTGTTGTATTTAGGAGCGGTGTTCAAATAAGCCTTGTGGCTTGTTCACCAATTCATATTTCATTTTATGAAAAAAAAACATGTTTAAACCACCTTCTATTTAATACTATTTTTATTAAACGAGTCAATGATTGTGTATCAAACGAGCGAAAGCGAATTTGACAGCAAATCATTCACGAGTTTAATAAAGATTGTATTAAATGGTAAGGAGTTTAGTGTTCTGTTTATCACTTGCCCTTAAAATCAAGCAAAATCGGCGACAGTTTGCTGAAAAGAACATTTCCGCGACTTGACAACCAATGTGACAGTGCGCTTCCACAATGACATCACATCTACACACTACTGTGACATCATACTTCAATTTTGTTATTACACTAGTTTAATGTTGCTGTAAAAATATTATGTTGCGATATTCTACCCACGCAGGACAAAAAGGAGGGGGGGGGGGGGGGGGGAATCCGACCAGCCGGATCCATCAGTATTCCTCCGTATATTCGTACCTACAGGCGAGTAATAATCTGACATATCCTACAGTGAGTGATTCAAGGATCAACGAACTTGTCAAGGCCTGATAAACGTCAAAGACAAACCATCCCAACTAATAATAGTGTAGACTGCTCAACACAAACAACACCATACTCAAACTAGTCAGTCTCCCTAACCGAGTCTGACTTGGCTGAGATTGACAAAGGAGTGGCAGAGGATACCACTTCACTCGCCACATCATATATCCGACCTTACAAAAGGTGAATAACAACAAGCCACAGGTATTCTCCAAAAACTCTTCTTGCAACCCTCATGCACCTCTAGACTGGATCAAAATCACGAAGAGAACAATCGAATACAAAAACACATACAATCAAATATCACAACAGTCAAGATACGTTAAACAGAACATGGACCCAAAACGTGGATGTAATACACAGACTCTAGATGGCCACAAATGAGCAAACATCCATGAGGTCACATCAAAACCTGATCGAAACAGTGAAATCAACTTGGATCAAACCTTCCAAAGGCGGCCATATCGACAGTTCGTGGTTACTTAAAAGAGCTCTGCACTAAGTCCATCTGAATCGTGTTAAATGGCAACGAATACATCCTCTTAAGGGAAAAAAGACGAAATTTTAAACAAAGTTGGTTTTAATGCTTCTTCAAAAAAAGTCTGAAATTGAAAACGTGTAACGCAAAATATACACAAAAATAAAACAGCTCCGCCAAGATACCAAAAAAACACTCCTCACTTGGTTACTTTATCACCATAAGAATAACTTGCTTTGCAGACTGTCTATCACTAAGTCGAGACGAAGTTGACGACAAACCCGAAATCACACTACCAATACTGGCTTCTGACATCGTTGTCAAAAGTTCATTATCAGAATTTTGCATCATAGAACATAGTCAGACAAATGTGCCGGCGGTCGTCGTGGCCTAGTCGAAAACCGGACAACACGTTCTTCATTCGAGCGCGACCGTGTCTCGTCGCGAATTTCACTGTCAGAATACATTTGGCAAAGTTCAAGCACTATCCGGCTCGCGGGACCATGAAAAGAAGCTTACGGTTCGATAATTCAGGCATTTATTTGCTGGCAGCGGCATATTCATACCGGTAGTACATTCAGTACAGGCAGTAGTTGTCACATTCGACATGCAGATGCAGGCAGGCATGGCATGGCAGTTACATATAAAACTTGGATCGCTGAGCGAAACGAAAAACAATACTTATTTGGGGTTATGGGCCAAAAAAAGAAATAAGATTAATAACACTTTCTGACATTGGCATTCAATACTCCACGGACCCAGAGCCTGCGTGTCTTGAGATATTTAAATTGCTTGGGAGTCCAGCAAAGACATGAGATTTGTAAACACTAATACCCACGACAGAGTATGAATCCTAGAACAGCAAACTCTCCCAAACCAATAGTCATCATATTAGTCTAGATGAACGATCGGCAGCGTATACATCATGGATGCTCGGCAGCGTATACATCATGGATGCAAGCTTCAGACAGGGTGCAGTTCTGAGAGAGAGAAAAATCTCTATCAGAACTGATTTACCAGTTCCTCTGATGAAATTTTGCGGGAAAAGCCTACACTACCTGACAAACTCTGTAATGCCAAACAAGAATTTAGGAACGAGGACTTGATATCCAACTTCAGTACCGGAAGTGCCAGTAGTTCCTGAAGAACCACAACACTTGAGGAGGATATCAATAAAATACGTTTGTTAACAGTAACTTTCCAGCAGGAACACACATATGCTTGTTATTGTTTTCTTGTTCTTATTGGAACTGTCATAACACAAACAGATGAAGCATAATCTACAATTTCACTGAAAGAGCCACTCCGTGATTTTTATCACATATTGTTTTGCTTTGATACGAACGTAAACTGCATAATTTACGAGAAAAAATCATATAATTTCACATATTCGTTTCCAAAATAAAAAAAAAGATGATGAATACTAATTTTAATGAAAATCTTAAATTTCATTTGCGTAGCTCGACTTTTGAAGAATGTACTCTAACGAGGGCGCATATCGCCTTAGCTTCCTAGGGGTCTAGGCGGCCACCCTATTCTTTTGTCATTTGTTGGTTACATAAACTTAAAGTCAACCTTATTACATCTTCTATGGTGAAAATACGAATTAAAGATATTATCAATTTGAGATTTTATGGCTTCAGTTTTATATTTAATAACCTTTTCTATCAAGAAACAGCGCATACAATCAAAAATTATTTTTCTTAACATATATTTAGTTGTAAAATGATGATTACAAACCCGATCTTACCTCACTCTTTTATTGTGACACCAGATCAATGCCGGCGATCCCTTACAGAAGTTACTCCTATTCAGACGGCCGTGTTGTTATTCATTTGTATGTGAATATGTTCAATTGTTATAAAAATCTGATCGATAGGGCAAATTGAACCTGATTAATCATTTTACCACACTGCATGGTGTCGATTAGATTTGAAATAAGAATTATTTCCTGCAACAGTCAATACCTCTCGATTAGATGACACTATAGGTAAAGTTTGTCATATATGAACTCTGACAACTCACTTAGTGGCTCTTAAAGATTCTATTTCGTTTATGTTTTACATCTTCTTCCCTTGAATCGAACTACATACGATTTTTGAATAATACAACTATTGAATGTTGTTCACTGCGAACAATACAGCTAAACCAACCTTTACCTTGTTGCTGTGTTATGCCTCTCGCAGCGAGAGAGTTAATGAAACATGACTGCAGGATGCTGTGACAAGCTGTGTTGTGCAATGTATTTGTGCATAGCTCGCATTGTGCTTGTGTTAAGATCTCGCTGGACTAAGACGTCAAATATTATCTGCGATGGACTTTTTATTTTTTACAATGGCATACATTCTCGAACAGCAGGCATCACACATAAACTGAAGTACAAAAGAAAGTACACACCCACAGATTTTCATATTATTTCATATTCATTTACAAAGTTGCATTTTTTTATGCTCTATCCTAATGTTACGAACGGAAACAATGAAATTATATCGTCAAAACGCATCCGAGGCATGTCAGTACAGGTAAAAGTGATTTTTTTGAAAATCACGATTTTTTTTCAATTTCTACATGACTTGGGCGCGCTAAGAGTATAAAAACCACTGAATTCTACTATTCACTACGAGTGTTCCGAAAAAAGCACGAGAAAATGCCAAGTTTAACAGCAGCAGAGCGAGAAAGATCGTTGGAATGTCTGAAGTTGGAGTTTCAAACAGCCAAATTGCCAGAAGGTTTGGCCACACCAGACAAACGGTCATTCGACCGCTTCAACGTCATAACCAGACTGGCCAGACATCGGACCGTCCTAGAAGTGGAAGATCGAGGGTGACAACCCCCTCTGAAGACCGTTATCTGCGCACACTGCATCTGCGCATCAGATTCGTCACAATGGCGTCAACGGCAGCGACGGGTTCAGGACACCACATCAGCAGAAACACTGTCATGAGACGTCTTCGAGCTGCCGGTATTCGGGCTTACCGACCGTTCCTCGGAATGACCCGGACTCGCGAACATCGCCTGGACCATCTACACTGGGCAAGGAGAGTGAGACGCTGGCAACGTCGTGATTGGGCAAGAGTGATCTTCAGCAACGAAAGTCGATTCAACCTCTTCACAGCAAACGGCAGAGTGAGGATTTACAGGCGTAAAGGCGAAAGACAGGCTGCAGCGAGAAGTGGTACCCTATGGTGGTGGCAGCATCATGGTCTGGGGCGGGATCTGCGGCGACCAGAAGACCGATTTGGTGACAATGCGTCAGACCCTTACAGCCCAGAGATACAGAGATCAATTGTTGCAGATAGAGGCAGAACCAAGGGATGATTTACCAACACGATAACGTCAGACCACAAACTGCCAGGATCACCATGGACTTCCTAAACCAACAAAACATCCAGGTTTTGCCTTTCCCATCACGTTCCCCTGATTTATCCCCCATCGAGCATCTTTGGGACCATTTGGGAAGACGACTTAGACGTCGCCTAGAGCAACCAGTCAACCTACAACAGCTGGAACAGGCACTACATGAACAGTGGCAAGGTGTCCCTAATAACGTCATCTGACGTCTGACTTTCTCAATGAGGAGACGTGTCTTTGCTTGCATTAACAGTAATGGGGTCACACCCGATACTAACTCCTCATTTATGGACATCAAACCACGGAATATTGCAGAAACAATGAGTGTAAATTTCTAATTATACCCCTAGTGGACACTATGAGAAGAAGGGAAGTGATGTGTGAAGTGAGAAGTAAATACCTGTCCTTGCCATGTTTGAAAAGGGTTCACTATTAATATTATACCTTTGAATTGCTGGAAATTTTGTCTTGTTGTCTTTTATTAACAAATTACTTGGGTGTGTACTTTCTTTTGTACTTCAGTTTATATATGTCATTTCTTTGAAAAGAATCAATAAAGCCAAATATCACCTTATTGTATGTTCAAATTTAAAATCAAATCAAATGTAATTATTAAATTAATACATAACCTTTTGCCATACGTACTCACTTTCAGTTGCCACCATCATTTACTTGACTCTTTCTTTTGCTTACATGAAATTTCTCCTATTTTATTAGCTTATCATTTCTAAATAAGTCCCTAACTTTTATATTTTGGGGAGCTTACTATTCCTTCAGTGCTGTATATAACATTCAATGCGATACACAAGACATTTTAAGCACTAAAACACTCCCTAAATACACTCTCTTTTTATCTGTTTCGCAGATAAACCTTATGAACCGTTAAATATGAAAGAACTATAACTGTTAACGCAAAGAAAATAATAAAAGCCCAGGTAAAGATGGCTTTCCAGTTTTGTAATTTTTTGGAAAACCTTAAGGTTTGGATTTACAGATTTGTTCAGGAAGTTTTTAATTTTTTTTATCGTATACAATAAATAGATACGTTATAACTTGCATTCCAAATCAAAATTAAACACACACACACAATATCGGTGGGACAATATGCCGATGATAGTCATTTATATCTTGATTGATCTGAAACTAGACTTACAGCAGCTCTTTAAACGTTACATAACCTCTACAAAATGTCTGGTATAAACAAAACATGTTATCTGGATTGGATCAATGATTGAAAGCAAAGTACAATTTTACCCAGAGAGTAGTTTAGACCAGCACGAAGGTTACTTTAACACCCTTTGAATATATCTCAATCCGAAAACTCATGGCAAATCAACAAAAGAAAAAGACTAGAAATTATCAACAGACCTCTTGCGGTGGAAAAGAGAAAAATAACATTACACGCGAAAATAGTTGTACAAACACTTGTAATATAAAATATAGTACATCTTTTATGCCTACTCCACCAACAGATTTCATTCAAAGCATACTGTCCCCTTTAACATTGACACTATGGGGAAAACTATTTTATTGAAGAAAATAAAAGAGCATACTTTGCATGATCGATTTAGACTAATCTTACGCATTGATTCTGCACAAAAAAGTGATATGAGCAGATTTAGAATTCACGCTAGTGGTCAGCGAAAATTAACTGTGGGCAAAATTTAAGTCAATTAGCATTGGCATGCCCTGACTTAAGAAAATCCATATATAACTTGTTAGCGCTTTGGCTTGCGCAAACAAATACCTTATGTGGCATGGTAAGAGGGACACGGCATGGAAACGGCAACCATATGTTGATAAAAGAAAAAAGTGGACAAACATCAAATCGGTTAATGAAATTAGATTATCCTGTCTTAGAATATTAAATAAACATTCAATTTATAATCAATAGAATTTTTTTAATTCTCTTGTATTTTTATGTGGTCACAAATGAATAATCATACAGCAGTTGACAACCCATTACTTGAATTTACGTCATTACTGCTATACCATTAGTGAAACATTTGTTTCGTATCAGGGCGAAAGATAAGGAAACTACAAAAAAGGTGTTGGACAGGGAAGAGTTATGTCCTCTTGTTGTTTTTTTTCTCGTTTTTTATAAATGATTTGATTATATCATTAACACTAGCCAACTGTGGTATTCATGTCTTTGGAAGAGAGTTTCGTCTGTCTTGCTTGCTGACGATACTTTACCCTTAAGCACATCTCCCGGAGACATGCAGACATCACTTAACATTTTGCTAGACTTTACAAGCTCTTGATAAGAGATCAACCTCAATATCTACTATTGCAAATTCGGGGTTTTTCTTGGACGTGTATGTAACATCGATTGTAATAATTTTTCAAAACACATATTCTGTGCTTCTTTCACAGTTCCTCAAACCAACAACATGTGTGGTAATCTCATATCAATTTCTAAAAATATAATCTTTATAACTATGTTGACAATTCATTGCTAAAGGTACATTTCCTCCTAAACATGTCTGGAGAAGAATTGTAAATATTACTGTACATAATTATGAAGAGCAACTTTGGCGACCGCAATCTGCATATCGGTTGAACATGGCATTTTATACATTAATTCATACCACACTGTCTTACCAAGATCTGTCGCAACTTGCATAGAAATACCCTGACTATGAACATAACTTCCACTTCTATGTCAAAATTTCATCAAGAGTGCACTCTTTGTGATTATAACAGTTATGGTTATGATTTTCATATACTTCTCTATTGCACTTTTCTCTTCTACCATGGAACGATTTATTTTATTTTCTAAAAGACAAGTTTGACGTTGAAACTTTTGTCATTTTTGAAATGCAAGAAGAAGTAGACATGCTTACATTTCTCTTCGGAGCAAAAATAATTATTCTTTGAAAAATACCTCACTGTATAAAGGTATTCTTTTACACATTTCACTGTGTGCTTATGAGCTGAAACTACATCTCCTTAACTGTTACACTGAATTAATATTTTGTACCCATGAAATTACGTACTATGTAAATATTGTACATGAAATGTATTTATCTCTGAATAAAGATGATAATTCATTTCTGATAACAAGCCACTCAAAGTGCGAGAAAACTGAATTTAGAAGAAGAAGAAGAAATATGAAATTTTGTACTTAACATGTTACAATATTAGACTTTCAATACAGATTCATTAATAGAGCGATTTAAACTAGAAAAGAGCTGTTGCAAATGAAATAAAAGATACAAATATTGCCCTTTTTTCAGGCACTGAACCTGAAAACATTAGGCATGTTAAATGTACAAAGGTTTAAACCTTAATAACATTTTGATAATATCTCTGATTTTGATATTTAATTGCAAAAGCCAGGTCAGCCTATTAGTATCATACATTATTCTATTACCCAAAAATATATCATATCGCCGTTAACAAACAGAACGAATATAAATGTAGCTAATATTTTATGGGCGCTTCATCATATAAACTGGTCAAGTATTTGATAACCATGCTGTAATACTTGAATGTTTCCAAATGTATATCTTCTGAATTGATATGAATAAATTTGGATAAACAGAAATAGCTCTGGAAACAATTCCCCCTCTCAACAAGCTGATAAATACCTACCAACATAACAAAGATAACCAAAGATAGCCTGGTTGGGTCATCTGGCCAAACGTATGCACGTCATACCACACCAACAAAGACAGTGACCATACATTTGAAATACCTACTGTTGACCGAAAAAAACAAAATATCATACTTTATAGAAATTAACCAGGTTGAGGTTATCACAGGATAAGTAGCCTAATAACCTACCACTTCAAATCCCATCACCAACGTTACAAGCTAACTGGACAAGAAGCTTGTTCTATTGTGGCATACATACTGGAACACTCATGTCACTTCTTTGAGAAAATCAATAATGCCACATGTCAACCTGTACATTCAAATTTAAACCCAAATCAAATGTGATTATTCAATAGATTTATTACCCATATGGTTGAAAATAAGTTGTGACATTAGTAGCTTTAGTACACATATCACTGTTGCCTAGCAACGATTGTTGTAACTCCTTTCCCAAATTTATTCGCCTGTGATATCATAACACCATTGTCCATGACGTCACTTAAACCGGCCGTCACAAGGTAAGCGGAAAGTTTCTTGGATATTTCAAAGATCTTAAAATGGAATAAAATCGGCAATAACAAAATTATTACCCTCGGAAGTGTGTCATATGAATTTTACGAAACTTTGCAAATTTGCGTATAACCCTCGCTCTCGCTCGGGCAGTACAAAAATTCACACTCGTTTAGTAAAGGTCAAATGACACACTTTCTCGGGTAATAATCTCTATATATGTCGTCGCACGCTTAAACCGTTTGCCGTTCATATATTCTTACTTTCAGTTGCCATCCTACTTTCTTTTTCTTACATGGAATTTCTCCTATCTCAGATTATAACTTTTTAATAACTCCCCAACTTTTAGTTTTTAGAAAGTTTGCTATTTCTTCTAAAATTCATGTTTCCTTGTATTTTGTTTACCTTTTAGTAAAATAATAGCAAACTTCCCTCACATCCTAAGTCGCAGCCGACCTAAAACTAACCACTCTAACCACAACAACATCAATCTGTTATTCAACATGACTGAGTCAAAATGTTCAAATCATATTTTTTTAAATTTTGTAACTTGGCAAAAACGAAATTTGCAAAATAGAGAAGGCGTAATCTCGTAAAGTGTGGGAAGGCTAAATATAAGTCCATTAATAAACTTAAACAAATGTTCAATTCCTGAAGTTGCTGAAGACATTTCAATTGTTTTCACTAAATTAACGAAAAGACAGAGGCAGCAACACTTGGGTGAGAGAAGCAGTGAGGAGAGAGTTTTTGTTTGACAGGACATGAATAAATGAAACTGCACCTCTCCCTCAAAGATAATGAAACAAAGGTGTATTTGAAGCAGTCGTCCATGTTCTAGCAGATGCCACAATTCTCTCCCATGTTGAAATAAATAAAATGTTATTCTTTATGAAATTAAAAGATTAAATAAGTTTAATCGTGTTGTCAATTAGAACTACATGTATAAGACACTTTCTAACGTTTTTAGGCAGTAGTGATACTAGTTTTAAAATATTGCAGGCAGTAGTGTTATTGTCTAAGTAATTAGCGTTACATTAAATGAATGTTCCTTATCATAAACAAATATACATTTTACCTATCTAATGATTGCTTTTGATTCCTTATTATTTCAAGTAGATCTTTTAATTTGTTTGTTTTTTGAATGAATAAGTCATAGAATTTGATCATGAATTCTTGTTGCCGTTTTGACAACGGTTTTGACGTTTGTCACAAAAACAACCAAATAAAAAAATAAAAAGATGCAATAGAAAATATGAATAAATCTGAAAAAGATTCAGCGCTTTATAGTGATAATACATATCACAAAAATGTAAGTTATAGTTTAGGCTAAAGTTAAGAGTCTGCATTGAAATAAAAGCAGTAATTGCAAGCCGTTTTAAAAAGAAGATTTCAATGTTATTGGACATATTTGAATTTATTGTGAATTGTCAAAGGTTCTATATTTTTAGAATGTCTGATACCATATTAGGCCATGCAATGATCTGAAAATTGCTGTTTACAATCGTTTACTATTTTAACTGGATGATGCTGGTAATGTGCTCTAATGCAAAAACCATGATTTGTCCTTAAGTTTTTTTTGTTATCTGCCCTTGAAATTTGAAAACTTTAAAATGGTTAAATCTTTTAACAGTTTTAAACAACCAAATATCCACGAAACTGTCTTCTATTTGCTTTTACCTCAATTAATCTATCTAATTTGTTAGTGACTTACCTATGAGCGATGAGGAGACAGTGTTGACCACCGTCCCGTCCATGTTGGTTTTCTTTATACTAGGTGGGTCCACTTCAGACCAGTACAACTCCCTCTCAACAGGATCGTAAGCGATACCCACTGCATATCCTGCAGGTGTCAGTTGATGTTCTTCAACATGGGTTCCGTTCACTGATAGGCGGATTATATTCTCAGGACGGCTATATTGACATAGATATATATCCACCTGGTTTGTTTCACCTGAAATTGACGTATATGTTGGTTGTTCAAGCCGTAAATTGTAACAAAACATGATGTAAGAAAGTTAAAGAAACGCATTTTAAAAACGGAAGCTGTTGTTGGAAAACAATCTAATCACTTTCATTGCAAATTTTATTTAAGTCGTATTAATGTTAATCTTTACAGTGTTTCTTTTAGTATTTGAAATAACTTTAAGGGAAATCAATTTCTAAAAACTGCCTTGAAGAATTGAGTCTTTAACTGTAATTATGATTGATAACTTGTTACCATTGAAGATATTTTCCAATGCTCCCTTCATTGAGAAAAAGTAAATATTATCTCTTATAAATACGGTGAAATAACAAGTTTTCAATCACTTTCCAATACCCCTTACAAGCTGTTCGCAGTGCTTGGCATAACTGACTTTATTCTTATCATTAATGATATCATAACTTCATGATTGGTCCTCAGCTGTTTTCAATTTTAAATTATCAAAACATTTCTTGATTCGTCAAATAATGCTTGACTGGGTTTAGATAATATAAACATACTTGATATACTAAATATGTATCATCGAAAAGCTAAAACAGCCCCACCCCCTAAAAAAATATTTATTCAAAACATCTAAAGAAACACAAACTTGTGACCATTTAAGTAATCAAAGTCACAGATATCTTAAAATAAAGAAAGGAGTGCGCGGGTTGCTTCAAATAATACTAAGCCTTTAAGTCACAGTGTGTCATGCACACCCATATTCCACAGGAGAGCACAAATCACCATGGCGAAATCAATTGTTTCACGCGCATGGATACATCAACTCAGCACAATTAAAAGAATAGAAATGTAGATAATTTCAATGGAATTATCACTTTTTTAAATTAATCAGTATCATTATAAAGATATACGAATTAAAAGTTGTATGGTGTCAAAGTAAAGTAAATGAATGCTCTGATTTACCAACTCGCTTTGTCAGTAGACACGACTTTGAACGTGTTGGACAAAGTCGCACATTCCAATGTCACATGGTCCTTACGACCAATGATATTTCCAAAAGGGTTTATCACACATGTGCAACATATCTTAATAGACAAAATGACTAATTTCATCACATATGAAAAATAAATATACCTACAAGTCTAAAACCATATTGACACTTTCACGCATTGCGAGTCCGCAATGGTACTCAATAATCAGTACCACTGCGAATGGTTAATATGTATATGTTAATTGGCTACTAAGACTACTTAATGAGGATCAGTGAGTAAACTATGAGCAACAGTCAGTATACTGTGAGGATCAGTGAGTAAACTGAGTGACACACGTCACATGGCGGGAAGAATTCCTGAACACTGACAGAAACCTAAATCAAACAACAAGTTATTTTCATTTGGACCGAATATGACTTTAAGGTACAATAAAAATTTGTAATATTTACTTTCAAGAGGAGTCACTGTGCAATTGTAGTCTGCTACCGCCAGCAACAGGATCAGCAAACATTTGAGAACCTGAAAAATATAATGTAATCACAAACATGAGCGAGATGTAAACACGCTTCTTGGCTGTAAAACGTACAAAAAGGGTGTAGTTAATATCTCCAGAGGTTAAATTCAGAAACTGTTTTGGTTGATAACCTTTGTCTTGTCAAAATTTAATGATGATCATCTGTGGTGTTGAACAATTTTATTATTGCTTTTTGATTACCAATCGAGTCTTTAGTAACAGTTTTGAGAGACGATTCCTAGATTGTGAAGGGCTTTGTACTCGACTTTGAGACTTGATGAATAACTATAAGGGACGATTCCAAGATTGTGAGGGGCTTTGTAACAAAGATGTAAAGATATTGAACTTCAGAATTGGCATTCTAAAATAACATCCACATCTTTTCTTAAATATTATGGAGAAATTAAATCTGCCCTGGAACCTGAGAAATACATTTTAGCACTGAATACTGATAAAGATCTTATTCGTATTTTATGCAAATTTCGCTATCTGAGTCATAAGTTGAACATTCAACAACAAAGGTATAATATTGATAAACAAATGAGTAAACTCTTATGTGACAAATGTGATAATAATATTACACAAGATGAATTTCATTTACTACTTGTGTGTCCTTTCTATTCTGTACATAGGCAATTGTATATACCCAGTTATTATCATACCTTTCCATCCGAATTAAAATTCAAACAACTTCTAACAACGACAAATGTACATTTATTGAAATCTGTTGCAATATTTCTTAAACGCAACCTGCCTGTGTAAATAAAAATTTTGTAATAACACTAGATCTTATCCTGTCCATACGCAAACTATTATTTAAATGATTGTACTCTTGGCCATGAGGCCTTCAATACTGAATAAACGTCTTCTTCAAAAAAGAAATTACCAAAATATGAAGAACAAGTTATTATGGATAATCAACTTTTTTATTGCATAAAATGTGACGTTACCAATAATATGCATATGTTAACGGTTTTGGTAATCGAGCAGTCTCTATATCTAAGGGGGACCCCAACTTCAAAAGTTTGAAATAATGTTTCCTTCTTGTTATTTCCAAACATTTTGAACATCGCGATTATGATAAAGGCATCTTAGGTTCTGAGTATGTTTCAATGCGATTATCATCCAATTAACTTGTATTGTATATTTCAATGTTTTCTCAAATATAATATCGTCTTCTTTTGTATATACGTTTTGTACATGGGCCTTAGGCTTTTAACTGAAATAAAGAATTGAATTGAATTGAATTTTATAGCATTTCTTTAAATTTAAAGGTGCCAACCTACACTTTCTGTGACGCTAAGCTAGTCTGATTTGTTAAGAAAACCTCAAATTGCATTTGTTGATTACGCCAGAAAAGTAAGATTTACGCACAGAGACAATATGACATGGAAAAACATCTCTGAGTTCATGCTGCATCAAAGGGCATACAGTGGCACTCAGTTTACTTTTGATTTTCTGTATTGAAGAAGATTACACACTGAATTTAAATGTTCAATTAAGTTCCTATTGAACAGTTATTATATTTTCCTCTCCTACAAGTAAGTTATTTTCTTTACCAAATGTTGCAACCAGTTGAGTGTTATATTTCTATAGACGAAACGTTCTGCCTGTCTGCTCTGATATGGAGGGATTATTAGAAAAAATAGTTTTGCTATATGACTCATATGAAACGAGTGCGAAGTTTGTGTAAACCTGTCAAAAGAAAGGATTTTATCATATGATCAGCAAAGAAATACTTGGTTTTCTTATGTAATCAGCAATACTGGGTTTTTCATCAGTGAAATAAAATGTCTATATGAGGATATCTATTCACAGTGAGCAAATTTAAATCAAACTCAAATACATTTTCATTTAAAGTCATATACATGTAATAAATAGAATTAGAATTTGGTGTATATTTAACAAAATCAGGCTTATTTCATATTTGAGTAACTTTTCGGCCTCCATTATCATCAAGAAATTGAGAGTTAGTTAGACAATTTCCTATACAGTAGGGCCATGGGTGTGGGTCAGTATTAAAGGGGCAGTAGCACGTTTTTAGGGGGAATATAAGGTGATGTCGGGAAAATGAAAATTAATGGTTCCAATTGAAAGACAATGTATTTAAACTAAATGGAGCAGTACTAACTCAAATATATAACGTAAAGTTTAGCTATGCGATTCCTTTTTCTTAACAAAATGATTTAAAGGTGTTCACACAAAAATGGGCGCCAATGGATTTTATGAGACTCTTCATACTTTGTTCTCTGACTATGGATGATTGGATTGTGTAATAAGATTTTTGACACTGTCAAAACAATACATTTAGCATTAACTTACAATTAGCAGTGAAAATTTTAAAATATAAAATTATCAAAAAACGTGCTACTGCCCCTTTAAGCCCCTCCCCCTTGTCAAAACTTGAACGGGTGGTCTGGTATCGGCATTCTTTTGACATTCTTTCGTGTGTGTATGATCATGTATGTGTATAGGTTACCTGGATACAACCATTGTATAGCATGGTTAACACAAGGTAGACCAGGAAGTTTTGAAATAACATTTCACCTGTGTCTAATTTCTTAGAAGCTGCACTGTCATGTCAGTAACGGGAAGGTTTAGGCAATACAAAAGCTTGATGATACCAATAAACCATTACCGTGTTGAGAAGGGGCTATTCATTCAATGAATTATTTACAAAAACTCTCTTAGTGACAACGGCCTCTTTACAATATTCACAATGTTAACTTGATTCAAAATAAATATTTCTACTACTACATGTAAACGGTGCTTTAATTCACTACCTGCGTCGCGATTGAGCAAGGGGCCTTCTTTGAATAGTGATCCCTTTATTGGTCTGTGCAACATGCTATTTGGAAATTTCAATACTATTTATGCTACATGTCTTTTACCTTCAAATTGGGGAGAGGGTATTATTGTTCCACTGCACAAAGAAGGATCTCGGGACTGTACACATAATAATAGAGGCATAATGTTATTATCAATCTTTAGTAAAATATATTTTGGTATACTTTACAGTAGGATAACTAATTGGCTTTGATGAATCACATATTTCAGAATCTCAGTCTGGTGTCAGAGCCAGTTATTTTAAGACGGATAATATTTTGTATGTGCACTTGTACAAAAGTATTTTTCAAAGAATATGGGTAGATTTTAGCTTTTGAAGACTTCAAAAAGGCCTTTTGATAGTGTTGATAGAAAAATGCTGTTGTTACTTCTTGAAAAAATGGGGTTTGAAGGGAAAGTTATTCGAAAGTGTTAAGAGTATGTAAAGTGCTTTTATATCCTGTGTTAAAACAAATGAAGGGTTTTCTGATTTCTTTGAGTGTCCGAATGGAATTCGACAAGGCTGTATCTTGAGTCCTGTATCATTGTCCTTATTCATTAATGATTTGGCAGAAGAACAGACTGCAGAGGTATTTAGATGTATCCTGACCTCATTGAAATTGTATGCAATTGTAATAATAGTTTACAAAAGCTGCTTGATATTCTGTAAAATTACTGTGGATAATTGGACTTAACAGTTTATATGTCAAAAAGTAAAATAATGGTCTATAGAAAAGGGGTAATGTTGTCTCGTGTCGATAAGTGGAAATATTGTGGAAGTAAGTTATTGTAGCTACTAGTTGTAATTATCTAGGTATGGTCCTAACAGGCAAACTTAGTTTTTCTCAAAGTTGTAATTATATTGCCATAAAAGCTAAGAGAGCACTTTTTGAAGTTCTGAAGACTACAATGTATGTCTTCTTATAGACAGTTTTCCTACAAGGTATTTTTTTACAATATTTGATCTGCAGATTATGCCCGTCTTGGTATATAACTCGGAAATGTGGGGCTTCTAACGTATGTAGAGCATAGAGAGAGTACATACTTGGCTTGTAAACGTTTTCTTAATTTTGGTAATAGGACTTCAAACGTTTTAGTTATAGGCGAATGTGGCAGATTGCCTGTTTATTTGACATCTTTGATAAGGTACATTAAACTTTTGCTTAGAGTTATTTGCATGTCTGCTCATCGATATTGTTATGCCTTTACGTCTGGATGTTTCAAGGTGTTGGCAATGTTGAATTGATTTGGGAAGAATCCAAGCAACGGGTTACTGATATCTTTTCTCAGAAATGAAAGTCTAATTTACAATTCAGTAGTGGTTATGAATGTTATTCACTTCTGAAATTGAATTTACAACCAGAAATATAATTAACAAATGTTGATTGCTTTCTTTACTGTCGTGATATGACAAAACTGCGTATTGTCTTGGATCGATTACAAGTTGAACTTAAACGATTCTATAATGTTATTAATAAGGTTGTGTAAAGTATGAACTTCTTTTTGTGTGACGTGTTCAGCATTAAGGAACCTTTCAACATCTATCATTTATTTGTACCTCATACAACTTTAAAACTAGTTACATCAGTTTAATGTAGCGGATTGGGTAAGAGTAATTGAGGGCAAGCTTGGGCCAAAGAAGGCCTCATGTACAACGATTGATTATAAGAGGTAATTAAAACATGTAAAATTAAAATGGTATGTAACATTATAATGAGATAATATTTGTCAATTTCCTAGAAAATATTTAAACTAGGATATGCAGGTAAGACAGGAAGGTAGGTGGATTAAGGGCGATGTTGTACAACAAATGACCTCAAGCACTCATAGTTGGATATGCAGACATACATGTAGACATACATGTGTCCCTTCAAGGGATTGATATTTCTCCTACGTCTAAATCTAAACTCCTAAATCATTTAATTAAGATGGTTTAGCTAGATCACACCTTTAACATTATTATAATTATTATTTCTTTGACAGCTCAAATTATGTTTTGACATAATAAGACGAAAATGATACCTTTGTCCTGCCTTAATTGTCTATCTAATTCCTTGATTTTTATTTCAAACATCATGTAAACCTTATTTAAGCTGTATTGAGAAGTTTAAGATGAATACTCAACAAATATACGTGTAATAATCACAAAAAACCCTTGATATTCATATTCCCTAGACAGATCAGGAAGAGTAAGGTTGCCTTGCATCTTTTTAAGAAGATGGTCAACCCAAACTGAAAAGTTAAAACTTACCATTTTAGCAGCTCTATGACAGCTTGGTGAACTTACGGACTACGTAGAATGGTGGTATTTATCTACCAGGCATTCTATTTGAAGACGATTACACATGTTGGAATGAATGCACATTCAGAAGTGACGCACAGATCTTTCACAACAGAGTTGAATTGACAAAAGTCTTTATTGTAGTGACGATCAGGGAGGCGTTATATATTTGTTCATATCCGGTTCTACTTATGTACTATTTGTATCATGCATTGATAGGGGTGGAGACTCTGTTAAGTTCTCTTTATAAGTTCTTAGAATATATCCATTCAACTAACATCACGTTTATTCCTATAATAGTTCAGGCCAGAAGACTTCAAGTTACTGCAGAGACTTATATTGGAAGTTGACTCAACAGTAAGAGGTTGTTCTGACTTTTTTTGGGCTCCTAAAGAATAAACTTGGAATGATATTTACGTCAGGGTTATTCAGATTTATCTGGAACAACATCAACCCATACAAAGAAAATGTAAATTATTTATGAAGTTTACAATGGGATCAAGATCCTTCATATATTTCTGTAAATATTGTAGCCTTAGTTCTGAGAAAGACTTCAAGAAAAACAAGAAACTCATCTTCTACAACATTTATGACAAAGGATTAACAACATAAACATTATATATCATTACGATTATTATATATACCAATTTCAACTGACAAATTAAAGTAGCCACATCTGAGTTTTGAAAATGCAGATCTGAGGTGTAAAGGAAAATCACAATTTAGATATCTTTCAACATTTAGTAGTGTCTTCAACTGGCAGTAAAAAACATTTACTTGAACTTTGTTTAGAGACTTACCAACATTTCTTAAATTTATCTGAAAGTCTTTGCTAAAATAAATCTACGAAAACAATTCGTATTGTCAACATCCTGGCTAATCTAGGCATAACCAAAACCATATCTATATAAAATATTTTTAACACATGTTGCCCAAGTAAAGCAGCCTTAATCATCTAGGGACTTAATCATGCTGTACAACTGTTTGGACAATCTATTATGAGGCATATTTAACAGATCTCATATACACAATTTGGAGAGGTAATCATAACACAAAATACAGCTGTAGTCGTAACCATTGCATCAAATATTTTAAACAAATCTTTACAATTTATTCATAACAACCTTATGAGAGAGAGAGAGAGACAGAGAGAGAGAGAGAGAGAGTAAGAGAGTTAGAGAGAGAGAGAGAGAGAGAGAGAGAGAGAGAGAGAGAGAGAGAGAGAGAGAGAGAGAGAGAGAGAGAGAGAGAGAGAGAGAGAGAGAGAGAGAGAGAGAGAGAGAGAGAGAGAGCTTGTACTAAATCAAAATCAAAGGCTATACTCTAATTCAAGTTTAAAAACAGTCTTATATGATGCATATGATTTAAAAAAAGTGGAAGTGTTTAATTTCTGATACCAAGCCTGCATATATAAATCAATACAACTTTGCCTTAACTATCTATCTGATCTATCTGTATTGAAGTTAGAGCGTAATTCAGACTGCGCTATTGAAGATAGTGTGATCCCAAATATAACAATTTTACATGTGTTCACTATCTAAATGACATTTAGAACATTTCATTCTTAAGTGTAAAAGTAATTGCTTCTGTACAGCAAAAGCGCAGATATGAGATATAAAAAAAGTAATACAATGTTATCAAAATGATATTAGCTTTGTTAAATTAATTGATAATATTCCTGTTTAATCATGCAATTACATGTAGCGTTTCTGAAATATTGTCCTCTCATTTATCTGAAATTGTTTACTGACGAATAAAAGGGGAATGCAACACCTGTTCCCAGTAAGACAGCAGAAAAGTGGGCGCAAGTATGTTTCTATATTTAAGTGAAGTTTAAATTATTTGAATTATTACAACAAGTACAGCTAGGCTTCTTTGCTGGTTTTCTCGTTCAGTTTGTTTTACATTGTTTGTTTCTTCAATTAATGTAATCAAGATATGTTTGTCAAACGTTGATTTATATATGTAATGCAATGAGATTAGTGTTCCTGAATAAAAAGCTCCCAATTCCTATATATAAGTATCACTGAAGACAGACAAATATTAAGGCATTTGACTTTGTAGCTTATTGTCCTAGACTTATAGTCAGTCTCTGAATAGTATTAAACATCAAACATTAATTTCATTAGATATAAGAAATAAGCCTCAGAGTATTGGCTAATTCAGATTCTCTACAGATCTAGACGTCCAGGCTTCTCGAGAGATTCTGTTGATGTTGATATGTTATTTACTATGGCCTGAGCTTATGACTACTAACTGTCCTTGAGCTCTTATTAAGGCCAACACTAAAGTAAAATGTATAATCTCAATTCACGCTGGTTCCTGTACACAATCTTAGACCCAACTAAAAGCAGTTGTCCTTTGAAAGTATCTGAAAGCATTTAATATTTGAAAGGTCTCTCTCCAGTGTGAATATCCATATGTCAAGATAGGGGATACTTTTGTCAGTAACTTTTACTACTCTCACTGTCTTTGTATGGTTTTAGACCCCTATGCATTCTCAAGTGCCTTTATAGTGAACCTACTTCTGCAAAAAATCTCTCACGCGTTACATTTGAATGGTTGGTGTTTGAAAAGAACTCTTCAAATATGATTCATTACACACAATGCACTTTGATAGGGATTGGTCTAGCATGTGAACAACTGCTGGTACCCGAAGTTGAGCTGGACTCTCGTGCATGTAACGTTAGACTCATCCGCAGTCATTGAACATGCTTTTAGCTTGCCTCTAATGAAGATCGTGCATTAAAATTGTAACATATCTCGTTTTCTTTTCACAGATCCTTATATTGGAAATAAGATGTAAGTAAAACGTAGGTAAGAAAGACCTACCCCCTGAATACACTTCTATACACCTACGTTTAATCAACGTTTTGTTTACGATATCGGGTTCCTTAGGCTTTTTCCTGTTCTATAGTGACATCTGGAAAAAGGATAAATAACAGAATTCAAATAGTTATTATTTGGTATTTAGTTACAATGTAACATACTTCCTCTGATGTGGTAGAAGCGCATGTCAAGAAAGTAATTAAAAATAATATTTGTTTACAAATGTATGACACATTCATCCTATTCATGAAATTTAAATTTTTTTAAGTTTTGCCAGTTTTACTCAACCTTACCCGACTAACAATAACTTGGCAAGGTTTGAATTTGACTGATGTAAAAATAACACGTATTGTCCATCGACACAAAAACGGTCCTGACTTAGATTTTACAACACTTCACTCACACACAGCTCACATGCTACAGACTCAGATGACCTTACATAGGAGACGAGATACTCGTTTCAACAGTCTAACTGAACAAGCTGACGATTTAATGTTAGGATAAGAGGATTTTGTAAATATTTTGTCTTGTTTTTTTCTTTATTTCCAACATAAAACAATAACTTGTTGTATACTTAAACATCTTAAGACTTGATATTTGTTATTTCTGGTTATTTCGGCTTTTTGTTTGATAAGCTTGAACTCATCGTCTCTATACTCTTTTTAAAAGCTTCAATCACTTGCATGCCTAAGCAGCTTCACTTTTACTTTTGATTTTTATGAGGCGTGTTCGGTATCGTTGAAGTAGATTGTGGCTAATGGCTAATAAAAGTTTTGTCATGCCTAAGAAGTGACTGATATCATGGAAACAAGCTATTGAATATAATCAGCACAGAAATACTTGGTTTTATTATGTGATCAGCAATGAAATACTGGTGTTTCATTAGTGAAATAAAATGTCTATTTGGCTAAGTGAGGATATCTTTTCACAGTGAGCAGTGACGACATTTGACATTGCCAATTGTCAGTTGCCATACTACTTTCAGCTATGTGAACAAATTGGGGTAACTTTACAAGTTTAAATCAAACTCAAATACATTTTTCTTTAAAATCATATAATGATTAGAATTAGAATCTGATGTTTTTTACTAGAAATCAGGCTTATTTTGACTCATAACATGGGTAAAGTTGAGTAATTCTTCATTCCTCGGCCTCCATTATCATCAAGGAATTAAGAGTTAGTTAGACATTTCCCTACACAGAAGGCCAGGGGTGTGTGTCAGTCTAAAGGGTTATTTATTCAATGAATTATTATCAATAAACTCTCTAAGTGACAACGGCCTCTTTACAACATTCACAATGTTAACTTGATCCTAAATAAATCTTTCTACTTCTGCATGTAAACAGTGTATTGTAACACTACCTGAGTAGCGAATGAGCAAGTAGTCTTCTTTGAATAGTGATCCCTTTAATGGGCTATGCAGCATGCTATTTGGAAAAATAACTTTTATATGTGAACCTGTCCTTATTCAATACTATTAATGCTACAGGTGTTTTCCCTTCGAATTGGTGAGAGGTTATTATTGTTCCGTTGCACAAAGGAGGATCTCGTGACAGAACAGATGATTATAGAGGCAAACGTGAATTATTAATCTTTAGTAAATTATATATTGGAATGCTTAACAGAAGAATAACTAATTTGGCTAATGATGAGTCACTTATTTCAGAATTTCAGTCTGGTTTCCGAGCCGGTTATTCTACGGCTGATAATGTATTTTTATGCGCACTTGTGCAAAAGTATTTATCAAAGAAT
This sequence comes from Steromphala cineraria, assembly GCA_916613615.1. NCBI lineage: Eukaryota > Metazoa > Mollusca > Gastropoda > Trochida > Trochidae > Steromphala > Steromphala cineraria. The sequence continues at coordinate 60,144,589 of OU744728.1, read as the reverse complement.
ACCGGTAAACTTACGTAGTTGACTTTGAAAAGACCTTTAATAGTGTCAATAGAAAGCTGTTGTTACTTCATCACAAAAATGGGTTTGAAGGGAAAGTTATTCGAAAGGGATTTTCGATCCTGTGTTAAGAGAAATGAAGGGTTTTCTGATTTTGTCCGAGTGGAGTAAGGCAAGGCTGTCCTGTATTATTTTCCTTATCTTTTAATGAGTTATTAGAAGAAATTATTAATTCAGACAACAGAGGTTTACAGTAAGATCCTGACCTTATTGACATGTTATGCTTTATTTCGTGGATGATGTAATTATTGTTGTAGATAGTGTTAAAAGTTTACATTAGTGACATGATATGATTCAAAATTACTGTGGATCATAGGACATACAGTTAATATAAAAAAGTTAAAGAGTGGTCTCTAGAAAAGGGGGAAGGACTAATTGTGAAGTGGAAATATTGTAATATAAATGTAGCTACTAGTTAAAATTATCTAGGTATGGTCCTAACAGACAATATTAGTTTTTCTCAAAGTTGTAATTTTATTGCTATAAAAACCAAGAAAGCAAGTTGTGAAGACTAATCTTACATGTATAGACATTTTTCCTACACAGTATTTATCTTACAATATTTGATCTGCAGATTATGCCCATCTTGTTATTTGGCTCGGATTATTTGGCTCTTCAAACGTACGTAGAGCATAAAGAGAGTACATACTTTGGCTTGTAAACGTTTTCTTCATATTGGTAAAACGGCTCCAAACGTTTTAATTTTAGGCGAATGTGGCAGATTGCCTGTTTCTTCGACCTCTGTGATGAGTTGCATTGAATTTGCTTGAGAGTTATTCGCATGTCTGCTCATTGATATCCACTGAAGGCATATGAAATGATATACACACTAATCGTCATATCGGTTAACCATGTCCTCTATAGTTATGGCTTTGTCTACGTCTGGATGTTTCATGGTGTTGGCAATGTTGAATTGTTTTATCAGAATTCAAGCAACGCGTTACTGATATCTTAACTCAGAAATGGAAGTTTACCTTAAAATGCAGTAGTTGATTAAATTAAATATACAACCAGAAATATAATTAACTAATGGTGACTGCTCTCATTAGCGTCGTGACATGACAAAACTGCCTATTGGCATAGCTAGATTGCAAGTTGAACTTGGGCGATACTATAATGTTATCATAACAATGACGTTTCAACAATGTAATACCATCTCGTTAAGTGTGTGTTATTAAAACTCTACAGCTATATACCCGCCATGCATTGCGTCTAAGACGATGATTGTTATGCAATTATCCGAAGTGCTCACTGTAGCATTGTATGAGCTGGAGTAAACACGTACTGAATAAAGAATCTAATGCCTGTCCTGACTGGCAGAATGAAGTCCGGCGGGGAAATAGTCTGGAAACGACCTCTCTAAGCATGTCTAACAAACCAAAAGCATTGCGATCTTAAGAAAAACATAGTGCCTGCATTGACGAGCTAAAGTGTATGAATAGTTATCAATTACTTCATGGTCATTATGTATATAAATTTGTAAGGATAGTATCTCATAAGCCCTTTGTGTCCTGTGTACGGTTTTTATTGTGCTGAATATATATAAAAAACATGTAACTAGTAATTGGTGAGTGGCACAAAACTTTAAAAGACACAAGGTTTGTCTGGCTAAATACATAATCTTCAATGAATAAGTTTATAGAACTGTACTTCATACGATCAAAGAAGAAATGTAAAGTCATATGTTTTCCTTACGTCATGAGAATGATCTTTTGACTAAAGGTGAATTGGACTCATATTCTACTTTAAAGATTAAATAATAAGATCTTGGTATTGATATTGGTACAGAATGGAGATGGAACAAAAACACAAATTGGTACATGCCAAATGTTAAACATTAAAGGTACTAGGAACATTTGAAGCTTAAGTTTAACATTGTAGTGGGTAGGTTAGTTGAACTGTAGTTGAAAATTAAACTTTACTTGTTCCTGGACACTAGATCGCAGAATTGTATGAATGCAGATATATATAATGTAAAGTTCAGCCATGGCATTCCCTTTTTACACAAAATGAATTAAACAAAAATAATCGCCAATGGACTTTATATAAATGTTTATAATTTGTTCTCTGACTATGGATTATTAGTTTGTTTATAGAGATTTTGACACTATGAAAATGATACATTGAACATTATTTTTCAATTATCAGTAAAACGTTGAAAATATACAATTTATAATCTTAATTCACGTTAGTTCCTGTACGTAATCTTTAGGCAATATAAGAGCAGTTGTTGGAAAGTACATGGAAACATTTCAATATTTGAAAGTTAAGTTTGTTTTCTGGCATCTGACAGTAAAGATGTTTTTACAAATTGATGTCAATGAAAGTAACTACCGGTAACTTCTTATATTATAGGAGGATGTCATTTTCGGGAATCATACAGAATGAAGAGTTAGTGGGGTATTTCCAAGAATAACCAAGATGGCCGACAGACAGGACGCACTGTCAGAGCTCTGTCTTACTGATAATGATTGTGTCATTCACAGACTTGAAAATGGTGCTGAAATTGAATCACTGAAATCTGTGACCATCGTGGATAATGTTTTGGATGAAGAATTTGGCCAAGTTGACGATAGTGACATTAAAACTCCAGAAGTCAGTCAGATAGACCCCGGATCATCATCCCAACAGTGCAACACACAGGCAAGTGATATATTTGTGAACAATTTAGACACTGAACTAGAGCATTTACCCAGAGACATTTATATAGATACGCTTATGAAACTAACCTGCAGTTCGGATGAAATTATCAAATCCTATAGAAATGTTTTGTCGAGAAAAGCCACATCATGTGACAATTGCCCTCAAGGTCAACTTGTTACAAGAAGAAATACAGATAGGAGTACTGCTGCTTATAAATATGCTAAGGATTGCTGCATATTACAGAAATTTATTGATGGAGAATTAACAGAAATTGATCAAATCTACAACAAAAATGTATTGAAAATAAACACTTTGAACTCCCAAGCTCAATCCACAAACACTGCAGGCATTGTGGAGCAATTATGTGCAGCCCGGATTAAGTCAGATTTGCTTGAACTAGGACAAAAGATTGAAATACTGCAGGAGCAACAATCAAACAGAGACAAAGCAACCCAAGCCCTACAATTTGAAATGAATCGCCTGAGAGAGGACAATGAACAAATGAAACTGTCCACTATCTTCATGAAGCAAGCTATAGAATTTGTATGTGGCCAGCTGATTGAGACCCGAGATCTGATACGTAACAACCAAGCATACAGCGGACCAATCATCTCATCAACAGAACAGTTACTCCAATCAGCAGAACAGAGACTGAGAACTGTGATTACCCCAGCTGACAAGGTCCCGTTAAGAGAGCTGAACAGTGTTGTCGACATACCGGATGATGACTGTAATACACAACCATTGTTGGATTATGGCAACAACAAGCATAAGCTAAGCTTTCTCCAAGAATCACAGATAGAGCATGAACAACAGCCCAAAAAGAGTAAGGTCAACACACAAACTCACAAACCAGGCCTAAAAATTTCAATCACAAATTGTGAAGGGAATAAACCTATTCGCTCTGTCCATCAACATGTCACTCCTCAATCTACAAATCAAGAGGGAGACACAACAGTATCTAAACCTGATGATGTAGTTGACTGCTTTGAAGGAACTGTGAGAACAAGGACTGTCCGATACTATATTGGAGGAATATCTACGAAGTCCACAAGACAAGCTATGCTCAATTTTCTGCAAAAACACAGAATCGATGTGAAAGGTCTAAGACTCATTCAAAGTAAATTTGCAAATGCTCCTCAATCTGCAAAATTAACCATTCCTAAACATCAGAGTGATGCTCTCGAAAGTGTTGTTTGGCCGTCAGGCGTGTACTGCCGAAAATGGATGAGTGAAAGACAGTGGAACGATAGGAAACCACAGGATGTGAACAATGTTGACTGGAGTCACTGACTTGTGCACCATGAGAACTACTCGTTTGATGAAAACCTCATTGGCTGCCCTAGTTTGTACTATAATCTTTATGTCACATACATTGAACATACTAACATGGAATGTTAGAGGAATAATGTCTTCAGCACTATCAGTCTGTGAAATTCTTGACGATTATGATGTAGATATTGCTATTATAACAGAACATAAACTTAAGGAAGATTCAAGATGTTTCATGGATAGCATTCGCTCAGGATACTACACTTTTGTGAAGACTCAATCTGATATTCCTGCCACAGCCTACTGTGGAAAAGGAGGAGTTGCCATTATGTGCAAAACCTCAGTCTTACCTTTTGTGACATACCTTGATGATATCAACAGCTCTAGAATCATTGGTTTAAAACTCAATTTCAGCAATTGTTGCACCTTCTATATCTTTGGATTATACTTACCAACATCTTCATATGGTATTACAGCACTTAAATCACAACTTGATCAACTCCAAGAACTGTTTGACATGTACAAGGACAAAGGCATTGTGATCTTCCTAGGTGATTGCAACGTCTCTATCAATAATGATAAACTCTCTAACGCCACAAGAACAGTTATATTTAACAAGTTCCTGAATGACAACAATATACACCCCCTTAAATCACAGGATCCATCGCAAATTGATTATACATTTCTACCCTCAAAATCAAAACTCGACTACATCCTTGTCCCTAAAGAATATCTCCATTGTGTGACCAACTTTCATATTCATGAGGAAAATGATCTCAATTCTGTCTCTGATCACCTGCCCCTCTCAATGTGCTTAGACGTCAAAGAGCATCCTTATATTGAACCTGATTCCAAAAGGAGACTGGTGTCCTGGAAACGATGTGATGATCAAGTCTTATATCAATACACAAGTTGTCTCTCTAAAGAACTTCAATCTCAGCTGCCCTCTCACCATGCAGAACTTACTCATCAAAGTGATATAGATCGCCACTACCACGCAATTGTGGAAAGCATCTCCCTGGCTAGTGACCAGTGTCTGCCAGAAGTCTCAGTCAACAGTCACACCAAACCATATTGGTCTATGGAACTTAAGCGCGTTCATGCTCTTCAGAGACATGCCCGACAAATATGGATTAAAGAAGGTAAACCACGTGGAGTTGAAAACAATTTCTTTCACAATTACAAAAGACTGAAAAATGACTTTAGAAAAGCCCAAAGAAAAGCAATACAGGATTTTACTGAACAATCTCTTCAAGATTTTGAAAACAGTTTTGAACTAGACAACAGAATATTCTGGAAAAACATTAATAAAAAACGCCGGAGACAAAGTACACATTGCACTCACCTCACAAACGACGAAGGCACAACTTGGGACGCTTCTGATATATGCAATGAATTTGCTGACTTTTTTGAAAAAGTACACTCACCTCTTCACAATCCTGATTTTGACAAATCTTTTCATACAGAGGTCAACGAAGAGATAACTAGATTGATGCACAATGAGTCGTTCTCACACATACCTGAGCTCCAAGAACCAGTGACAACATCTGAACTTCAGGAACATTTACATCATCTGAAGAAAGGTAAAGCCCCAGGGGCTGACCATATACAAAATGAACATCTCATCCAAGGTGGTAAAGTGCTTGAGTCTGCTCTTGTTGTTCTCTTCAATGCAATCATCAAACATGGATATGTACCTTCCTCGTGCAAGATTGGAGTGATTATTCCAATACATAAAGGTGGAAACAAACCGAAAAACCACGCACAGAACTACAGGCCAATTACCCTCTTGCCAGTTATTTACAAGCTGTTTGAGAAAATTCTACACAAACGACTTTCATCATGGCTCAGCAACACCAGAATCTCCTTTCCAAACCAACAGCAGCAAGGATACCAGGCAGGCATAGGATGCATTACCACATCATTCAATCTTTCTGAAGCTGTGTATCATAATATTGAACTTGGCAGCAGTGTTTATAGTGCATTCTTGGACAATAAGCGTGCATTCGACACCGTATGGCATCAAGGTCTTTTTTACAAACTGAACAGTCTCGGCATCAATAGTCTCACTTGGAGACTTCTTGTGCAGGCTTATACCAATCTCAGCAGCATGGTTGTATGTAATGGCACCACATCACGAGTCTTCCCAATACATCAGGGAGTCAGACAAGGGGGTGTACTCTCAACCCTACTCTATCTCATCTTTATTGATGATCTTCTCAATCAGCTTGAAACTTCCAAACATGGAATACAGGTTATGGATCTCAACTTGGGAAATCCGACTCTTGCAGATGATCTTACGCTGTTGGCTCTGTCGCCTATTTCCCTACAGAAGATGCTGGACATAGTTACTGTCTACTCAAGGAAGTGGAGGTACGAGCTGAATCCCTCTAAATGCAGTGTCATTATCTTCTCCGCAAAACGGACTCCTCCTGAAATATCCATGTACCTAACAAGTGAAAAAGTACCAGTGTCAAACACAACAAAACATCTTGGCATAAAACTGAGAAATGACATGAAATCATCTGACGCAGTTGTTGAAGCTTGTAGGAAAGCTAAAGCTTGTTTTCATGCACTTGCAGACATTGGACTCAAGGACAAAGGTGTAAATCCAATCATCTCTGCTAAAACAGTGCACACGACAGTTCTACCATGTATGTTATATGGCTGTGAGCTATGGACTAATCTTTCCCAGACTGATACCAGAGAACTCTCCACAACCTGGCATTACATGGCTAAGTCTATACAGAACTTTTCAATAAACACAAGAAGTGACATGTGCCTTAGCATGATAGATTGGTTCCCAATAGATGCAGAGATATTCAAACGTCAGCTCATGTTCCTTCATCGACTGTGCTCTCTCCCTCCTCATAACATCTCAAAGAAGCTCTTCCATCGACGTCTACATCAGTTCATTCAGATGCCAAACAAATCTCAGAGAGACTTTGTGCCACATATTATTGAGGTTCTCGAGAGTCATAATCTTATCAACTTGCTGTATGACTATCTCCTCAACAACAACCTCATGTCAAAGTTCCAATGGAAGAAGCTCGTGTCAAAGACAATCCGGCAGCAAAGATCTCAACAGCTGTTATCACATGTGAACAACGACCCTGACTTCATCCGGTTCAAGTTCCTACACCAGGCACAAGGTATAGCAGCAGTTTGGAGATACGCTCGGAATAGAGACTTCTTCACACAGTACTCACTTCTTGCTCGACTGTGGGTAGCAGTTCCCCAGAATACCAGAGATGTCTGTAACCTATGTGACATGGAATACTGCGACTTGCTAAGGCATGTACTGACATCATGTAGCTTTCTCGAGCCTCTTTACGCTCAATTCTGGAATAGGCTGAACAACAACTTCCCACTGATCTTCTGCGCATTTCTTAACAATGTAGATGATGAGACATTTACACAGTACCTCATCGGCAGACCTCCCGGTGCTGTTCTTGACTTGGAACTTGTGTGTGATTTTCACAACAGTTGTGCTGTGCATGTCATGTCAATCATGGCAATATACAACAGAGAACTATACAGAAAGAATTATAACCCCTGATCTTCTTCCTTAACGATGTTTCCTGCAGCAAGTGACTTTCTGAAGAAAATATGAACTGTGTACACGCCTTATATATATTCTTCACTTAACATCTCTTTGTAAATACTAACATCTCTACGTTTTGCATTATGTAAATGTCTTCAACTGTCCAATTTATGTATCCCATAATCTCCTACTGGAGGAAATAAACATAATGATGATGATGAAGTTTACCTTAAAATGCAGTAGTTGATTAAATTAAATATACAACCAGAAATATAATTAACTAATGGTGACTGCTCTCATTAGCGTCGTGACATGACAAAACTGCCTATTGGCATAGCTAGATTGCAAGTTGAACTTGGGCGATACTATAATGTTATCATAACAATGACGTTGTGTAAAGCATAACGTATGGTTGAAGATGAATTTTATTTATGGTGTGTCCAGCATTTAGGAACCTGATATTTAGATATTAACAATTGATTTGCACCTCATATACATGTAACTTTAAAACGAATTTCAACAATGTAATACCATCTCGTTTAGTGTGTGTTATTAAAACTCTACAGCTATATACCCGCCATGCATTGCGTCTAAGACGATGATTGTTATGCAATTATCCGAAGTGCTCACTGTAGCATTGTATGAGCTGGAGTAAACACGTACTGAATAAAGAATCTAATGCCTGTCCTGACTGGCAGAATGAAGTCCGGCGGGGAAATAGTCTGGAAACGACCTCTCTAAGCATGTCTAACAAACCAAAAGCATTGCGATCTTAAGAAAAACATAGTGCCTGCATTGACGAGCTAAAGTGTATGAATAGTTATCAATTACTTCATGGTCACTATGTATATAAATTTGTAAGGATAGTATCTCATAAGCCCTTTGTGTCCTGTGTACGGTTTTTATTGTGCTGAATATATATAAAAAACATGTAACTAGTAATTGGTGAGTGGCACACAACTTTAAAAGACACAAGGTTTGTCTGGCTAAATACATAATCTTCAATGAATAAGTTTATAGAACTGTACTTCATACGATCAAAGAAGAAATGTAAAGTCATATGTTTTCCTTACGTCATGAGAATGATCTTTTGACTAAAGGTGAATTGGACTCATATTCTACTTTAAAGATTAAATAATAAGATCTTGGTATTGATATTGGTACAGAATGGAGATGGAACAAAAACACAAATTGGTACATGCCAAATGTTAAACATTAAAGGTACTAGGAACATTTGAAGCTTAAGTTTAACATCGTAGTGGGTAGGTTAGTTGAACTGTAGTTGAAAATTAAACTTTACTTGTTCCTGGACACTAGATCGCAGAATTGTATGAATGCAGATATATATAATGTAAAGTTCAGCCATGGCATTCCCTTTTTACACAAAATGAATTAAACAAAAATAATCGCCAATGGACTTTATATAAATGTTTATAATTTGTTCTCTGACTATGGATTATTAGTTTGTTTATAGAGATTTTGACACTATGAAAATGATACATTGAACATTAATTTTCAATTATCAGTAAAACGTTGAAAATATAAAATTTATAATCTTAATTCACGTTAGTTCCTGTACGTAATCTTTAGGCAATATAAGAGCAGTTGTTGGAAAGTACATGGAAACATTTCAATATTTGAAAGTTAAGTTTGTTTTCTGGCATCTGACAGTAAAGATGTTTTTACAAATTGATGTCAATGAAAGTAACTACCGGTAACTTCTTATATTATAGGAGGATGTCATTTTCGGGAATCATACAGAATGAAGAGTTAGTGGGGTATTTCCCTATACAGAAGGCCCCTGCCCTCGGACTAAGCCCCACTCGCTCAGCGGGCATTCTGTCGACGTGTATGATCATGTACAGGTTACCTCGTTACAACCATTGCATAGCATGTTTAACACTACATAGACATGTTTTTAAAGTATGTTTTAATGGAGTTACACCCGTCTCCAATTTCTGAGAAGCTGCACTGTCTTGACAGTAACGGGAATTGTAGGTAATATAAAAGCTTATTGATACCAATGAACCATTCCTTCTTTAATAGGTACTTTATATTCAATGAATTAGTACCAATAAAACTTCTTAACAAAACTGGTCTCCTTTCAATATTCGTAATTCAAAACGGATCCCAAATAAATTTCATAGTGACTATTACATGAAATATTGTATTGTAATACTACATGCGTCGCGAATGAGCCATGCACTCTCTTTGAATAATGCTCTCTTTAAAGGCTTAAGCAATATGCTATTTTGTAAGACTGTATTTGTGTACTTGCTAAAAGAAACGCGGCATGTGCATAATCTTCAAAAGACGTCTCCAAGCAGTGAAACATGTCAAACCTTAGAAAGAAATCAAAATTTCGGAGATGATGTATTTTTGTTGCAGATAGAATCAATTATTTACAAAAGCGGCTTGATATTCTTCAAAGTTACTTTTGAAACTAAAACTAAAATAATGTTTTTTTTAGAAAACGAAAAAGTAAAAATATTGCAAAAGTAATGTTAATGTAGCTTCTTTTTATACCATCAAGGTATGGTCCTATATTACAAGCAAACTTAGTTTTTCAGAAAGCTGTAATTATATTTCTTTAAGAGCTAAGAAAGCAATTTTTGAAGATAGACTAACATTCTGCTATAATGATTAAACGTGAAGACCTATGGATACAATAGAAGAATATCGTAATGGATAATGCTACAGATTGGAGAGTTAACAAGAGCACAACATGATACATGCCACATATAAAATATTATAAAATATTTGAAACTAGGATATGCAGGTAAGACAGGAAGGCAGTTGGATTAAGGGCGATGTTTGACAACAAATGACCTATATTCGCCCATAGTTGAATATGCAGAAATTAATTCCTTTCAAGGTATTGCTATTTCTCCTAACCCTAAAAATTAAACTCCCGATTCTTTTATGAAGGTTGTTTAGCTGGAGCACACTTTTAATATCAAAACATAATTATTTCTTTGACAGCTCCAATTATGTTTTGTCATAATAAGACGAAGAAAAAACCTTGGCCTATCTTCCAAGTTTCCATTGGTGACTGTATCCTTGATTTTTATTTCATACATTATGTATAACTTTATTTAAGCAGTATTGAGAAGTTTGAAATATATGCTCAACAAATATATCAATTACAAAAAATAACCATGATATTCGTATCCCACAGAGAGATCAGGTACAGTAAGTGTGAAATAACAAGAAAAGCCTTCAAAGAGGCATCTTTGATGCCACAAAGGCAGATGAAGGGGATTGTGATTAGTCGACCAATCTTGGTTATTAGTGAACAGTAACAACACTGGATAATAGATAATATTAGCATGAGTATCGATCAATCAATCAAAGTTAATTACACAAAATTGATTTCTATCAAAACGAGTTAATGAAAGTAAATGAATTTATGTATCAACAATATACATGGCGACAACCTAATCCTGTTAAACAGGCAAGGTTAGATTTCTTTTTACTTTCGAAAAACCTAGAAAAATCGATTTTGGAATCTGGGATTGATCCAGCTTTTAAATCAGACCACTCGACAATTTGGCTCATTCTTGACCTGAATGATGTAGAAAAAGGTAGAGGTTACTGGAAATTTAATAATTCGTTACTCAGAGATAAAACTTATGTTGAAAAAATAAAAGAAACTATAAAGGCGACAACTAATCAATATCAAAATGGAACAGACAGCGAGGGCAATCCAATATACAGTATTGATGATCAACTTCTTTTCGAAATGATATTACTAATGATAAGAGGACAAACAATAAAATATTCGTCGGAGAAAAAACAAGAAAGAGACAAGAATGAAAAAGAAATAACGAGTGCAATAGAAAAACTCACGATTGAGTTAGACTCGGCTAAAGAAATGTCGGTAAAGGAAGGTATTCAATCTAAATTAAGAATAGAAAATGAAAAACTTGACGAAATTGAATCTGTCAAACTTGAAGGCATATTACTCCGATCAAAAGTTGAATGGAATGAAAAAGGAGAAAAACCAACAAAATATTTCTTATCACTAGAGAAGCGCAATTTCCTCAATAAGGCTATAATTAAATTAGAAAATGACAACGGCGAAACTCTTACAAAAACTGACGATTTGATTATGGAAGCAAAACATTTTTATACAAAATTATATACTAAACAGGGCTCAGATGATGTAGATTTAGAGGAAATCTTTAAAAAGCACGATATACCAAAGTTAGAGGATATACAAAAATAACGAATGGAAGGAGATTTATCATATGATGAAGTGCTAAAAGCCTTGATAAAATATGAAAAATGGTAAAAGCCCTGGACCATCTGGATACACAACAGAGTTTTATAAATTTTTCTGGATTGACTTAAATAAGTATCTCATTAAATCACTTAATTTGGGTTATTTAAAAGGCGAACTTTCTACCAGTCAAAAACAGGGATTAATTACTTGCTTTCCTAAACCAGGCAAACCAAAAGAACACTTAAAAAATTGGAGACCAATAACCTTGCTAAATGTTTCATATAAACTTGCATCAGCAGCGATCGCTAATAGAATAAAGCCAATGCTACATGATATCATCAATGAAGATCAAAAGGGCTTTGTGCCAAACAGATATATAGGGGAATGTACACGTCTAATATATGACATCATGGACTATACAGATTGTATGGAATTACCAGGAGTACTTCTTTTAATTGATTTTGAAAAGGCTTTTGATTCTGTTGAATGGGATTTTATTTCAAAAGTAATGGACTTTTTTAATTTTGGAAAATCTTTGAAACACTGGATACATACATTTTATAAAGATATTAAATCAAGCGTATTGGTAAACGGTTTTGCAAAAGATTATTTTAGTCTAACTAGAGGTTGTAGACAGGGAGACCCCTTATCCCCCTACATTTTTCTTTTATGTGCAGAAATACTTGCAAACATGATAAGGATCAATCCAAAAATAAAAGGTATTACCATTGGAAACACAGAATATCTTGTATCTCAATTTGCAGATGACACCACATTGATATTAGATGGCACTGAAGACTGCCTTCGGAATACGTTGCAAATCTTACGACAATATGCATCATTCTCTGGGTTAAAAATAAACACAAATAAAACTCAAGTTATAAAAATAGGATCTTTAAAAAACGCAAAAGAAATATGGTGCAAAAGATATAAATTAAATTGGAATGAAACTGAATTTACTCTCCTTGGCTTTATTTTCACGCATAATTTGGCAGAAATGGTGGAAAGAAACTACAAGGATAAACTTAAAGAAATAAGGCTTACAATGAATAAAGGGTCAGCAAGAGCCCTTACACCCATAGGTAGAAATACAGTATTAAAAAGTCTGATACTACCACAATTAAATCATTTATTCTCATCTCTTCCTAATCCAAACAAAACTTTTATGAAACAATTAAATACTGAATTTTACAAATTCATTTGGCAAAATAAACCTGATAAAATAAGTCGTAAAACTCTTAGCAAATCAATTGAAGATGGAGGATTAAGAGTACCAAACGTAGAAAATACGATCAAATCACAAAAGATTACATGGATTAATAGGTTATTCAAGAAAGATTCGAAACTTAGCAAATTATTTTACATTAACCTCAACACAAATAATATGAATTTTCTATCAAAATGCGAACAATATATCAAAGAAAACATACTGACAAAGCGAACAAATGATTTTTGGACAGATGTGGTGTTAGCATGGGGACAATATATTAGTAGTAAAAGACAATGCATTAAAGAACAAAACGATGTGGCAATCTGGCACAATGATAACCTTAGAATAGACAATAAGCCAATATGCTACTCACACTATGTGAAGGCAGGAATATAGTTTATAAACGATTTGGTAGATGACAATGGAAACATACTAACTAATGAACAATTTAAGGAATTGTACAACTGCAAAACAAACTTTTTAGAATATGCCGGGATCTATAAAACTATAAAGAGCTATTGTAAAATAACGAATAACAATATACTCAGAAAAACCTGCATGCCCTGCATTCCCTATTTTTTACAAGATTAGCAAACAGACATCCAAACATGTCGTACATTAAACAAGATGTTGAATCTGCATACACCCTAGATAAATACAATGCAAAGATAACTTGTAGTGAAACACCTTTTGCCACATTTTGGTCTTCTTGTCATATGTTGTTTAGTTGATGTCTTATCTGCATAGCTGACGCTAGTATTATTACTATATATCTGCAATATTGATATTATAATTCTATGCTCAACGATGTGATTGATCTTTGTATGTTGACTTTGTACCAAAAACAGTGAAATAAAAAAAAAAAAAAAAAATGTTGGTATATATCATATCAAAAGATACGAGGGTGATATTCTATGTATCAGCCAAAGTCACCCTTTTTCACATCTCAGAGAAAAAATCTACATCTCTGAAGTTAACAATACTAGTGACGTCACTATGTTTATGATGTTATGGCATTGTGATGTAATTACTTGATGACATAAAAGCACTGTGTTGTCATGAAGCGTTGACAATGACAGGACATTGTGCAAAATGTACTGCCAAAATGATATCTCCTATGTGCTATCGCGTGATGTCTCACAAGCCATGATGGATAATTATTAACAGGCGTGTTTCGGATGCTAAAATACAAAATACTGTCCGATGATCTGAAAGCTTACGAACCTGGTCAATGATATATGTCATATTTGAAACATAGCTCCCGTCATTTACAGTAGTTCTGATTATCAATACATGTTTTCAACATAATCATTTAGCGACATCGTTAAGTATGACTTGTAACGTGGTCTTAAATGCTCTAACTATTTGTAAACATTAGTCTTATTTCAATGTCACCATCGTACCCATAGAAACATTACTTTTAGTTCGTGTCGGTTATACAAAAATGGATTCTGCGATTATTGAATGCGAAATAATGCTCTTATCTAGAACAAAAGCAGACTCTCCTTCATATGAAGTTATTTTTGATTGAATCGGTTTACATTTATCAGCGTCTTGAATAGAAAATAGTATTACTCTTTGAATATGACATTTAAAGCAAAGTCTTATTCCACAGTTTAATGTGCCAAATATTTTGTATTACCAACATGTAATTACCCGACGTAATGCATTTTTTGTAAGCAGCTCTGTTAATTGGTTATTTGATTTGAATACAACACGTGTGACAACAGTAATATAGAGAGAATTTCAGAAAAAATCAGAACATTACTGCTTGGTGTCTTTCGGCACCAAGCAAATAAGGTTGCCTTGCATCTTTGTAAGAAGATGCTCAACCCAAACTGAAAAGTTATAACTTACCATTTTAGCAGCTCTATGTCAGCTTGGTGAAGTTAAGGACTACGTCGAATGGTGGTATTTATCTACCAGGCATTCTATTTGAAGACGATTACACATGTTTGAATGAATGCACATTCAGAAGTGACGTACAGATCTTTCACAACAGAGTTGAATTGACAAAAGTCTTTATTGTAGCGACGATCACGAAGGTGTTATGTATTTGTTCATATCCGGTTCTACTTATGTACTATTTGTATCATGCATTGATAGGGGTGGAGACTCTGTTAAGTTCTATTTATAAGTTCTTAGAATATCCATTTGTAATTGATATCTATCTGGAACAACATCAACCCATACAAATAAAGAAATAATTAACATGACAAAATCAAATCCTTTTCAATTCCGATTTATGATATTGTATCAAGTTTGTGATCACTGAAGTTACATGTAAAACATGGTAATAAAAGGTTGCACCCCTTCAATAATACCAAAAATGGTTTGCTTGACAACTCATGTATGATTTGACAATAAATAAAACGCAAACGAAATAAAGATTTGCTGTTTTATGAATCATTACTTCTTTTTTTTAAGTTGACATTTCATTTTGCGATGGTATTGTTTTACCAAAATAAACTATGGTTGGTTAGTCAAACAACGCAACAAACAACAGATTTCACATTCTGAATAAATGTTGATATTTACTCATCAAAATCGATTATAAATCGAGAAAAGGAAATAAAAGTTTGTTGAAAATTTGTCCTGTTTTTCAACAATAATTAAGAAAAAGGATATTATCAAATGATATGAGAATTATTATAAGACTCTTAACTTTCAGTCAGTTAAGTAAACACTTCCTATAATCATAAAGTGGAAATTACAGATAATACAATTCTGATATAGTCAGTAGGAATTTTTTTCTTAAATTTGTTGTTCTGCATAATTTCATATTTTAAAGTTTCGTACTTCTTCAAAAAGAGACTTTATTATAAAATGCTGATACTAAGGTTCATAAATTCACTTGAAAGAATGGAACTATTCACATAACAGCTATTGATATTGACTTTCATATTTTATGGTCATTGCTGGCGGTGTTGCCTGACTCTCAGGGTGTGGGTTCGAGGTTTGCATGGGACTCCACCAGGAAGAATACAAGCATCTGTACCATTGAAGATAGTTTGATCCCAAATATATCAATGTTATATTTGTTCACTATCTACATGGCATTTATCTCTATTACATTCAGCGTTGGAAGCTGTGACAATCTATGTATCTATCTAACAATCTGTACTATTGAAGATAGTGTGATCCCAAATATAACAATTTTTAATTTTTCGCTATCTAAATGACATTTAGGACATTTTATTTTCTAGAGTTACAATAATTGTTTCTGAACAGCTTAAGAGCAGATATAACATATCAAGAAGTAATACAACGTTATAGCAATGAAATTAGCTTTGTTATTTTCGTTTCTGAAATATTTTCTTCTGTTTTATCAGAAATCTTTTACTGACGAAAAAAAGGGAATGCAACAACTATTTCCAGAAAGAGAGAAGAAAAGTGGGTGCTAGTAAATTATTTACATAGGTAACATATTTAAGTTAAGTTTGAATTTTTAAACAAATACAGCTTGGTTTCTTTGCTGATTTTCTCGTTCAGTTTGTATACATTTGTGTTTTCTTCAATAAATGTAATAGAGATAGCATCTATTTGACAAAAGTTTATATATATATATATATATATATATATATATATATATATATATATATATATATATAAGCAAAAAACAAAAACCACTAGGGTTTTGTGTGATTTGGCTTTGTAATAAAATGGGACAGTGCTCAACATTGGTGAAATGGAGCGAGATAATATGTAGGGAGCAAAAATCAGTTAGCCTACAATATCATGTCTTTTGGTCACTACAATATTGTTTCATGCCTGAGGCAATTATCAAGTGACAGCTTTCTTAGCTTTCTGACCACTTTTGTTGTTAGTGCGCTTGGGCTTGTTGGCTGATTGGGGGCTGCTTGCTGATTGAGAGTGACTGGTTGCGTTTTGGCGATGTGTTTGGTTGTTTCTGGAGCTGTTGCGTTTTGGGGCAGGTTCTGGTTTCTGGCAGTTTCTAACTAGGAATTTGTTGTTGTGTCTGCATGTGTTTACAAGTTCGTTACGTTTGTTGAGGGTGGCCATGTGGGGTTTGCAGATGATGATGAATTTTTCATATATGCAAAGGCTGCATCTTTTATTTGTGTTTGAGTACGGTTTGGCCTGGCCAATGATTGACCACTCGATGTTAAAATTGGTGTTTTCATCTTTCAGTTGCCAACTGAGCAAACACATTTGGCAACTGAAAGATGAAAACACCAATTTTAACATCGAGTGGTCAATCATTGGCCAGGCCAAACCGTACTCAAACACAAATAAAAGATGCAGCCTTTGCATATATGAAAAATTCATCATCATCTGCAAACCCCACATGGCCACCCTCAACAAACGTAACGAACTTGTAAACACATGCAGACACAACAACAAATTCCTAGTTAGAAACTGCCAGAAACCAGAACCTGCCCCAAAACGCAACAGCTCCAGAAACAACCAAACACATCGCCAAAACACAACCAGTCACTCTCAATCAGCAAGCAGCCCCCAATCAGCCAACAAGCCCAAGCGCACTAACAACAAAAGTGGTCAGAAAGCTAAGAAAGCTGTCACTTGATATAGTTAACACTCGGATATAGCGAACAAATTTTCAAGTCCCGTCCCAATAAAATATCATTAAAATAATATGCGTGTAGCGAACACCGGATATAGCGAACTAAATTCTTTGGTCCCTTGGACTTCCATATATCCGAGTTCTACTGTATGAAAAAGTAACCTCAGAGAATTGGCTATTTCAGATTCTCTACAGATCTGTGCATCCAGGCTTCTCGAGAGATTCTTTTGATGTTGATATGTTTTTACTATGGCTTGCGCTTACGACTACTAATTGTCCTTGAGGCTCTCATTAAGGCCTACTCTAAATTAGAATTCATAATCTCAATTCACGTTTTGTCCTGTACACAATCTTTGAACCGTTGTGGAGAACTTGTTCGTGAAAGCAGTTTGTTATTTGAAAGGTCTCTCTTAAGGGTGAATATTCATATTCATATGTTAAGATAGGTGACACTTTTGTAAGTAGGTTTTCCTATACTCTGCATTTGTATGGTTGTAGTCCCTTGTGCATTCTAAATTGACTTTATAGTGAACCTACTTCTGCAAAGATTCTCTCACACGCATTACATTTGAATGGTTGGTGTTTGAAAAGACCTCTTCAAATAGATTTATTACACACAATGCAATTAAATAGGGATAAGCCTAGCATGTAAACAACTGACCTGGGCGCTGGTTTCTTGTACCAGAGGTTGAGCTGGACTTGCATGTAACGTTAGACTCACCAGCAGTAATTGAACATGCTTTTAGCTTGCCTCTAATAAAGGTAGTGCATTAAATTGTAACATATCTTGTTTTCTTTTCACAGATCCCTATATCGTAACTAAGATGTAAGTAACACGTAGGGAAGAAAGACCTACCCCCTGAATACACTACTCACCTGCAACTACTTTTAATCAACGTTTTATTTACGATATTGAGTTCCTGAGGTTTTTTTTCCCTGTTCTATGATGACATCTGGAAAATGGATAAATAACAGAATTCTAATTGTGTTATATTTTGTATTTAGTTATGGAGTAACATACTTCCATTCATGTGGTAGAAGCGCATGGCAAGAAAGTACAACTACTCAAAATTATATTTGTTTACAAATTATGTATGACACGGTTCATTCTATTCATGAAATTTATATTTTTTTAAGTTTTGCCAGTTTTGCTCAAACGTTCCCGCCTAACAAAAACTTGGTAAGGTTTGAATCTGACTGATGTAAAAATAACCCGTCTTGTACACCAACACAAAAACGGTCATGACTACGATTTAACAACACTTCACTCACACACAACTCACAGCTTAAAGAGTCTAAAAGAGGACTTTACATAGGAAACAAGAGCTTAATTTCAACAGTCTTATTGAACAAGCTGACGATTTAATGTTAGGATTAGAAGTTTCCATAAATATTTGGTCTTGTATTCTTCTTTATAAGGCAAAAACTTGTTGTATACTTTAACTTTGTTATTTCGGCGTATTGTTTGATATACCCTATCTTAAAGCCTCAATCACTTTCATGGCTAGGCAGCTTCACTTATACTTTTTCCTTTTCCGAGACATGCTCTGTGGAGTCGGAGTAGATTGTCAAGGGCTATGGCTAATTGCAGTTTTGTCATGTCTAAAGAGTGACTGATATCATGGAACAACAGACTATTGGATATGATCAGCAATGAAATACTGGTGTTTTTGTCAGTGAAATAAAATGTCTATTTGGCTACAGTTAGGATATCTTGTCACAGTGAGCAGTGACGACAATTGATATTGTCAATGGTCAGGTGCCGTACTACTTTCAGCTATGTGAACAAATGGGGTAACTTTACAAGTTTAAATCAAACTCAAATACATTTTTATTTAAAATCATATGATTATTAGAATAAGAATTTGATGTCTTTTTCCAGAGGCCATGGTTATTTTATCTCATGACATGGGTAAAGTTGAGTTACTATACTTTCCTCGGCCTCCATTTACATCAAGGAATTGAGAGTTAGTTAGACATTTCCCTATACAGAAGGCCCCTGCCCGAGGGGTGTTGGTCAGTCTAAAGCCCCTCCCCAAACTTGGACGAGTTGTCCGGTAGCAGCATTCTTTCGACATTATTTTTACATGTATGATCATGTATGTGTACAGGTACCTGGTTACAACCATTGTATAGCATGGTTAACACAACGTAGACCAAGAAGATTTCAAATAAGATTTCAACTGTGATATACCTGTGTCAAATTTCTTAGAAGCTACACTCTCATGTTAGTAACGGGAAGGTTAAGGCAACACAGCTTTAATCATAACCGTTTTGAGAAGGGACTTTTATTCAAATATTTATTACCAATAAACTCTCCAAGTGACAACGGCCTCTTTACAATATTCACAATATTAGCTTTATCCCGAATAAATCTTTCTACTACCACATGTAAACAGTGTATTATAACACTACCTGCGTAGCGATTGAACAAGGGGCCTTCTTTGAATAGAGATGCCTTTAATGGCCAATGCAACCTGTCCTGACTCAATAGCATTTATGCTACAGGTGTTTTCATTTCGAATTGGTGAGAGGTTATTATTGTTCCGTTGCACAAAGGAGGATCTCGTGACAGAACAGATGATTATAGAGGCAAACGTTTATTATTAATCTTTAGTAAATTATACATTGGAATGCTTAACAGAAGAATAACAAATTTGGCTAATGATGAGTCACTTATATCAGAATTTCAGTATGGTTTCAGAGACGGTTATTCTACGGCTGATAATGTATTTTTATGCGCACTTGTGCAAAAGTATTTATCAAAGAATAGTGGTAAACTTTACGTAGTTGACTTTTAAAAGGCCTTTAATAGTGTCAATAGAAAGCTGTTGTTACTTCATCACAAAAATTGTTTTGTAGGGAAAGTTATTCGAAATGGATTTTCGATCCTGTATTAAGAGAAATGAAAGGTTTTCTGATTTTTTGAGTGTCCGAGTGGAGTGAGGCAAGGCTGTATCGTGAGTCCTGTATTATTTTCCTTATCTTTTAATGAGTTGGCAGAAGAAAATTCAGACAGCAGAGGTTCACAGTTAGATCCTGACCTTATTGACATGTTATGCTTTATTTCGTGGATGATGTAATTATTGTTGTAGATAGTGTTAAAAGTTTACATTAGTGGCCTGATATGATTCAAAATTACTGTGGATCATATGACATACGGTAACAGTTAATATAAAAAAGTTAAAGAGTGGTCTCTAGAAAAGGGGGAAGGACTAATTGTGAAGTGGAAATATTGTAATATAAATGTAGCTACTAGTAAAAATTATCTACGTATGGTCCTAACAGACAATATTAGTTTTTCTCAAAGTTGTAATTTTATTGCTATAAAAACCAAGAAAGCAATTTCTTTTTTTCCTACACGGTATTTATCTTACAATATTTGATCTGCAGATTATGCCCATCTTGTTATTTGGCTCGGATTATTTGGCTCTTCAGACGTACGTAGAGCATAGAGAGAGTACATACTTTGGCTTGTAAACGTTTGCATCATATTGGTAAAACGGCTCCAAACGTTTAAATTTAGGCGAATGTGGCAGATTGTCTGTTTCTTCGACCTCTGTGATAAGTGGCATTGAATTTGCTTGAGAGTTATTCGCATGTCTGCTCATTGATATCCACTGAAGGCATATACAATGATATACACATTAATCATCATATGTCCTCTATAGTAATGGCTTTGTCTACGTCTGGATGTTTCATGGTTTTGGCAATGTTGAATTGTTTTATCAGAATTCAAGCAACGCGTTACTGATATCTTAACTCAGAAATGGAAGTTTACCTTAAAATGCAGTAGTAGATTAAATTAATATACAACCAGAAATATAATTAACTAATGGTGACTGCTCTCATTAGCGTCGTGACATGACAAAACTGCCTTTTGGCATAGCTAGATTGCAAGTTGAACTTGGGCGATACTATGATGTTATCATAACAATGACGTTGTGTAAAGCATAAAGTATGGTTGAAGATGAATTTTATTTATGGTGTGTCCAGCATTTAGGAACCTGATATTTAGATATTAACAATTGATTTGCACCTCATATACATGTAACTTTAAAACTAGTTTCAACAATGTAATACCATCTCGTTTAGTGTGTGTTATTAAAACTCTACAGCTATATACCCGCCATGCATTGCGTCTAAGACGATGATTGTTATGCAATTATCCGAAGTGCTCACTGTAGCATTGTATGAGCTGAAGTCAACACGTACTGAATAAAGAATCTAATGCCTGTCCTGACTGGCAGAATGAAGTCCGGCTGGGGAATAGTCTGGAAACGACCTCTCTAAGCAATCAAACGTATAACATGTCTAACAAACCAAAAGCATTGCGATCTTAAGAAAAACATAGTGCCTGCATTGACGAGTTAAAGTGTATGAATAGTTATCAATTACTTCATGGTCATTATGTATATAAATTTGTAAGGATATTATCTCATAAGCCCTTTGTATCCTGTGTAAAGTTTTTATTGTGCTGAATATATATAAACATGTAACTAGTAATTGGTGAGTGGCACAAAACTTTAAAAGACACAAGGTCTGGCTAAATTCATAATGTTCAATGAATAAGTTTATAGAACTGTACAACATACGATCAAAGAAGAAGTGTAATGTCATATGTTTTCCTTACATCATGAGAATGATCTTTTGACTAAAGGTGAAAGAGACTCATATTCTACTTTAAAGATTAAACAATAAGATCTTGGTATTGATATTGGTACAGAATGGAGATGGAACAAAAACACAAATTGGTACATGCCAAATGTTAAACATTAAAGGTACTAGGAACATTTGAAGCTTAAGTTTAACATAGTAGTGGATAGGTTAGTTGAACTGTAGTTGAAAATTAAACTTTACTTGTTCCTGGACACTAGATCGCAGAATTGTATGAATGCAGATATATATAATGTAAAGTTCAGCCATGGCATTCCCTTTTTACACAAAATGAATTAAACAAAAATAATCGCCAATGGACCTTATATAAATGTTTATAATTTGTTCCCTGACTATGGATTATTAGTTTGTTTATAGAGATTTTGACACTATGAAAATTATACATTGAACATTATTTTTCAATTATCAGTAAAATGTTGAAAATATAAAATTTATAATCTCAATTCACGTTAGTTCCTGTACGCAATATTTAAGCCATATAAGAGCAGTTGTTGGAAAGTACATGGAAACATTTCAATATTTGAAAGTTAAGTTTGTTTACTGGCATCTGACAGACAGTAAAGATGTTATTACAAATTAATGTCAATGGAAGTAACTACCGGTAACTTCTTATATTATAAGAGGATGTCATTTTCGGAAATCATACAGAATGAAGACTTCCAGGGGTATTTCCCTATACAGAAGGCCCCTGCCCTCGGACTAAGCCCCATTCACGCTCAGCGGGCATTCTTTCGAAGTGCATGATCTTGTATGTGTACAGGTTACCTAGTTACAACCATTGCAAAGCAAGTTTAACACTACATAGACATGTTTTCAAAGTATGTTTTAATGGAGTTACACCCGTCTCCAATTTCTGAGAAGCTGCACTGTCATTACAGTAACGGGAATTGTAGGTAATATAAAAGCTTATTGATACCAATGAACCATTCCTTCTTGAATAGGTACTTTAAATTCAATGAATTAGTACTAACAAAACTTCTTAACAAAACTGGTCTCCTTTCAATATTCGTAATTCAAAACGGATCCCAAATAAATTTCATAGTGATTATTACATGAAAATATTGTATTGTAATACTACATGCGTCGCGAATGAGCCATGCACTCTCTTTGAATAATGCTTTCAAGGCTTAAGCAATATGCTATTTTGAAAAGCTGTATTTGTGTACTTGCTGAAAGAAACGCGGCATGTGCATAATGTTCAAAAGACGTCTCCAAGCAGTGAAACGTGTCAAACCTTAGAAAGAAATCAAATTTCGGAGATTATGTATTTTTGTTGCAGATAGAATCAATTATTTACAAAAGCGGCTTGATATTCTTCAAAGTTACTTTTGAAACTAAAACTAAAATAACGGTTTCTAGAAAACGAGAAGGTTGTCTCGTTTCAACAAGTGAAAATATTGTAAAAGTAATGTTAATGTAGCTTCTATTTATATCATCAAGGTATGGTCCTATATAACAAGCAAACTTAGTTTTTCAGAAAGTTGTAATTATATTTCTTTAAGAGCTAAAAAAGC
Source organism: Steromphala cineraria (assembly GCA_916613615.1). Classification (NCBI taxonomy): domain Eukaryota; kingdom Metazoa; phylum Mollusca; class Gastropoda; order Trochida; family Trochidae; genus Steromphala; species Steromphala cineraria. The sequence continues at coordinate 60,120,901 of OU744728.1, read as the reverse complement.
ACTTTTTGAAGATAGACTAACATTCTGCTATAATGATTAAACGTGAAGACCTATGGATACAATAGAAGAATATCGTAATGGATTATGCTACATAATGGAGATTGAACAAGAGTCAAAATGATACATGCCACATTTACAATATTATAAAATATTTGAAACTAGGATATGCAGGTAAGACAGGAAGGAAGTTGGATTAAGGGCGATGTTTGACAACAAATGACCTATATGCGCCCATAGTTGAATATGCAGAAATTACTTCCTTTCAAGGTATTGCTATTTCTCCTAACCCTAAAGATTAAACTCCCGATTCCTTTTATGAAGGTTGTTTAACTAGAGCACACCTTTAATATCAAAACATAATTATTTCTTTGACAGCTCCGATTATGTTTTGTCATAACAAGACGGAAAAAAACCTTGGCCTATCTTCTAAGTTTCCATTGGTCACTGTATCCTTGATTTTTATTTCATACATTATGCATAACTTTATTTAAGCAGTATTGAGAAGTTTGAAATATGTACTCAACAAATATATCAATCACAAAAAAAACATGATATTCGTATCCCACAGAGAGATCAGGTACAGTAAGTCTGAAATAACAAGAAAAGCCTTCAAAGAGGCATGCTTGGTGCCACAAAGGCAGATGAAGGGGATTGTGATTAGTCGACCAATCTAGGTTATTAGTGAACAGTAACAACACTGGATAATAGATAATATTAGCATGTATTGATCAATCAATCAAGGTTAACTACACAAAATTGATTTCTATCAACACAGTTATTGAAAGTTATGAATTTATGTATCAACAAGTGTTGGTATATTTCATATCAAAAGATACGAGGGTGATATTCTATGTATCATCCAAAGTAACCCTTTTTCACATCTCAGAGAAAAAATATACATCTCTGAAGTTAATAATAATAGTGACGTCACTATGGTCATGATGTTATGGCATTATGATGTAATTACTTGACGTAAAAGCACTGTCGTGTCATGAAGCGTTGACAATGGCAGGATATTGTGCAAAATGTACTGCCAAACGATATCTCCTAGGTGCTATCGCTTGATTTGTCACAAGCCATGATGGTTAATTATTAACAGGAGTATTACAGATGCTAAAATACTAAATACTGTCCTATGATCTGACAGCATTCGAACCTGGTCAACGATATATGTCATATTTTAAATATAGCACCCGACATTTTCAGTAGCTCTGATTATAAATACATGTTTTCAACATTATCTTTAGTGACATCGTTAAGTATGACTTGTAACGTGGTCATAAATGCTTTAACTATTAGTAAACATTAGTCTTATTTCAATGTCACGGTCGTACCTACAGAAACATAACTTTTGGTTCGTGTGGGTAATAAGAAGGTGGAATCTGCAATGATTGAATGCAAAAAAATGTTCTTTTCTAGAACAAATGCAGACTCTTCTTCATATGAGGTCGTTTTTGAGTGAGTCTTTTACATTTATCAGCGTCTTGAATAGAAAATTGTAATACACTTTGAATATGACATTTCAAGCGAAATCATATTCCACAGTTTAATGTGCCAAATATGTTGTATTACCCACATATTAGGTAATGCATTTTTTGCTACAGCTCTCAATTGGTCATTTGATTTGGATACAACACATGAGATTGGCGTGGCTTCCCTTTGAAATTATCAACAATGATATAGAGAGAATTTCAGCAAAGATAGAGAAAAATCAGAAAATTACTGCTTGGTGTCTTTGGGCACCAAGCAAATAAGGTTGCCTTGCAAGTTTGTAAGAAGATGATCAACCCAAACTGAAAAGTTACAACTTATCATTTTAGCATATTTATGTCGGCTTGGTGAAGTTAAGGTCTACTTGGAATGGTGGTATTTATCTACCAGGCATTCTATTTGAAGACGATTACACATGTTTGAATGAATGCACATTGACGCACAGATCTTTAACAACAGAGTTGAATTGACAAAAGTCTTTATTGTAGAGACGATCACGATGGTGCTATGTATTTGTTCATATCCGGTTCTACTTATGTACTACTTGTATCATGCATTGAAAAGGGTGGGGAATCTTCTCTTTATAAGATCTTTGGATCTCCATTCATCGGATATTACGTTTGTCCATTTTATATGTCAGTCCAGGAACCGTCTTATTACTCTAAAGACTTTTATAGGAAATTGACCAAACAGTTACCTTTTTTGGGGGGCTCCAAAAGGATTAACTTTGAATGATATTTACGTGAGTGTAATCTATATTTATCACGAACAACATCAACACATAAGAAGAAAGAAACAATGAACAGGAGCGCTTTGAGCAGGTACTATAGCACGATATAAATATCCCTATTGTTATCATTAAATCATGTACACAGTAATAAAAGGTTGCACACCCTTCATTAATGCCTTAATTGTATTGCTTTGACAACGCAAGTATGATTTGATAATAAATAAAACACAAAAGATATAAAGATTGCCTATTCTTTAAATCATTTCATTTTGCTTTTAAGTAAATAAACTATGGTTGGTAACTCAAACAATGCGAACAACAATAGGTTTCAGATAAGGGAAACCAAGTTGACATATATTCATCAGAATCGTTTTTTATCGTGAAAAGGAAGAAAATAGGTTGTTGAAAATTTATCCTGTTTTTCAACAATAATTGAGAAAAAAAGGTTATTATCAAAATATTTTGGTAAAATCTTAGATTCTTGTTATTTCAGTCAGTTAATTAAACACTTCTTAATATTAGAAAGTGGTACTTACTGATAATACAAGCCTGATATTGTCAGTAGGATTTTTTGTCTCAAATTTGTTGTTCTGCATAATTTCATATTTTAAAGTTTCATACTTCGTATGAAAGTGACTTTATTGAAAAATGCTTATACTAAAGGTTCATGAGTTCACTTGAAAGAATGGAGCTTTTTACATTACAGCAATTGATATTGACTTTCATTTTTCATAGTCATTGCTGGCGGTGTTGCCCGACTCGTACAAGCATCTGTACCATTAAGATAGTGTGATCCCAAATATAACACTTTTATATTTGTTCACTATCTATATGTCATTAAGGGCATTTCATTTCTAGTGTAACAATAAATGTTTCTGAGCAGCTAAAGAGCAGATATAAGATATCAATAAGTTATACAATGTTATAGAAATTAAATTAGCTTTGTTTTTGTTACTTGTTATTGTCTTCTGTTTTATTGGAAAACTTTTACTGACGAAATAAAAGGGAATGCAACAGCTATTTCCAGAAAGAAAGAAGAAAAGTGGTTGCTAGTAAATTGTTTACATATAAAACATATTTAAGTGAAGTTTGAAGTTAAAAACAAATACAGCTTGGCTTCTTTGTTGATTTTCTCGTTCAGTTTAGTGCTTTCTTCAATAAATGTAATCGAGAAAGCATCTCTTTGACAACAAATTAAATATATATATATATATATGTAAAGCAATCATATAACTGTTCCTGAATAAAAGTATGTATAAGTGTCACTGATGACGGACAAAAAGAGAGAAATTTGACTTTGTAGCTCAGTGTCCTGGGCTATAGTCACTCTCCTGGGCTAATAATCATCAAAATCATTAATTTTATTAGATATACGAAAGTAGCCTCAGAGAATTGGCTATTTCAGATTCTCTACAGATCTAGACGTCCAGGCTTCTCGAGAGATTCTGTTGATGTTGATATGTTATTTACTATGGCCTGAGCGTATGACTACTAATTGTCCTTGAGGCTCTCATTAAGGCCAACACTAAAGGAAAATTTATAATCTCAATTCACGCTGGTTCCTGTACACAATCTTTGAACCATCTTAAAGCAGTTGACTTTTGAACGTATGTGAAAGCATTTAATATTTGAAAGGTCTCTCTCAAGTGTGAATATTCATATGTTAAGATAGGTGACACTTTGTAAGTAGGTTTTCCTACACTTTGCATCTTTATGGTTGTAGTCCCTTGTGCATTCTAAATTGACTTTATAGTGAACCTACTTCTGCAAAGATTCTCTCACACGCATTACATTTGAATGGTTGGTGTTTGAAAAGACCTCTTCAAATAGATTTATTACACACAATGCAATTAAATAGGGATAAGCCTAGCATGTAAACAACTGACCTGGGCGCTGGTTTCTTGTACCAGAGGTTGAGCTGGACTTGCATGTAACGTTAGACTCACCAGCAGTAATTGAACATGCTTTTAGCTTGCCTCTAATAAAGGTAGTGCATTAAATTGTAACATATCTTGTTTTCTTTTCACAGATCCCTATATCGTAACTAAGATGTAAGTAACACGTAGGGAAGAAAGACCTACCCCCTGAATACACTACTCACCTGCAACTACTTTTAATCAACGTTTTATTTACGATATTGAGTTCCTGAGGTTTTTTTTCCCTGTTCTATGATGACATCTGGAAAATGGATAAATAACAGAATTCTAATTGTGTTATATTTTGTATTTAGTTATGGAGTAACATACTTCCATTCATGTGGTAGAAGCGCATGGCAAGAAAGTACAACTACTCAAAATTATATTTGTTTACAAATTATGTATGACACGGTTCATTCTATTCATGAAATTTATATTTTTTTAAGTTTTGCCAGTTTTGCTCAAACGTTCCCGCCTAACAAAAACTTGGTAAGGTTTGAATCTGACTGATGTAAAAATAACCCGTCTTGTACACCAACACAAAAACGGTCATGACTTCGATTTAACAACACTTTACTCACACACAACTCACAGCTTAAAGAGTCTAAAAAAAGGACTTTACATAGGAAACAAGAGCTTAATTTCAACAGTCTTATTGAACAAGCTGACGATTTAATGTTAGGATTAGAAGTTTCCATGAATATTTGGTCTTGTATTCTTTTTTATAAGGTAATAACTTGTTGTATACTTTAACAGCTTTGGACTTGTTATTTCGGCATATTGTTTGATATACTCTATCTTAAAGCCTCACTCAAATTCATGGCTAGGCAGCTTCACTTATACTTTTTACCTTTCCGAGAGATGCTCTGTGGAGTAAGAATAGATTGTCGATGGCTATGGCTAATAACAGTTTTGTCCCGTCTAGGAAGTGACTGATATAATGGAAGAACAGGCTATTGAATATGATCAGCAATGAAATACTGGGGTTTTCGTCAGTGAAGGCTTATTTTGACTCATGACATGAGTAAAGTTACATACAAATACAGTTTCATTTTAAATCATATGATTATTAGATTAAGAATTTGATGTCTTTTTCCAGAAACCATGGTAATTTTATCTCATGACATGGGTAAAGTTGAGTTACTATACTTTCCTCGGCCTCCATTTACATCAAGGAATTGAGAGTAAGTTAGACAATTACCTATACAGAAGGCCACTGCCCGAAGGGTGCGGATCGGTCTTAAGCCCCTCCCCCTTCCCCAAACTTGGACGAGTTGTCCGGTAGCGGCATTCTTTCGACATTCTCTCAACGTCTCTGACCATGTATGTGTACAGGTTACCTGGTTACAACCATTGTATAGCATGGTTAACACAATGTAGACCAGGAAGTTTTCAAATAAAATTTCAATTGAGATACACCTGTGTCAAATTTCTGCATGTAAACAGTGTATTGTAACACTACCTGGGTAGCGATTGAACAAGGGACCTTCTTTGAATAGATTCAATACTATTTATGCTACGGTGTTTTCCCGTCGAATTGGTAAGAGGGTATTATTGTTCGGCTGCATAAAGGAGGAACTCGTGACTGAACAGATAATTATAGAGGCATAACATTATTATCAATCTTTAGTAAAATATATATTTGTAAATTTATTGGTAACAGTAGAATAACTAATTGGGCTTATGATGAGTCACTTAATTCAGAATCTCAATCTGGTTTCAGACCCCATTATTCTGCGGCTGATAATCTTTTTATCATGCAAAAGTATTTATCAAAGATTAAGTGTAGACTTTCTGTAGCTTTTGTAGACCTTTAAACGACTTTTGATAGCGTCATAGAAAAAAGCTGTTGTTACTTCTTTGAAAAATTGGTTTGAAGACAAAGTTATTTGAAAGTGTTAAGAGTATATACAGTGCTTTAAGGGCTTGTGTTCAGACAAATGAAAGGTTTTCTGAATTTTTTGAGTGTCCAAGTGGAGTTGGGCAAGGCTGTGTCTTGAATCCTATATTATTTTCCTAATTCATCAATGTGTTGGCAGAACAATTATTAATTCAGACAGCAGAGGTATTCAGTTGTATCCTGACCTCATTGAAATGATATGCTATATTTTAAGATATAGTTCTTGTTGCAGATGCTTTTACAAATTAATGTCAATGAAAGTAATTAACATCTTATATAATAGGAGGATGTCCTTTTAAGGAATCATCCGGAATGAAGAGTTAGTGGGATATTTCCCTATATAGAAGGCCCCTGCCCTCGGACTAAGCCTCACTCAGCGGGCATTCCTTCTACGTGTATGATCATGTACAGGTTACCTTGTTACAACCATTGCATAACATGTTTAACACTACATAGATATGTTTTCAAATTATGTTGTAATGAAGTCACACCCGTGTTCAATTTCTGAGAAGCTAAGCTGCACTGTCATGGCAGGTACAGGAATTTTAAATAATATAAAAGCTTATTGACACCAATTACCCGTTCAGTGTTGAATAGGTATTTCATATCCAATGAAGAAGTACCAATAAAACTTCTTAACAAAACTGTAATACTACATGCGTCGCGAATGAGCCATGTACTATCATTGGATAATGCTCTATTTAAAGGCTTAAGCAATATGCTATTTTGAAAAGGTGTATTTGTGTCCTGGCTGAAAGAAACTCGGCATGTGCATAATCTTCAAACGATCTCTCCAAGCAATGAAACGTGTCAAACAATCATCCATAGAAAGAAATCAAATTTTGCAGATGATGTATTTCTGTTGCAGATAGAATCAATTATTTACAAAACCGGATATTCTTCAAAGTTACTTTTGAAACTAAAACTAAAATAATGGTTTTTAGAAAACGAGAAGGTTGTCTCGTTTCGACAAGTGAAAATATTGTGAAAGTAATGTTAATTTAGGTTCTATTTATACCATCAAGGTATGGTCCTAACAAGCAAACTTAGTTTTTCAGAAAGTTGTAATTATATTTCTTTAAGAGCTAAGAAAGCAATTTTTGAAGATAGACTAACATTCTGCTATAAGAATGGAGATTTAACAAGAGCACAAAATTATACATGCCACATATAAAATATTATAAAATATTTGAAACTAGGATATGCAGGTAAGACAGGAAGGCAGTTGGATTAAGGGCGATGTTTGTCAACAAATGACCTATATGCGCCCATAGCTGAATATGCAGAAATTAATTCCTTTCAAGGTATTGATATTTCTCCTAACCCTAAAAATTAAACTCCCGATTCCTTTTATGAAGGTTGTTTAGCTAGAGCCAGTAGAGCACACTTTTAACATCAAAACATAATTATTTCTTTGACAGCTCCAATTATATTTTGTCATAATAAGACGGAAAAAAACCTTGGCCTATCTTCTAAGTTCCCATTGGTGACTGTATCCTTGATTTGTATTTCATACATACTGCATAACTTTATTTAAGCAGTATTGAGAAGTTTGAAATATATACTCAACAAATATATCAATTACAAAAAATAACTATGATATTCGAATCCCACAGAGAGATCAGGTACAGTAAGTCTGAAATAACAAGAAAAGCCTTCAAAGAGGCATGCTTGATGCCACAAAGGCAGATGAAGGGGATTGTGATTAGTCGACCAATCTAGGTTATTAGTGAACAGTAACCACACTGGATAAAAGATAATATTAGCATGAGTATTGATCAATCAATCAAAGTTAATGACATAAAATTGATTTCTATCAAAACGTGTAATGAAAGTTATGAATTTATTTATCAACAAGTGTTGGCATACAGTGGAAACCGCCTAAGTAAGACCTAAAGACCTCTTAACTAAAAAAATTGGATAAGTAAACACTTTTCTTTGGTCCCGGCAAATTCCTTCACTAATTATCACTATTTCAATCTGGTTAAGTAAAATCGGATAAGTAAAATAAACTGCTTAAGTAAAGATTTTTTCACAGTCCCTAGAAGTCAATTACTGAACAAAAGGGAATGGATAAGTAAAATACTTATCATAACATGTTAACGAGGTGCACTGGCGCGTGTCGCTCACCAGTTACATAAACATCCTACTTACTCTCGCCAATTCAAGTGCTGTTGCCGCTTATAAAAACATCCAACTTGCAGCTGGCTGGTTTCAATCAGTTGACAATACACTAACATTGACAACAATTTTAGTGCTCTCATTGAAGTTGAAAATGGTGTGTCTAAATCAGATGTTGCAAAGAAATTAAATATCCCCAAAACTACACTGTACAACTGGATCAGAAATTCATACAAAATTACATTACATACATTTGTTCTGTTACATTTGGTCTTATTGCAGTCTATATGGTTGTGTATATGGTTATGATCACCAGGTTCACATATGTTTGGATAAGTAATATATCTGATAAGTTAAATATTTTGACGAGTCCCTAGAGATTTTACTTATCAGGTTTCCACTGTATTTCATATCAAAAGATACGAGGGTGATATTCTGTGTATCAGCCAAAGTCACCTTTTTTCACATCTCAGAGAAAAAATTTACATCTCTGAAGTTAACAATACTAGTGACGTCACTATGTTTATGATGTTATGGCATTGTGATGTAATTACTTGATGACATAAAAGCACTGTGTTGTCATGAAGCGTTGACAATGACAGGACATTGTGCAAAATGTACTGCCAAAACGATATCTCCTAGGTGCTATCACGTGATGTCTCACAAGCCATGATGGATAATTATTAACAGGCGTGTTTCGGATGCTAAAATACAAAATACTGTCCGATGATCTGAAAGCATTCGAACCTGGTCAACGATATATGTCATATTTGAAACATAGCACCCGTCATTTACAGTAGTTCTGATTATAAATACATGTTTTCAACATAATCATTTAGCGACATCGTTAAGTATGACTTGTAACGTGGTCTTAAATGCTCTAACTATTTGTAAACATTAGTCTTATTTCAATGTCACCATCGTACCCATAGAAACATTACCTTTAGTTCGTGTCGGTTATACAAAAATGGATTCTGCGATTATTGAATGCGAAATAATGCTCTTATCTAGAACAAAAGCAGACTCTCCTTCATATGAAGTTATTTTTGATTGAATCGGTTTACATTTTTCAGCGTCTTGAATAGAAAATAGTATTACTCTTTGAATATGACATTTAAAGCAAAGTCTTATTCCACAGTTTAATGTGCCAAATATTTTGTATTACCCACATGGTGACGTAATGCATTTTTTGCTACAGCTCTGTTAATTGATTATTTGATTTGAATACAACACGTGTGACAACAGTAATATAGAGAGAATTTCAGAAAAAATCAGAACATTACTGCTTGGTGTCTTTCGGCACCAAGCAAATAAGATTGCCTTGCATCTTTGTAAGAAGATGGTCAACCCAAACTGAAAAGTTATAACTTACCATTTTAGCAGCTCTATGTCAGCTTGGTGAAGTTAAGGACTACGTCGAATGGTGGTATTTATCTACCAGGCATTCTATTTGAAGACGATTACACATGTTGGAATGAATGCACATTCAGAAGTGACGCACAGATCTTTCACAACAGAGTTGAATTGACAAAAGTCTTTATTGTGGCGACGATCACGAAGGTGTTACGTATTTCTTCATATCCTTATGTTCTGTTTGTATCCTGCATTGATAGGGGTGGAGACTTAGTTACGTTCTCTTTATAAGTTCTTAGAATATCCATTCAACTGATATCACGTTTATTCCTATAATAGTTAAGACCAAGAGACATCATGTAACTACAAATACTTATATGTGAAGTTGACTCACCAGAAAAGGTTACATAAACCTGTTGGGGGCTCCTAAAGAATAAACTTGGAATGACGTTAACGTCAGGGTTATTCATATCTATCTGGAACAACATCAACAGATACAAAGAAGGAAATAACGAATATGAACACATCAAATCCTTTTCAATTACGATTATATTTTTGTATCAAGTTTGTGATTACTGAAATGTTATACAAAGTACTTCTTTGACAACTCAAGTATGATTTGATAATAAATAAAACACAAACGAAATAAAGATTTGCTATTTTATGAATCAATCCTCTTTTTTTAAAGTTGACATTTCATTTTGAAACAGCACTGATTTTTATCCAAATAAACTATGGTTGGTGTGCGAAACAACGTGACAAACTCTAAATTTCAGGAATTTTGAAATTAATCTAAGATTCCTGTGATTGCAATCCATTAATGACACACTACTGACAAAAATACTGATAATACAGACCTGATTTAGGCAGTAGGACATTTTTCACAAAATCGTTGGATTGAAAAGCATTCAGATTTCATACACCTTGAAAAAGTTTCATACACCTTTAGAAAATGACTCTAAAAATGCTGATAACAATGGTTCAGGAGATCACTTGAAAGATTTGAACTACTCACATTACAGCAATCAATATTGACTTTCATTTGTATTTATCATTGCTGGCGGTGTTTCCTGAATCCGAGGGTGTAGGTTCGAATCCTGCATGGGACCCGACCCGAAAGTAAGATGTAAGGTATTGTGATCCAAAATATAACAATGTTACATTTGTTCACTATCTTAATTGCATTAATGTCTAATTTCATTTTCAGTATGTAACAATATGCAGTACATGTATACTCGTTTCTTGACATTAAAATCAAAGAGTACTGCAACGTTATCAAAATGAAATAAGCTTTGTTAATTCTCTGATGTTAAATTACTATTATTTCACACATGATGGGTTTTCAGAAAGTTTTTGCTGACGAAAAAAAGGGAATGCAACACTTTTCTCCATCAGTTTGTTTAACAACGGTGTTTTCATTTATGCATGTTTTCAAGATCTGTTTAATGAAAAGTTATCAGATTTCTGTTCTTGAAGAATTAACTCCAAATAATTTCATAAGTGTAAAAGAAGACTTTGTCTTCGTAGCTCACTGTCCTAGACTTATATTTAGTCTCTGAAAAGTCTTAATTATCAAAACCATTTATTTCATAAACTTATGATAGCATTTAAGATGTGTTTTAGGAGTTCCAGAGATTAAGTTATAGACTTGCTTCCCCCAGAGATTTTGTTTATTTTTAATATTATTTAATTTAGTCTGAGAATATGACTACTAACTGCCACTATGCTCTCAAGAAGGGTAACAATGAATCTAAAATTACAAATCTCAATTTGTTGGTTACTGTACACAATCAGCTGTTCTTGGAAAGAACATTAACACATTTGTTATTTGAAAGGTCTCTCTCCAGTGTGAATATTCACGTTATAAAGTAGGTGACACCTTTCTACTTAAGGTTTCTCATACTCACTGCATTTGTGTAGCAATTACAACACTTCAAGTTTATGAATATGAATGACGACAATAACAATTTGTATGCTGTGACTCCCTTGTGCATTATCATGTGCCTTTTCTATTGACTTTCTTCTGCAATGGTTTGCTCACGCTCTTTACATTTGAGTGGTTGGTCTTCCAATTTTGGTTTGAAAAGAACTCTCCTTAGAAATTATTCATCAACCAAATGCAGTTGAATACGAACAGGCTTACCATGCGGACGATTGATCTGGGCGGGGTTTATGGGTTTCGAGGTTGAGCTACATGTAGACCTGCGTGCATATGGCGACAGACTTTACTGCGGTAATTAAATGTGCTTTTTTGTCGTACGAAAAATATAGATGCTTGCTACTAATGAGGATGTGCTTTAAAATTGAAATGTACCTTTTTTCAAAGAGCCCTTTTTTCGTTGATAAAATGTAAATAAAACGTAGGTAAGAAAGAGTTACCCTCTCAAAATATTTACCTGCACCTCAATTAAGCTACATTCTATTTTCAATAGTCGGTTCCTGGGGTTTGTCTCTGTTCTATGGGGACATCTTGATGATGGATCAGTAACATAATAATGATAGTTTTTATTATGTATTTAGTTATGGTGTAACTTTATGTTATGTGGTAGAAGCGCACGTCAAACAAAACAAGTACAACAACTGAAAATAATAAGTGTTTGTTATCCAACACAACTTTATAAATAATGCATGACACATTCATCCTCTTCATGAAAATTATTGCCTTTTAATTTCGCTCAACCTTTCCCGACTAACAATAACTTGGTAAGGTTTGAATCTGACAGATGTAAAACATGTGTTGTATATGACAAAAGAACGGTTGTGACTTAGATTTTACAACACTTCTTTAATTTCACAACTTTCACACACGTTCACACTCTCACAATTTTCTGCTGGGGAAAACATAAATAAATGCTGTGCCAAACACATACAAATGCTGGGTCAAACATATTTAGCCTACCCCCTGTAATAATCTTGATCTCTGACACTGACACTGATACTGATACTGATACTGATACTGATACTGATACTGATACTGATACTGATACTGATACTGATACTGATATCCCCCTCTTCAGCAGGGTAATAAATCATTTATACCCCGGCACATAAAAAAGCATGAAAAAAGCGTGCAGATTGAGGTCTTGAAATGTACAATGTATGTTACCTCGAGCACATGATCAAGCTGATTATACTTTTAATCAAGCTTTGAACAAACTATTAGGTTTACAATTGGAATTGAATACTAAAATATATATAGGTTTGCTTAATCGTTCGTTAATCAACTTTACAAAAAAAATTGTTTTGCATTTTAAGGAGAAAATATTAAAATTAAAACATTATCACAAAAGCTTTGAATGTGAATTGCTGACACGCTAGTATGAACAGAATTTAGCTACATGTAAATATCTAATGATTGATATTCAATCTCATGCTGTGATCAAAAACAGTAAATAAATGTGAATCCTTTACCAGAACATGTAATGGAATTCAGTAAATCACAGATAAACTTCTCAAAAATTAAAAATATTTTGCATTGTGGGAATTTAGAGATAACATTGAATATTATATCCAACATTGCTGGAGCATGCTAGGAACCCTTGCTCTGTTTCTTCACTGCATACCTCAGTCAACTGGTCATGTGGGGATCAGACTATGTCATGTCCTCTGTCACAGAGACTGTTCTTGTTCAACCCCAACATATGGTTACAAAAGATGATTTGCATCTCTGACATCAATTCATCAGTTGAATGGAATAGCAAGTACCAGTAAATGACTCTACAATGTCGTTTTGACTTATGGAAGATTCTTCGTTATATCAGTATTAAGCTTCCCTCTCACAATTTTAACTTGGTCCTTTTGAAAATCAATTTGATAAGTCAGTATGTTTAAATAATTGCTATCAGTTTATTGAGTGGTTTCATTTAAACACTTCCAATCCATGCATTCCATATGTTTTTGTTCTTTAACGTGGAACTTATTTATTACGAAGTGACAATATCTAGTGCTAAATTACGTTAAGTTGACATGGAAATACTCAAGACGTAATCGTTATCTTATAATGCAGAAACTTTTATACTTTGTCCTCTTACTATGGCTGATTGATTTGTGTTGAGATTTTTGATACTATCAAAATAATACATTTAGCATTAAATTACAATTATCAGTGAAAAATGTAAAACATAAAATTTTCAAAAAACGTGCTGCTGCCCCTTTAAACTAAGTTTTCTATTGGAGGTTGGAAAAATATGTAACAAGATTTTTAACAAATTAACATTATTAAAAGAAAACCCATAAAAGGCAAACATATTGGAATTACTGCCTTCTAAAATTAATACACAAATTAAGCTGACTGCAAATTTATCTTCCTTCGCTCGTTTGCTTCTTTTTATTTTACCTCGATTAACCAAGTTTATCAAATATTTTTCAGACAATAACTTTCTTTATATTCGATGTTATCATACTTGCCCTGATTGATTTTACATGAAATTAAGTAAAATATATCAATATGCACTTTACAGATGCTACACTCTCTTTTCAATGTTTCAGTTTTATGTTTTGTCCAGTCAGATGTAATTATACAATCGACTTTTTGTTTTGACTATGACTTTCCCCTATAGTAAGCAAGAGATTGAGCACAGAAAAGTCAGCAAGGCTTAATTGAGTAAGTTTGGAAACTGACTTTATAAGCTTTGTGAGGAAGATAGTTTAATAAGTAAGCAGATTTTCAATATCTATTTCTGTATATATACAAAATTAATCAGCCTATGTGTACTGTTGGACATTAATGGGGCAACTGACCAAATTTAAAGTGTATATTTTCAAATCTTTTTCATTTTGAAATTAGCACCCGTTTAAGTATATTATGCTTCTCAGCTGTTTAAGCGCTAATTGTACACTTATATTTCCAATTGGTTAAACATGACAAACCAGCATCTTATTATACATCAATATATTGTATTTGAACAAAATCAAATTCTTAGTGTTGAAGTTCTGAGCCAGAAAGTTTTGAAACTTGTTCTAATCAGGACTAAAAGCCTTTTCCTATCACCGTAACCACTTATTGTCAAACCCAAGAAATTTGACTGGAACAGTTTCTGTATCTCGATACCACATTGATGAAAATAGGACACTCATTTCTGAAATTTTGAGCCGGACAGTACTTATTTTTCAAACAGAGTGAAAATATTTTCAGAATATGTCTTCCACAGCGAGCAGTAGCCAACATTCTTTATGTGTCGCAGTCTGTGATCAGCATACAGTGGAACAAACACGCACTGTTGATGAAGTTCAGGTCGTCCTAGAGCCCAAGGTCAAGATTTTGAAGCTCTCATAGTGCCTGTATAGTCATGGACTAATGTACATGTATGGCATTTACGGATATCTTAGCACTAAGAGAGCTTCCAAAATCTAGTTCCAGCGCCAGTAAACAACAACAGCGATTCTTCGGTTCAGACACTGCGAGGCCGGACGTTTAATACAAAAGTAGGAATGGGTTACACGAAAAGTGGAAACACCAAACGAAACGAAATAAAAGTAATGGCGTGATTGCCTCTCCATTCATCCTTTCACTCTCTCCTGTGTAATGGACATGATAAGAATGAAGGTAAACGTAAGTGTGAACATAAATGATAGGAATGTTTTAGCAAAATGGTACTAATGTTCATTCATGACATCTCCCATTCCCCTGTATCCTGCCATTTTGGACGTTGTCGGGATCTGGCAGATCTCCGCAGTTGGGGCGACAGATGAGTGTCTGGTGAAGTCTGGGGGGATTCAGCAATCAGTTCCTCATGCTGATCAATGGGGTATGGGTGACACTGATCGTTCACAGCGTCATCTACTATCAAGTTTGGGGATAATGGTGTAGCAATATCCGGTGGAAGAGGAGGTGGACTGTTTGAAGTGGTGGCTGGAGGAGCAAGGAAGGTCATTGAGTTATTCACATGATTGGGGGTAGGAGCAGTGTTAACAGTGTACTGACAGTCCTCAAGTCCGCGAATAGGACCAGGTGATGGTGTAGCTACCATCGTTGATATGACTGGGTAACAGTCTATGGTCTTCACGTTATAACACTTTGAGCGTACTGAGACTTGGAAAACTTGCGTACTGTACTTGTGTCTCTATCTCCAGACAGGTTAATGATAATGTATTTCTCCCGAGCTCTAGTTTTATCACGATCTCCCTTTAGGAAGACCAAGTCACCGACTTTCAGCTGTGCAACTGGATGTAGCCCTCGATTACCGGCTTTTGACTTAGTGCTACAGGCATGGTTCGAGTTTCTTGTGCTGTGTTGAAGGGATATAATGTCCTCATCATTGATTGGCAGCTGCTCACCAGTCAGTTGGTCCCGCTGTGTCCAGATCTCAAGAGCAGAGACGCCGCTGCTTCTAACTCGAGAGTTCAGAGTAGCTGTGGCAATAGCTAAAGTAACATTTGAGATTGGGCCTCCTTCAGGAGAGTGATGGAGACACTCGATACCAAGTTCCTGGATTGCTTTCTCAGCAACAGGGTTCTTATTGACGTTTTTGGAGTTGCCAATGACAAGAGAAATGCCATGTTGAGTGAGTGAATAGTCTTTTGAGAGGGCTGCGAAGCCTGGTGCTGGATCAACACGAATAGTGATTCCGCACTTGATGAGTGGACGTGCCCTAGCACAGAGTATGAGAATAGCATCTTGCAAGGTGTCGTGGCGTTCGTTCTCTATAAGCATAGTGAAAGTCATTGAGGAAACTGTTTCACGAAGAACAAGTATCATTTGTCGATATCTGAACTTGCTGAAAACTCACCCCGTCTGAGCTTCTCATAAGCTTGCACACATGGACGACTGTCTGTTAGGACTTGAACAGTTTGTTTTGATTGGATGATGTAGGGAGAGAAATGTTTGACAGCACTCCCAATTGCTAGGGCTTCAACTTCACAAGGGAGCCAAGTGAGTTGATGCTTCTTCAGTTTTGCATTAAAGAATCCGGTTAGGAAAAGTTTATTGTCCCTAAGGGCATACAGAGTAGCTGCGAGACCCTTGTTCTTGACTGATGCATCCGTGACAATCCATAAACAGTCTGCTGGTCGAGGGAGGGTCATAGACTTACAGTCCAGGAGGGCTGACTGTGCAGTTTTGAACGCATCCCTCAGCTCATCAGTCCATAAGATCTTCTCTTGGGACTGTTTGCCAGCTGTGAGTTGGTCCAGTGGGTCAAGAAGCTGGGCATAACCATGAAGGACACGGCTCAACACCTTATAAGCACCAATGAAGGAGCGAAGTCCTTGAACAGTTTGAGGTGGTTCAACTGATGAAAGGGCCGCAATTCGGTGAGGGCTCGCCGTTAGGGCACCCTGTGTCCAAATCCATCCAAGGATTGTAGTAGATTGTGGGCAGATGATGGTTTTGGCAGCAGTGAGTCTCAAATTGTTGTTTTTCAAAGCTGTGAGGACTCTTCTCCAGTTGTGCAGAACTTCCTCAGGGGTGTCACCTCCACAGAACAGGTCATCAGCAATCTTTGCCACACAGCCTTCTTCTATGAGATCTCCAAGGACTCTGCACATCAGTTCTTCAAGACAGGTTTCAGAACCTGGCATCCCCATAGCACATCTAGTGTACACCCGTACACCTTTGAATGGGGTAACTACGCCGCAATACTTCATAGAGGCATGTTCCAGAGGTATCTGGTAAAAGGCTTTGAGTAGGTCAGAGACAATAATGTACCTCCATTTGCCGATATCACGGAGCACATTGTCAACGTTTGGCATGAGTGAAGGTTGGGGCTTGCTGTAATGACCAACTTCACCAAAGGAGGTCACAAGACGGCTTCCCCCTTTGGGCTTGCGAACAAGGAAGGAGAGATTGAGATACTCAACAGGTACATTAACTTGTTCAGGCTTGGCAAATACACCTGCAGATTCCAGTTCATCAAACTTGTGTTGGAGTTCAATAAGCATCTCACGGTTTTAGTGAGGAAGTCTGCCTTTTCTCTGTGGCGGTAGTGTAGGACCCATGTTCACAATTGCTTGATGTTACCGCTGAAGCCATTGTATTTTGAAATGGCGGGGTTAAATACATCATCAAACTCTTCGTTTAGGTCAAGGAACTGGCCTCTGATTCCCTTGGGAAGGTGGTTATCTGGGTCAAGGGAGATGCTTGCAGAGTATGGCGATGATGCCTTCATAGTAATGGGTGGTTTATCTGGGTAATCTGGTGTGACCATAGGGGTGGAAATCAATCGAATCTGACACAGGTGTTCATTGCGTTTGAGAACAATTGGATCTTCAAGATTGTTAGTAACACGAAGCGTATGACCAACAGAGCAGATTTCCTGAGGTGGAGGCCAGGCCTTTTGGAATTTGTCGATTGAGTTTGATGGGCAGTCTAATCTCGGCTCAAGGGCCCACTCTGTGTCGGGAGCACAAGTGCTAGGTGTAGTCAACTCTACATACTCCCCAGGTAGGATCACTGTTTGGTGTGAAGGTCCACGAACTAGGCATGCCTGGGTTCTGCGTATGGAAGCATCCTTGTGTTCAACACTACCGTATTGAACAATCTCCGAACCTTTGATAACTATCTGTCTCTTTGCTGGACGGGTAGCGATGTCATTAACTGAGAGAAATGGTATTCCTGCGATTATGTCCACGTCCAGATGTTTTACTACAAGGGCGTGTAGTTTGAAACTGTGGGATCCCCTTGTCAGGTTACAGTGTATTTCACCTGTAACCTCTAATGGTGTTACACCATCTGCTTGTCGGGCTGACTGTGAAGCAGGTTTAATTGAGACCGATACTTCTGGCAAAGGATGCAGTGACCATGTTGGTTGTTGCACCTGTATCAAGAGTAAGTTTCACAGGGTGATGTAGGTATAGTAGTACGCATACAACACTGGGGACTGGATAACGTCCACACGACAATCAGTTGGAGAGTCGATAAGAGCATCATTGCCGGAGGGACTGTCACAGGGTAGGTCATCTTCTTCAGGTTCCATGAAGTCTTCATTGTCATCATCTATGACAAGACGAGAGAGACCAAAACTTCTTCTATCAGATTCAGGTACGTATCTGCAGTCAGCAAGATTGTGAGATGAATAGGAAGGTCGACCAGCAGTCTTACAAAGGATACAGGTTTTGAAAGGTTTGCGTTTCACAGAGTGGCGGGAGCTACCCTGGAATTTTCTACTCTGGTTGAACGTTGAGCTTCTGAGTACCTTGGTGTCTTCAATTGTCTGAAGCTCATCTAGGAGTGAAGAAAGAGCTTGTGATATCTCTGGCTTAAGGGAAGCAATTGATCGGTTGCGAAGTTTAGAGCCATATTTCTGCTTAACAAGCTGGGCCAAACCTGGGTTGATAAGTTGGAGCCATAGAACTACGATGGTATTTTCAAGTGTTGGAGTTAGATCCTCATCAGTATCTATTATGGCGCCATGATGAGTGATATTTCCTTCTGCAGTTAGCAGATTATCCTCAAAGAAGGCCATTAGACGCTGGAAAAGGTCTTCTGGTCGTTCTGCAGGCTTGAGATTTATATTTACCAAATCTCGAAAGTGTGCACCTGTAGACTGAAACCCGTAGTGCTGTCTTATCTTTTGCCAGATATCAGGTAGAGAGGTTGATCCTTTAATTATGGAATTCCTTGAGATAACTGAACAATAGTTTGCTATCTGGCCGAGCATAAGTTCAAGTCAAGCATTTTTCTGGGCAGCAGTTTTACGGCGTGCTTCGGCTACCTCCTCACCATCCGGTTGTAAGCCTCTGTTCGGATTTGCAGCACTTTTCTTCCGCCAAGTGAAACCGTCAGTTAGGAAACGAGCCAAATTATTGTCTAGAGAGAGTATATATAGGAGGTTTTGCCTCCAGTTCTCAAATGAATTGATTGTCTCATTTGTTGTTAATTGCCACTGTTTAGGAGCACGAGCTGCAGCCATTGTAGAAGAGTTTGACTTTAAAAGATAATAAACAGAAAGTTCTAATGGAACTAATTTTATTTATAATGGGAAAGTATAGTCCTTTGCAGATTAAGATATAAACATTTACAGTGTAATAAATGAATTGGGTAACCTGATGATGCACGAAACTGTCAATGTTCTCTATAAAACGTGCATTATGATATGGCCGTTTTCAGCAGTGTGTAATTCCGAATTGCACAGCGCTGATCCGTATTTCACGATGAGGAGATTTAGAT
Source organism: Steromphala cineraria (assembly GCA_916613615.1). Taxonomy (NCBI): domain Eukaryota; kingdom Metazoa; phylum Mollusca; class Gastropoda; order Trochida; family Trochidae; genus Steromphala; species Steromphala cineraria. The sequence continues at coordinate 60,101,285 of OU744728.1, read as the reverse complement.
GTATATTTGTTGAGTCTCTGCGATTATTAAGTCACACAAGTGTCAAATATCACATATTCACTGAAAGAAGTTAATGTGTGAGCATAGCACGCCACAGTGAATTATTTTGAGCTTGCGTGGAAACAACGTCCTAGCTGTAACGTCACTTTGCACCAAGTTAGTGGATTCTCATTGTTACGTTAAAACGTGACATAAGGCACTCAACCAAGCTGCTTACCGAAGGTGAAAATTACTTTGTTTGTCAAGTTATTTGTCTCCGACGTAGGTAAAGACCGCTGCCACCACGCCAGTAAACAACAACACCGATTCTTCGGTTCAGACACGGCGAGGCCGGACGTTTAATACAAAAGTAGGAATGGGTTACACGAAAAGTGGAAACACCAAACGAAACGAAATAAAAGTAATGGCGCAGGGTCCCGTTGCACAAAACACTAAGGTGACCTTAAGTCATTAAGGTTGTCTAAGTGCAATGTTAAGTAATGGCACTAAGGTTAACCTCAAGTGTTAAGTCGTTTTGTGCAACGGTCTGCAGGTTGATACATCGTTAAAAAGGTCCTTCGAAATTGAGCACAAACGGCAATTCAGCTTCTTTAAAGTTGTACTAATTACCAGGAATTCGAGTAATACCTCATGGCGTTGGACGGTATCACCCAGACTTGCAAAGAGGATATGCATATTTTGTAAGGAAGGGTCACTGGTGTTAACTAACCCTACTTTGTTTTGCAGGCGAGTTAAGTAAAGTTTTTTTTTTAAATGTTTTTATTCACTTCATTTGGATACAAATTGTAGGGATTGATTTGGATTTTGACATACATAAGAAGTGTTGTACATGTACATACATTTGGCATATTTGACAATCAAGCATGAGGGACTAACACAATATAGAAAAAGTAACATGGAGATCTTGTATAAGCATTATATCAGGAGCTAGTGTTCAATTCATTGCTAATAATCTTCCATTTTTTGTCAAAACAAAACGTATTCAGATTTTTCCTCGCGATAAAGTTTTCAATTTGAGCGACATCTTTTAAAATGTCTTTATAGATCTTGATATTTGGTTTGGACCCTTTGATGTTCATGACATAGATATGACGTTTTGCCAACAATATCATATGATTCAACAAGATGTTATTGGTGGCGCAGAATAATATATCGTGAGTTGAAAGTTCTGCAGTTGGGTTGAGGACTCTTTTGATAAGTTCAGTGAGTTCGGTCCAGAAGATTCTAACAGTTGGACATTCAACGTATACATGATAAATATTCTCACTTGAACCACAAGATGGACAAATATCATTATCCACTAATTTCATTTTTAACAATTCCTTTTTAGTGTAGATTGCTCTATGAATAAATTGGAATTGGAATTCTAATAACTTTGTGTCTTTAGTTGATTGTCGATAATCTAAAAACATTGTTCTCCAATTGATATGGTCGTTAAGTTCGTTATCCCATTTGAGACACGATTTTGGAAGATTGCATGCAGCATCAGTTAACTTATCGTAAAATAACCTTGAACCTTTAGAAGGTTTAACAATATCATTCCAAGGGGATTCTATTGAGATAAGTCTAACGGTGGATGGATCAACTGTTTGAATAACATGTCTCCATTTTTTTGGGATACTGAGGATGACTTGGTTCAGATCAAGTACTGTACCTTTAACATTATATTTTGTTTTTAGTTCCCCAAATGAACAAAAATCATTACCTTTGCAAATATCTTTAATATGAATTATTCCTTCTTTGAACCAATTGTTGATTATGAAATCTGGATTGGATAATTGGTGATTTAGCCAGAGAGGTTGCATACGTGTTTCATTTATGCTGTCTTCATTCATATGATAGCACTTAACATATCTATGCCAGGCGTCCAGTGAATCTTTCCAAAATGGGTTCTCAACTTTATATCTATGATTGATATTCGCTCCTAACGTGAGAACGTGTTTTATTGGAAAACCAGCTAAGGAATAGCCACGTGGTTTAGAAACATATCTCTTTAAACAAGAAATCTTTAATGATTCAATAAACGTTTTGAGATCAACCATCCTGAGACCGCCATCTTCATATTTTCGCATTAAATGAATACGTTTTATTTTGTCCCTCTTTTCATTCCATATAAAGTTAAAGAATATTTTATTCAAATTTGTAACAAAATCTTTCGGAGGGTTTGGAAGAGAAGTAAGAATATGAACTATAGTAGATAAAGCCAAAGTTTTAATGACCGTTATCCTCCCTATCAAAGTTAAATTTCGTTTCTTCCAGTTCGTCAGAATTCTTTTTATATTTTCCAGTCTTTTTTTGGTATTGATTACCCAGAGATTTTTCAAATCTGCATTAAGTTTTATCCCCAGTACATCGAAATCATCGTTATGCCAATCCAGTTTAAAGTCATTCGATAAATTCAGGTCACTGCCGGCCATTGCACCAAGCCAAACTGCTTTTGTTTTGTCCACATTTATCTTCAAACCAGACATCTTATAAAATGTCACAAGACTTTTCATAGCTTCATTGAGAGAAGCTTCCGAACCATCAAGAAATAATTCCGTATCGTCTGCATATTGACCAATGATATGCTCAATTTCATTCAGAACAATGCCTCTTATTTTTTTGTTATCTCTTATCATTATTCCTAATATCTCAGCAGCGAATAAAAACAGATATGGAGAGATTGGAGTTAAGTAAAGTTGGTTTGTTTGAAAGAAGTGCACATCCGAAACCTTGCTTCATATCACAATCAATCATGGAAGGCAATTGAAGATTTTTTATGTATTTCTGGTTAAAATTTTATAAATGATTTGTAGGAAAGCTGAAACTAATCTCTCATAATATATTAGCAGAATTAATGCCATTTATTCATTTTGGAATTTGACTTATAATTTATATATATTGGTAATTTTAATTCACACTTCTTATGTCATATTAATAAGAAATTTTTTAACCCAAGTAAATTGTTGAATATATATACAAATTTGCTCATATGAGCAAATCTAATACGCTGTGAGCAGTTTTCACTACCCTTAGATTTTGATCCTAGTCAAGAGCAAGTGGAAATGTTAACTACCGTGAATAAATGCCGTTTTTAATTTTCTTTTAAATCTATATTACTAAAATATATTTTTACTCACGTGAGTTTATCTACTTCCATGAGAGATATTGCATATGAGCAAAGTTATCCAAATGAAAAGGCATAATGGTCTCATTATTTAATTAACATTTCCCTATTTATTATGTTTTATTAATAATGAATGATTTACGTAGTAATGTTAATGTTATTTTGCTTGATGTACTTTTAAATAAAATCAATTACATTTGACAAATAACGAACTGATTTGTCACCTGATATTTTAATGCTACGAGTTCATGTTTTACTATCTGCTGATATGGATATCAAGTTAGGTGTGTTATCACATGAATAATTATTACAGTAGAACTGGGATATAGCGAACAATCGGGTATAGTGAACAAATTTTCAAGTCCCGTCCCTATATACTATCATTTAAATCCTATGGGTATAGCGAACACCGGATATAGCGAACTAAATTCTTTGGTCCCTTGGAGTTCGTTTTATCCGAGTTCTACTGTATGATGTATATGATATACTGTTTTTCCTGGTCATAAATATACTTGAATTTGTGACCGGCCTTGAACGTTTCTTGTATGATTACCAGGTATGAAATAAACATGATAGTAGCAAGGAAATTGATTATCTAAAATGATTTGAATTTATTTATTTATGAAATCCCTTTATAACTTTGTTTAGAAAAAGCGCATAACATCAACATATTACACAAACGTATTTCACCCTTAATTATATATTCCACCTACCAAACAATTTTTCTAGATTTTAAATTTTAAATCGCTTTTCATAAACTAAAAAACGCTTGTCTTCTGAAAAAATTTAATTGCTTAAACTAAATATTTGGAAACATTGAGTATGAGGTATTCTTATTGTAACTTTCAAGTTACAATGTTCATGGTCTGAAGTATTACAAGCTTTTAATGACAGACAGACAGACAGACAGATTTATGAGGCCAACAGTACAACAGTAGCTTTTAATGAAACTGTTAGCTTTCTATCTTTTGTTCACCTGTTAACGAGTTGATAAGTTTAAGGATTTTGGCTTGATTGCTCCTCCCTAATGCTCCCTATAAGGACACATGCAAGTAATTCTTCCTCGTGATTTTCATAAAAAGAGTTTTGACACAGATTAACTGGTCATTTTGAATTCACATTGAAATATTTATTTGATTTAGCCTTCAATACTGTGGTATTTCTAAATCACATGAAGATGATGAACAATGCCTTCTATCGAGGCAGAGAAATATTCCCATTAACATTGTTCATCTGTTATCTTTGGTCATATTGTTTTTGGTAGTAATGCCATTTTATGAGAAGATAATGTATTAAAACATTTTGTCTGTCAACGAGATGGGAACAGTTAACAATAATTACAAGAATGTTTAACTTGAAGGTAATCATTTCATACATACTGATGTTCATATTAATTGTTAATCTCAAGTTTCGTTTAAAACATATCGTTTCACCAGCGGAAGCATGGTAGGAGCACTTGCACTGTTGTGTATGTAGACTGCATAAAGTCTAGTTATATTAGCTTCAACAGCAAACAAATCAGATTTTGAATCTCTAACAAAATCATGCTTGCAACACTTGCTCTGTTGTGTATCTGGTCTGCATACTTGGTGTCATCTGGTCCTGTGGGGATCAGACTGTGTCATGTCCTCTGTGACAGAAACTATTATGCCCTTCATATGACTCAAAACAGATGACTTGCATCTTTAAAATCAATTAATCAGTACCTTCAATATGGAATGGAAATGTAAGTGCCAGTGAATGACTTAACAATGTCATATTGACTTACAGCTGTGTTACTTAAGTTTGTTCACTTACCTGCGTTTTTAGTGCAAATATCATGTTATTTTGAATGCCTTTTGGGCATCCTATCAATGCGAAAACGAAACGGATAATTTTGAAATTTGAGTACATAAGTTAACATTCAGTTTGCGTTAACATACTCGTATGTCATACCTTAAAGATAACTGTAACTAATTTGGCAGGGCATTGAAATGACCAGGGGTCAAAATTTCGAAAACACTATTTTGTATTTTCGCTACAAAATCCTTCATAGTGATAATAACTTTAGACCTAAGTCATATTTGCTCCTTTGCATTAATGCAATGTAATTGTACTGATTTTTTTCTTACAATTTTTATATGGAATATTTAAAATCGAAATTTAAGAAAATCGAAATTTCACAAATATTACCACATCTGTGTATTTAACCATGCAAAATATATCTAAATTCAGAACCAGTGACAAGACGATACCAAATTTGGTTTGGGAATCATTATTTCACGAATGGATAATTGGTTGTCGCTTGTAGGTGCTCCTGGAGTTATTTTATGGACGTCAACATGAACCAAATGTACATGATATTTTCACTTAGATACACAAACAAGTGAACAAACTTAAGGTATGCATCTGTATGTTAGATTCTTCGTTATATCAGAAAAAAGCTTCCTTCTTTGTATAAGTCACTTGATAAGTCACTGGATTGTCTTAGATGTAAACGAACCTATATTACACAATATTGTTAGATAGGTCTACATTTCGAACAAGAACGACATTTGGTATCGGCGTGTTTTATTCACGTGTGCGAGGGTTCATCCGAGATGTAATTGGATTATTATTACAGGTAACATAAAATACACCATTGCCATGAGTATTAAACTGGGTAATGTAATCGTAACTAAGAGTGCTTAGCTTTAAGTATTGTGATTAGGATATATTTGATTCAAAACACTCTACTCACTCAATTTTGAAGACCATGAGCCTTTGATTAGACCAAAGGTTTGTCATTCGGCCGTTCATATCATATTTTTATCATGAAGTCAAATCTTTCTGGAAACACTTGAAACCAAATACATGTAGGAGGAATGTTGAGGTGTTGTACAAATCGATTGATTAAAACACAAATGCGGCCAATACCATGTGACCTATTAATTGAACATGATAAATGTTTTACTTGTTTCATTACTGAGAAAAGGGTATTAAAATGCAATATTAAACATAAATCCGGACTGAAAATTGATCCCTGCACAGTCGAACAGTCAGGACAGATTGAGTCGTCTTAATGTAGTCAGAACGTCATCATCAGTGCCATCATCATCATCATCATCATCATCATCATCATCATCATCATCATCATCATCATCATCAATCATCATCATCATCATCATCATCATCATCATCATCATCATCATCATCATCATCATCATCATCATCAATATTACCATCACCAGTATTACATGAACATGATAAATGTTTTACTTGCTTCATTACTAAGAAAAAGGGTATAAACATGCAATATTAAACAATAATCTGGTATTACCATCATCAGTATAACTATCATCATCAGTATCATCATCATCAATATCATCATCGCGTTTGAAAGAAAAATGATGATGATGATGAAAGCCTGGGGTAATTTACCCCACAATACTGACACCATAGGCTTTAAACATGATGAGTTACATAAATGAACTCAATTACGTTTATTGCATTTATTTGCAACAAAACATAAACAATCTTTACAACGTGAGTTCAATTCAATAGTCATATAACTTTTAGAAACATATGATTGAAGGTCCACTGATAAAGTGATGAGATTCTTTTGAAAAGTGTTTTCTCATAAAGAGGATTTATGAATGCCAGTATATTATCAGCTACGTTGAAGTTACTTCTTTTTTCAAGAAATGCTCGTCCGGATCTTGTCAAGCAGTAACCACGAGGCGTGGAGCAGTGATCGGTGTGAAGCAGCCCAGCAAGGTCATTCAGGAGAAGCCTGCAGTCAAGAGTCAGGTGAAGTAAAAACTCTGAAAGTCAGTAAACATGTCATATAAAGATGATATCAATAATGTTACTAACTATAATTAGATTTACTTTTTCTATATCGTCCTTGTATTTTAACCATCATTTGTTGTAGAAAACGGAAAGGAAGAAGAAGCAACATTGTTTTGAATTTCCCCTAATGTCACTGAAAGACATATCTTTGACAGAGAAAGGATTAGATGTTGGAAGCCTGAGGCACATGTTAGTCGAACTTAAAAGCTTCATTTGTCTTTGTGTTAAGTTTGGTACAGCTGATCAATGTACGTCACTAATACGATTGGGACATGAGACTCGAAGGAAGTACATAACAGTAACTTCAAAAAGTTGTAAACATACATATATTGATAAACGAAAGAATGTAATGATCAAAGGTAAAGTTTTTTTCAATATGTACTGGACAAGTGAAATGGTGAGTGTTGGTGATTGTCACCCTATGAAAGACTTGTAAATTTATCAGAGAAGTGATTAAAATTCGCCAGGTCATAAAGATTTGACTGTAAATGCATTCGGGAAGAAGGTTGTTTTCGGGGTTACATGATAGCCATGTGTTCAATTATGGCTCTGTGTATGCTTCTCAAAAGAAGTTTTCAAACCGATATTTCTTCATGATATCTTCACAGATGACGAACCATTGCGTGGATGCGGGTTGGTTGCACACAGAGGAATGTTGCACTTTTGATTTGGTTCATCCAAAGAGTGAAACAACTTCTCAGATGAACCAACCAGTAGTATCCGAGATATAAAAATATTTTTGAATCTAAGCATCTTTTGAGGAGTATGCATCAATACTATTGGATTTGACTTTTCAAGATTCCCTTTCTTTCAGTGTGTTCAAATTTGCTTTCACTTTTTCTCTCCCTCATCTACTTACTGAAGTATTTCAGGCGTAAATATGACTCATTTATTATCTTTACTTTAGCAATTAATCAAGAGTATTTGAAAACCACGGCCAATGAACCCAAAGATGATATCTTTATTAATGTGAGACTCCAATTTATGGAAATATTCAAATCTTTAGCGTATTTCCAAATTCATGTAATATTTTAAAATATATGACAAGTGCAGTACCTACCCAAATTTGTGGCAGATGATTGATTCTCCTTGATAAAATAGAGGGAATGGAGAATTTTCATGTTGATTAATTTTGATTGATAATAGTTCTAATCTTTTTGTGTGCAATGAGGAGATTTGAGAGTTTGGGACCTGTTGAAAGCTGACATGAAAGCTGCTAACGACAGTATTGTTCATTCTAGTTCTGAGTTTGGTTTAGTATGAAAGAGATGACTGGTCAGCTCTGCAGAAGTAGTTACATCGTCACATAGTTGTCAGAAATCAGGAGGCAAGGATCGATGTGTGATCTTGATTCTTGAAAATGCAGTAAAACTATTATATTTCCTTCATTGTGATTTTGAAGCTTTTATATATGACAATAAATATTAGGATAAGGAAGTTTCAATCTAAATAAATTTAGATCAACAGATTTTTTATTTTGTCATACTGTTGATCTAAGATTGACCAGTGTGAGAGGTCGTCCCGGTGACCTTTCGTATGCAAATAGGGAATTCGCGATTTGATCAATCAAATTCGACGTCACAAACAGTTCATAGTCGCTCATTCAAGGTGTGAACGGAAGGAACATATAATAGCTTATGGCTGTTCTCAATAATAGTGTGCCTTGAGAAAAATAAATCTTGTTTTTTATACTGATAAGAAAAATATCGGTAGGTTGATTTTATTTTGGTTGTATGAAATATATTTAGTTTTATGATTGACAAAAAATCAATATTGTTTTAATTATTTGGATGGAAATGAAAGAAATTAGTACAAACGAGTTTGATCAAAAGGAGTTACCTCCCCTTGCATGAGGATTTTCGTAATTATTGACATTTATCATGCTCTAACTTTATGATTATTATTCGCCACGTTAGTATCTGTGCGATGTGCAATCATCATTTGTCATTGACAACTAGCAAATACGCTAAATCATTTCAAAACGAAAAATTATAATCTTATAATACATCCAAGCAATCGGATAATTCATCGCTCTACTCCGCTCCAAATGACAGAGCTCCGAACATCATCCATTTCAAAAGATGTGCTGCTGAGTTTTTCGAACTTCCAGCGAGCTAGGGCAACTTTTCTGATTGGCCGAGCGGCTGATTTCAGAGGTCACCGGGATGACCCGCCTTACGGGCCAATCTTAGATCAACATGTATGACCAAATATAAAACCTGTTGATCTAAATTTATTTAGATTGAGGAAGTTTTAGAAGATTTTAAAATCAAAGCCAATTTCTGATGGTATGATTCTGTAGTTTCTTTTGCTTAAGTACCTTTATTTTCCTATCTGATGTAAGAATAAAATATCATTGAAAATGTGTAATGATTTATGGTTATAATTATGCTTGGGTATTTTCAATTTAGCACCTTTATATGTGAAACTTAGCTGGTAGAAGTATGAAAGCCAAATTTTGGCACTTTTGAAATCTGGCGAATATTTGAAAAAAGATAAGGTCAACAATGAGGATTATGGCATAAACATCTTGACACATGGATTCAATCCATTCTAAAAAATTATTTCTTGAGTTTAGAGCCCAAAATAGGCAATAAGAAGATTCTGCTTCAGCCATACTGTAGTACGTAGATTGATGTCAGCTACAAGCATTTTGATTAAGGCTATTTTAACAAGTAGAATTCTATGAAGCAACCATTGTTAAAACTACCTTTTTTGAGTCCAGAGTAGGCTTTGCTGTTTTGCATTGATTAGTGGTTCTTCTTCCTAACTCTTTGAGTAACTACTAGGTTATCAGTTCTTTCAGTTATAAAAAGCATAGAAGTAGTCCCTTGAACCATTTTAAAATAAACCTATAAATATAAATGCATTTGTATTATCTGTTATTTCAATGTTGGAAAATAGAAAATTGTAAGCCACCTGTCCAAGAACCACGAACAAGAATTCAAGACAACTGGATTTTATTCAACATAGTCAAGCAGACCACATATTGTCTGAAATAATAATAAGTGGAATTCATCAAAGATCATCATCAGCATAAATTACATAAATATAAATAGCTCTTGTGGTTCATGTCTGGCTTAAAAGAATTTGACTTAGAGTGACACATTAAGAGTGGAGAGTTTTATGTTATACTTATTTCTCATAAAATAGTAATACTACTATTTGTGTATTTTATCCTTACAAATAATTATCAAATATTATTTGTTCTAATAATTCTATGACTCTTAAATGTTTGGTTCTTTATTGATACAGTTATTAGGGTTTATCTTTAACTTACAAGTAAAGGGAATAGGGAAGTTCTGAAATTGGGCTTATTGTTCAGGCTGTTCAGGTGTTGACTGCTCAGAGCATAAGATGCAAGTCCCAGACCTCTCATCTGTCACCGCTTATTTAGGCCAATTAGGGGGTCACGTGATACGTTTTAGCCAATCACGCATTGTATTACAATCGGGACCGGACATGAACACGGAGCTACTTTACAACAAAATGGTAAATATTAAATACATGCACAAACTGGACACTTATGCCCCAAGTCGATTCCAATGCATCGTAAAATTATCTAGTCGATGCAGTTTACAAAATAACAATACATGAAGAATGCATTAAGAAATGTACAAATTTGACCGTCTATTGGAGTTAACATTGAAGAGAACGGTTTTGGATTTACACACGTTAAAATATGGCGATTAGGTAATAATTCCTGAGGGGCATGCTTTGCCCCAAAAGAATTACAGGGGCATCAACAAAATCTATCATTATTTGAAAGGGGCATGATTGTTTAAATTATTGCCCCAAGTGAAATTATGAATTATTTATCTTTAGCGAGAGAATTGTTCCCGCTCATGAATACAGTAACATAGATCCTGCAGTCATAAATAAATATGAATTGCATCATAAGAAATGCTTTTAAAACGTGATAAATACAATCTTTGGCAACAGGGAACGATTAACATTTCATAAAAACTATATGAACAACAAGAACGATGTATAAATATGGAAACAATAAAACGTCACTTTGACCGCTGTCAATGATAGTTATAATGGCGGCTGCCGACAACTTGACATCAGCCGAACAAACAGAGAATTATGGATAATTACAATGTTTATGATTTGACATACTACCAGAGAATTCTACAACAGGCAAGTGACCTATTCGTACGTTCGTTAATTTAAGTTTGATTACAATTGACATAAATTATGATTCAAATTACTTGTTGCTCATGATGCTTCATTCCTGGGAATTTTGACAGCTAGCAATATGCAAATTAGCCACGTGAAATATAACTAAAAATAGATGGACACTAGGATGTGGTCATTACAATATACAAAATAAACAGATTCTCTCTCATAAAGAATCAGCCACAGCTACCAATTGATTCAATGAAAGCAGACCTCGGACTTTCGTACTGAACTGATAACGTTGTGAATTCACATACAATAAAGAAATATAGTACCAATGTATGGATGTATTTTAGAGATTTCTTTTCAAGTATTTCTATTCAAACAGATATGTATCCTCCTAATTTTCTTGTTTGTGTCGTATTCGAACAGCTTGTTTTCACATTTGTCTATTTAGTTGGTTATGAGTTGAAAACTGTCAACTACATCATTGATATCAGCCTCACCATAACGAAACCATACAGCTCATGGGAAAACGGCGTAGTCTATTTAAGAAATGAATTTCACAATATAGTTGTCCACAGTTATAACCTGTTTGAAACTTGTGATATAAACTTGTATAATTGGCGAGCTTGTCGAGCCAATTATGCTAAAGTTTATATTACGAGTTTCAAACAGGTTATAACTGTGTGGACAACTATGTTGTGAAATTCATTTCTTATACATGTAAATTCCCACTTTGTATGTAAAGCCAGAAGTTGTTTTATATCATTCGAAATGCGATTCTGTAGTAACTTCTAAGCTGCTTGTCGCACTGACCTAGATATCAGTTAGACCCAGGCAGGTCTCTAACGGGTTCAAGCGCATGCAAAAATAGTTCATAACAAAAAAGGAAAAGATGCACTTTTTTATTCCACAAATAATCCTTTATGGGTATCATGTTGATAACGATAAAATGTTTTGGGAAAAAACTAAAAAATATGTAAGTTTGATTTGAATATTCCAAAATTAACAATTTGCACTCGCGTATGGATATTGTCCTGTATTGAGTGTAGAGTATCAGCTCTAAAAGCTCGACGTGCTTGGGAAAGTTGGGTTGTTTGTTTGACAATGAATGTAAACATAAAGTTATTTAAAGTCCCTCGAGAAATAATGCCAATTGCAGGCCCGCTGATGTTAGACACTGTCATTGACAATGACGAGTACATGTTTTCAAACACGGCAACATCGTTTTGATCATCGGGGGCCTCGAAACTTGTCTATGAAGGCAGAGAGCGCACCCACGACACTATTTGTTGTGCATGGAATGGGGTGCCTTGAAACTGTATTGTCGCAAGTCAGGTCATTCAGAATGGAGCTCAACTCATGCTTTTGTAATGATGTACATTACATTGTTTAACTTTGCCCACTATCCTCATTTCTGTGACCGGAGATGAACATGTACAACTTTATTTATTTGTAACTCAATGTTTGTTCTTCAAACATCAAATACAGATTATTAGCACGAGTGTTGATATTTGTATAAATTGAGTCGAAGTGATGACCATCAAGACTGGGGTCAGCCTGGAATGACTGTAAGATCAGGGGAATCCCCGAGAAATGTATTTCCGGCACGACATCGTATAAACTTCATTTACTGAAATTTATTTCATATAACCTGCAATTTAGGGTTCATTGAAATGTATACCGATCACATGACCTTGTAAGATCCAATCAGATTCGAGCACATCGTTTACATTTCAAAGTAAAAATTACAGCGATTCAATGTCAGGATTTTGATCGAAAAATGGACAATGTGGCTCGAATGTCGCGCGCTAATTCGCCACACGTTATTCTGAAACCTTATCAAAAGTTGACAGGAGGATATATTCGATTCGATAAGGTTTGTAAGGTATTGTAACTATAGGTAGGTTAATTGGATGCATGATTTCGACTAATATGGTCGAGTACTCTAAGTTTGTTAGTGTTGTAATTTTGTGACGTCATTTACTGCTCGCACGATACTCGAGTACAAAATCTGAGTACAAAATCTGAATCGTGTTGATCATGATTTCAAACTTGAACAAAATCCATTGATACACCTTTCATTAGTATTTTATCAAGTTTATTATCACCATGTCATTTAAATAAACATATACGCCCAAAAGTAAATTTTATACTAACTCCAAATCTCCTTATTGTTTAAAGTCAACTTAAAAGATTTCTTAATTCTACTTCAAACAAATTTTTTGTCGTCTGCATTGCTTTGTGGGATGTCTACCAGTATGCCAACTAGCAAGTACTGTTTGTCACAAAAAAAACCTCATGAGGCCTGAAATGACTGCTGTTCGATTGTCATACAACTTAAGGAATTAAAATGTTTTATTTTTTCAAAACAAGAAGTTTTAATAGTTTATTTCACACCATTATTCATCTCAAAGCTTTTTATTTAACACCTGGTTAATTATTTACATGTTTTATGAGTTAATGAATTTGTGAAGTTACTTCTGAATGAACTATTTGAAAAACAGGTTTTAATGATTTTTTTCACGATAACTTTTGAAAAATAAATACATGTGGACTTTTCCTGTCTATTACGTAACAAACTATAATTAATTTTGAAACAATTGCCTTTTGTTCTGATAGAAAATGTTGCTAAGTCAACAGATAACCACACTTCATTAAACAAATCCAATTAGTCTGCAAGAAAATAGCATCATAGCCATGGTCACGAATTTGCAAAATCAAGGCCAACTCACTCGTTTTTCGACAAGACTTTTTTTCTCTTTGGTTCAAGCTTCCAAAATGTATGTAAATTTCAATTTGATTTTGTCAATACATTGAAATTAATGTTAAAATCGTTTTGTAAAGCTTCAAACTTGAGTGACATGCATTCATTGAAGATAAATTCCACTTTGAGGGTTCGGGTCACGAACTTCGAACATTCGAGGATACACAAATTCATTCATCTTTGAGTTAGTTTTTGTTATAATCAGTTTCAGTCAATCGTTTCTGAATTCACTCACAGACACAGACTACAGACTCATTGAACAGTTTTGTTTATGAGTCAATCGTTTCTGACTTCACTCAAACACAAAGACTACAGACTCATTGAATATTTTAATTGATGAGTCAATCGTTTCTGACTTCACTCAAACACAAAGACTACAGACTCATTGAATATTTTAATTGATGAGTCAATCGTTTCTGACTTCACTCACACACACAGACTACAGACTCATGGAACAGTTTTGTTGACGAGTCAATCGTTTCTGACTTCACTCAAACACAAGGACCACAGACTCATTGAATATTTTAATTGATGAGTCAATCGTTTCTGACTTCACTCACACACAGACTACAGACTCATGGAACAGTTTTGTTGACGAGTCAATCGTTTCTGAATTCACTCAAACACAAAGACTACAGACTCATTGAATATTTTAATTGATGAGTCAATCGTTTCTGACTTCACTCACACACACAGACTACAGACTCATGGAACAGTTTTATTGATGAGTCAATCGTTTCCGAATTCACTCAAACACAAAGACTACAGACTCATTTAATATTTTAAGTGATGAGTCAATCGTTTCTGACTTCACTCACACACTACAGACGTATGAACAAGTTTTGTTGACCCCTTAATCGTCAATAGGGGTCAAAGGGACACCAAAGCTACAATTGTTAATCCTCACTAGTCAAGGAGTCTGGTCACTAAGCCTTAGCTTTCTAGGCTTTATGGTTCTGGAGAAGAAGTCGAAATTCCCCAAAGTTTACGGACGGACGGATGGATGGATGGACGGACGGACGCCGGACGCCGGACACCATGCCAAACCATAGGCCCATTGGGCCTTACAGGCCAGATGAGCTCAAAAGGAGAACATGTGTGTTATCAACATGACAGTCCATACAGATCCATACATTTTGCATCCTCGGTAAAGTTCCTAAAACAATACAACCTTTAGTATCAGATAAAGGGCAATCAAACCTACAATACAATGATCAGACCATCACAACAGCCGTTTGTAACACCATACGTGTTGGAATGACGTTTCGCCAATTTTTTAACAAACTACATGTACATTTATTTGTCTTCAGCTTTAGGAATACTTCATAGATTAACGAAAAATTAAAACACATTTCCCTACTGCCACTAACACATGATTTCCAAACTTGCGAATATGTTTTATTGAATCAGTGTAACAGCTATGTACCAGTGCGTTTAAGTGTAAGCATCAATGCTGTGTATCTAAAGTGATCTGTCCGAACAGCCTGTGGTGCCAATTTCTTTCCTTATTAAAACGACGTTCAAAATGACTGTTCTTTCTGTTTGCTGTAACCCAATGTTTTGTCTTTTGTCAACTTTATGATCTTATAACATAGGATGATTTACTAACATGCAGGTGCTTTGATTGTAACGGCCACAACTTGTTAGACATTACTGCTCTCCGCTGATTCCTAAATTGGTTGTACAAAATGGTTTAAAAGTGTCAAATACAAAAGTAATGTGCACAGAGGAAATTGAATGGTTGTGTTTTAACATCCCATAATTAACGCAGCAGACTGGGATGACGCAAGACAGACCTAGAGGCTGGAGACCCCCAACTCAAAATGAAGACCGATACCTTCGTCAAATTCACCTCATGAACCATTTTCAAACAGCCACAGCCACAGCTAATACAGCACTTGGACGCCGAATACATGTAAGTCCCAGACGGCGAGAAGAAGCCACATTACGATGTGAGCAATGCTGCTGACATGCCGCCATCGACAAAACAGGGCATGTTAGACGTTTGCAGAACCAAAACTGGCAGATCGTCTTATTTGCTGAGAAAAGCAGTTTCCAGATGCACAGAGCAGACGGGAGAAGGGGGTATACTGTCGTCGGGTTGAGAGGGAGGCTGGTTGCTATGTACAGGAGGTTCTTCCCTTTCGGAGAGACAGTGATGGTCTTCAGTTGAATACATGTTAAAGGAACCACTGACTTCGTTGTGATTGATGGAAATCTCACTGCAAAAAGGTACATTGACAGTTTTCTTCAGCCAGTGCTAATCCCTCTCATGAACCGAAATCCAAACACTCTGTTTGAACAGTGCTCGACCTCATCTAGCAATATAGACATTACATAGCCTCAACGTCAACAACGTTCGGCTTTTTTCTTGGCCTGTCGGAAATGAATCCCATAGAGCACATGTACATCTGGGACTACATTGTCGAATGATCCGGTTACGACAGCAGCAACCTCATACACTTATTGCAGCGTTGATGGATGAAGGGTGATGGACACAACCTGCTTTCATCAGACTTCTGACATTTTCTGTTAGGCGAAGAGTTTTGACATGCTTGTATGCCTACAGTAGCCATACCAAATACTGATAAAACACACTATGCCATTACGTTTATATAATGCCCTTGTTGTTTTTGTGAATGAACGAAAATAGGACAATTGGCCCAACTTTCGAAATTATGGCGTTAACATAATTATCAGTGAATTCATAAGTCACTCATAGCACTTTATGCCTAACACATGGGAGTTTGAAAGACGACAAATCAAGTTTCCCTGAGCTCATTTCTTTAAACAATATTTAAAAGAGGTGTAACATTTCTTTTGGCATTCAGTTTATATTCAGAACAGTATGAAATGATATTGTAAAATTGTTGTATCTCCTTAAGCATAACAGCATTACATATTTAAGAAACCACAGGATTGGTATGTAACCACAGAAACTACGAATGAAAGAAGGTCAGCTGGGTTATTCAAATTGGACTTCAAAGCACTATCCTTAGCTGGTGGTTACGTGGCATTTTATTTTTTGTCAAATCATTTATTGTTGTGCTCAGTTGAAATAGTCAACAATGTTTATGACCTGATTTTTCTTGTACGCTGAACAACCTTTTACCAATGTATTATTAAGTGTTAAGTTTCTATCAACAATTGGCAGAGAGTTCGAAAAAGTTACTGGATCAGTGTGATGTAGGGCCTTGTTTTCCATTAATAGAGTTCTAAATTATGTGTAGGTACACAAGTCATAATTAAAATTAAAATTTTGGGTAACAAGAAAATAATGCCATCCATAGTGTTGGCGTTTAAAATAAATCCGATCCTTTCACATTTAAAAAATTGAGAAGTGAAAAACAGCACTCCTTGAATTCAAAATTAAATTTGGATGCAATAGACTTGACTTTGACTAAAATAACACTATTTACCTTGAAAATAATTTTTCCTTCTTGTTAAGGTCACTTTCAGAAATCGAACATCTTGAATCTTGCCAAAAACGAGAAATGATTGATGTACATTTTGTGCATTGCAATGTTCTTGATATATAGATAGTATCATTATTATGACCTTTTCACTTGAAACTATGTAACAATAAACTGTAAGTAAAGGAAACAGGCTAATCACGAGGGATGTCCGTCTCAGGAATGTGATTAGCTGCCCGAGGTGTCAACAAGGGGAAGACTCTCAAATGAAATCCCGATGGAGAGGTTCTTTGTCTAGTCTTTCAATTCGACATATTTAATTCAAGGTTCAATTCAGTAATTGGTCTTGTCTTCTTCAAAAAAGAACATTCAAACCTATTCAACCACTAATGCACTTTATTAAAGCATAAGAGTCCCTCTTAAAATATCTTATTGATCATGTAGGATCTGATCAGGTTAAACACAACTTTTGTAGCAAACATGTACCTCTTTCAGCTACCCTTTTGGTCTAATGGTAGTGACCGATAATGAAGGAAGGTGACATAGTCATTACTAGGCGTTATCATCCAACTATATGTAAACTATCAGCGTTACCATAGAGATTGAATAGGGGCATTACAAGTAATATGAGGGTTTTGTAAGAACAGAAATGGCCCTGCTGGGAGGACCTTGTCAATGCTGGGAGGGTTTTGTAAACTATGATAAGAACCTCTAGTTAGGGTTACATCTCAGCTTAAAGAAATCCCTTTTCATACAAAGTGGAAATTATCCATCTGGGTGAAGACTGCATTGAATGGGTGTTGAAGGTATATGTCTAAGTAATATTCTTCAACACATCCTTTTATATAGCGGTAGGGTTCACAGGTATAATAAGAGGCATTAAGAAGCTCGTTGATAAAGAATAATACGTTTTTAATGGATAGTCAACTTCTTTATTGCATGAAATGCGACGTCTTGGTGTAGATACTAGCACCGTTATCAATCAAATGATACTGGACATGATGATGGGGAGTTATATATAAATAAATGGATAACAAGTATATACAATTGAGTAGTTTGATGTAGTGCATGTATATGTATGTACATCAAACTACTCAATCATATAAACTTTTTATCCATTTATGTATATATAACTCTCCACTTGGAAAAGAATAAAAATCCTTTTCGCAATAGAAATTTCAATTAAAGTCGACATCATTATAAAATATTTCATTGTAAAGTCGTATAGTATTTTCTGTGTCCAAAATATCGAATACTATGAAAAGCATCTTATTTCTCTTTAATTTTTGTTGGCTGAACATGTACTGATTGTTCCCAACGATGGTCTAACCTGCCCCTGAGGGAAACCGAACCTCCCCCGATGCGGGGTATGTTCGGTTTTTCAACTCGTCGTCCTAAAAGCAAACTAGTTACGTTGGGTGCTTTCAACAATTATTGCAATAAAGTTAAGATATGTCACAATATATGTACAAATGACAATTTTATTTTGCCAAAAAAACAACTCATTATCTCTATTTGAGTGATAAAGGGGACAAAACAGCCCTGTCTCCTCTATGCGCAGTAATATATTGTTCCGTACTATAGTCCCAAATACTCAAAACCTATGTCTGAGCAAAAGGCGGACTATCTGCTCCCTTAGATCTTGTTGTCATAGACGAACCATGACGTCTATATATTGTTTATGTTGTGACATCACAATGCAAAAGTAATATATTGCTATATGTATGAAACTTTTGAAACTTATAAATGAAACTAAAATACAAAGGTTTCTGTTCTGTCCCCTTTTCTTTACCTGTATAGGCCTCAGCTCTATGTGAACTTTCTCGTGTTAAACACTGCGATAAATGATTCAAATCTCATGCGTTTTGAGACAGAAACTGATTTCAAATTAAGTTTTAGTGATAAAAATATCTCTGTTATCTAAAATGCAAGACAAAAGAATTTAAGTGTTCTCAAATGACTCAGTCTATCATGTACTTGTTGAAAACATAACACAGATCTTAAATAAAGCAATGTTTAATTCGACATAAGCATGTACAGTAAGAACAAATGTAAGAAAGGAATACGGCTGTACCTTTGTAAGCTTGCATACAGTAGGATTGCTCGACACAAGTAAAATAGTATTTTGAATTTTAAGAATTAAAAGATATCGTCCTTTACATTGCATATTAAGTCTTTTGTGTTTTAATCCAATACAGAAAAAATACCACAACAAATTACCTTAACGTTGCCACCAACGGGGGAACGGTTCCTCTTAATGAAAGTACCAACTGCACTCCTAACAGTTTCCTGTTGCTTAAAGGGGCAGTAGAACGTTTTCAGGGGGAATATAAGGTGATATCAGGAAAATGAAAATAAATGGTTCCAATTGAAAGACAATGTATTTAAACTAAATGGAGCAGTAATAATTCAAATATATAATGTAAAGTTTAGCCATTCGATTCTTTTTTTCTTGCACAAAATGAATTAAAGGTGTTCACACAAAATGGATTTCATGTGAATCTTCATACTTTGTCCTCTGACTATGGATGATTGGCTTGCGTAATGCGATTTTCGACACTGTCAAAATAATACATTTAACATTTACTTAAAATATAAAATTATCAAAAAACGTGCTACTGCCCCTTTAAGTATGTAACCTTTATGTTTTGTGCAAAGTTATACGTCACCACATATTGATGAATTATATATATATATTAGTATGCTTATATTGCGCTGTATTCAATTATAAAATGCTCAAAGCGCAAGACAAAGTTATATACAGAGAGGGGGCAGAGAGAAGGATCATTCCACAAGCGCTATCCAGAAAGTGGGAATAACCGCTTCAAATTCACAAAACATGAGAGTGCTGTGCAGAGACGTATGTGCAGCCTGTGAAGCGCTCCAACATGGGATATTTGCACGCGAAAACGAAAAACGTTACTGTAACAATGACTAAACATAATAGGATAGAATTGTAAGATTGATAAGAATAATAATTCATCACGCAATACAATTGACACCGTCATGAATAAACGCTATATTACCGGTTAAACATATCTCGATAAAAATATGAATATAACAATTACTGAATCAGAATGCAAATAGTTTAATTTCTTTATTCCAATATGCTGCTATTAAAAGTATTATGCTTAGCTACGACTTCTTCAGTAAACGAAGATATCAAAATGGGACAATCATATAAACTCACACTAAATGATTTTGAAAACAAAATGTAACGAGGTTGCAAAACATGTATAAGTTGACAAAGCGTAAACCTGTCTATAAAGTCTGAATACTATAAAGAATAGTTCCTATAGATAAATGGAAGAAATTGAAAATTGCAATATAATTAGTAAAAAAATTATCTCTTCTAATTCAAATTAATCTCCTTCAGTGAAGCTGCTCGAATAATTACACTGACACAACAGATAAAAAGGTGTTTACAATAACATGACCGCCAGAAGCTTTCCCTTGGTTTTGAAATATTTTTCCTATGACAATGGATAAAAGTGTTGGTTAATGGGATGCTTGGCACTCGAAATATAAACCTGGCAGATATGTATTTGGAAATTAAATAAAAATAGAAAAATAACCTAGTTCTGCTTTCTGTGAATATTATCCTTAAATCATAATAGAGTGCAGAATAATATGCTACTGGTAACCTAAGCCTACTTATTAAATATTCGTTCCGTTGTTTATCTCTTCATGTCACATCGTTGAGTGTAGCACTTTCTTCTTATCTGATGTTACTCATGCCGACATCATCCATCTGTGATAGAGAAAACAAAACGTGTCATTTAAAGACATGACTTAGCACATATGAAAGCAAACAAGTAAAATAGATTGTTAATAAAATTTATAAATCAGTTTTCATTTGAACAGACAACATTTTTGGATTGGTTGTATTAAAAGTGAACGTTGTGATCAAATGGTTTTACTTTGATTAAACATGTTTTCAAGAACACAAAGATATACAAAGTCTACAAATTAACTTTACCTTGGGAGTCTCTGACTTCCTATTTTTCAACACAACGATGACAATCACAACAACTACAACTACAACGACTGCCAAGGCGCCAGCAACACCCGCTATGATGAGGATAGTGTTGTCATCCTTATCGACTGTGGTGCAGTTGGGAGCTGCAACAGATAGACACCTGGACATTGGAAGTTCTGTTATACAGTAGGGGATGGACAACATGGTATTATCTACTACTCGACAATAGCTTAGACAAAGTGATTGATGTTATATTAATAACCACTCACTCAAATAGGATTGAGCTTAAATGAAAAAACATGATGTAACGAAACCTTAATCATTTCATCTGATCAAAGTAATGAATCTATGTCCCAATGACGTGGAAATTTAATAATCTTAACGATGTCCATGGACTGCTCCTGATCATTTGACATTTAAGTTTCATGATAAAAATGTTTGTCAAGTTCCTTAATGTCAAATTTATGACTCTTGGGTATCAGGAAAAGTCACCATAAAGTATGATTTAGCTTTACCATACCCGCCAATGCTTTAATGTTAATGTCTCACATGATATTGAGTCGAAATTGCAATTGTAAGTGCACATAATCAAAACCTATACTAATTAAAACTATAATTAAAACCTATAATATATCAACTATAGATTACCTTTGCTGTCAACCCATTGAGCAGTTGAACCATCGAACATACACATCTTGCACTCATCCTCTGTCCGACTTGTTCCGTTCCCAAAACATCTGCCTCCATACAGACAATATGAGGGCTTGAAACAAAGAATTTCTAACTTTGGTTTGTGTTCACCTTAAGTGTGTTATTGTCGTTCAATATTATGAATTAATTAATATACAAAAGAAATGATTGTTGCTTTTTCCATGTATGAAGTAAAACACATTTTGAAATGATAAGGAACTATTGATTTTATTTACGAAATCGCTAAAGCTGTGGCATATCCATGAAATTAAATTCATCAGTTATTCATTATGATACATAGAGGAAACAATTAAGCACCTCCATTATTTTACAGCAGTAAAATATACTGATAACAAGGTAGACAGGTTGAGGTTGAGGTTGTAGAAATAATCAAATGATAAGATAGAAGCAGAATTTAGCTTCAAAGTCCCATCCTGTCTTACCCCATTTTAGATATTGTTTAATTAACCAAAGGCTGCAGACTCTTCTACGACACTAATAACGTTAACACACCAAAACATATACAGAATTTGTAAAAAAGATTTAAATCATCCATTGAGCCCAAAACGATTGTCAAGAAATAAAGATTATCTCTTTCTCATCTCATATTGGTACAAATTAAATTGGTTTCAGTACTCAATCATCCACAGATTTCGATCTCCTTTACAAAACGAAACTGAAGGATACAACCAAATGTACTTTTTGCAAAATTTATACAGAAACTATGTTGTATCGTTTCTATTTTTGTCCAATAGTGGATAATGTCTGAGACTAAAATACAAGGATAGAGCAAATAACGGATTTACAATTAAACTTATTAAAACGCGATATTTGTCTTCGTTTTCCTACAAGACGAAAAATGATTCTAAACATAATACATAATAACAGTCAAGTATAACATATACATATGAAAACTAAAAGGATGCCTTCCGCAATTTGACCTCATAACACAAGATTTTAAAATGTCTATGATGCTGATAAATTTACCTGCTTCTCAGAATGCAATCCCTCTAAATTCATGAAATTCTTGTCTGTATGTCATAACCGTTTTGATTACTAACTTACACTGCAACTTATATGATTGTATAAAAATGTGTTCAGAAGTATTATTATTTATGCTCCACAATCATACTTTGTTACTGAAGTCTGTCTGTACATATGTTTGTATGTGTTTATACTGAAAATAAAACAGTTAAACGTGTAACATCTGTCTATTTAAATTTAGCAATTTTAAATTTTTAATGTTTTTTTTTTGGATGTTCCAATTTATAAAATTAAGTATAAAAATCAATTACATTATCTTGAAAAATGAAAATGATAATTGGTAGTTGTAATGTTAGTTATTCCATTCTTTCAAGCCTACATGTACTAGTCAAATTTTAGTATTGGCATTTAATGATAAGTCACTATTTAGACCTCTGTCAACCTTAATTAAAATGACCTAATACCAAAATATGGTCAGTGTCAACTGAATCACCCATGGAAATCAATGAAAAGCGTTTAGTTAATGGATTGAACCAAAAACATCCCAAATTTATACCCAAATCGTATTGATTTACAGTAACTTTTGAAAAAAGGGACGCAATTTAGTACCATTACATATTCAATCGATATTTCAGCAAAGGTCAACATGGACGATTTGTTTTAGGTAAAAATATTTACAAAATCATGTAGTTCATGTAAAGAGTGATTTTTTTTGCAGGTGTCCGTTCCTTCTAACAATTTCAAAACACCATAGATTCTCTCATGACTAGTAATAAAGAAAACAGGCACAGAAGGATTCTACTCACAATTGCTTCGAAACCTTTTAATAATTTAAACAAATTATCATAATTGCACGCGATTCATGAACAATTTTAGCCATTGAGCAAGGAAATACATCACTCGTCTTTCATGGAAAGTTAGATATCATATTAACATGTTTTAATCAACAACAAAATACTTAATTCAACGTCAAAAGAAAGGTACCCCCTGGAAAAGCGCCATAGCTTTTAACAAACCTAATTTCGTTGACATCATCTTTATGTGTGTAGGTTTTACACAGTGTCTCAGTAACCGCAATTGTACCATGGGTATCAACTTGGACGGCAACTAGTGCCTGATTCGGAAGATTGAGGAAGTTTTAGAAGATTTTAAAATCAAAGCCAATTTCTGATGGTATGATTCTGTAGTTTCTTTTGCTTAAGTACCTTTATTTTCCTATCTGATGTAAGAATAAAATATCATTGAAAATGTGTAATGATTTATGGTTATAATTATGCTTGGGTATTTTCAATTTAGCACCTTTATATGTGAAACTTAGCTGGTAGAAGTATGAAAGCCAAATTTTGGCACTTTTGAAATCTGGCGAATATTTGAAAAAAGATAAGGTCAACAATGAGGATTATGGCATAAACATCTTGACACATGGATTCAATCCATTCTAAAAAATTATTTCTTGAGTTTAGAGCCCAAAATAGGCAATAAGAAGATTCTGCTTCAGCCATACTGTAGTACGTAGATTGATGTCAGCTACAAGCATTTTGATTAAGGCTATTTTAACAAGTAGAATTCTATGAAGCAACCATTGTTAAAACTACCTTTTTTGAGTCCAGAGTAGGCTTTGCTGTTTTGCATTGATTAGTGGTTCTTCTTCCTAACTCTTTGAGTAACTACTAGGTTATCAGTTCTTTCAGTTATAAAAAGCATAGAAGTAGTCCCTTGAACCATTTTAAAATAAACCTATAAATATAAATGCATTTGTATTATCTGTTATTTCAATGTTGGAAAATAGAAAATTGTAAGCCACCTGTCCAAGAACCACGAACAAGAATTCAAGACAACTGGATTTTATTCAACATAGTCAAGCAGACCACATATTGTCTGAAATAATAATAAGTGGAATTCATCAAAGATCATCATCAGCATAAATTACATAAATATAAATAGCTCTTGTGGTTCATGTCTGGCTTAAAAGAATTTGACTTAGAGTGACACATTAAGAGTGGAGAGTTTTATGTTATACTTATTTCTCATAAAATAGTAATACTACTATTTGTGTATTTTATCCTTACAAATAATTATCAAATATTATTTGTTCTAATAATTCTATGACTCTTAAATGTTTGGTTCTTTATTGATACAGTTATTAGGGTTTATCTTTAACTTACAAGTAAAGGGAATAGGGAAGTTCTGAAATTGGGCTTATTGTTCAGGCTGTTCAGGTGTTGACTGCTCAGAGCATAAGATGCAAGTCCCAGACCTCTCATCTGTCACCGCTTATTTAGGCCAATTAGGGGGTCACGTGATACGTTTTAGCCAATCACGCATTGTATTACAATCGGGACCGGACATGAACACGGAGCTACTTTACAACAAAATGGTAAATATTAAATACATGCACAAACTGGACACTTATGCCCCAAGTCGATTCCAATGCATCGTAAAATTATCTAGTCGATGCAGTTTACAAAATAACAATACATGAAGAATGCATTAAGAAATGTACAAATTTGACCGTCTATTGGAGTTAACATTGAAGAGAACGGTTTTGGATTTACACACGTTAAAATATGGCGATTAGGTAATAATTCCTGAGGGGCATGCTTTGCCCCAAAAGAATTACAGGGGCATCAACAAAATCTATCATTATTTGAAAGGGGCATGATTGTTTAAATTATTGCCCCAAGTGAAATTATGAATTATTTATCTTTAGCGAGAGAATTGTTCCCGCTCATGAATACAGTAACATAGATCCTGCAGTCATAAATAAATATGAATTGCATCATAAGAAATGCTTTTAAAACGTGATAAATACAATCTTTGGCAACAGGGAACGATTAACATTTCATAAAAACTATATGAACAACAAGAACGATGTATAAATATGGAAACAATAAAACGTCACTTTGACCGCTGTCAATGATAGTTATAATGGCGGCTGCCGACAACTTGACATCAGCCGAACAAACAGAGAATTATGGATAATTACAATGTTTATGATTTGACATACTACCAGAGAATTCTACAACAGGCAAGTGACCTATTCGTACGTTCGTTAATTTAAGTTTGATTACAATTGACATAAATTATGATTCAAATTACTTGTTGCTCATGATGCTTCATTCCTGGGAATTTTGACAGCTAGCAATATGCAAATTAGCCACGTGAAATATAACTAAAAATAGATGGACACTAGGATGTGGTCATTACAATATACAAAATAAACAGATTCTCTCTCATAAAGAATCAGCCACAGCTACCAATTGATTCAATGAAAGCAGACCTCGGACTTTCGTACTGAACTGATAACGTTGTGAATTCACATACAATAAAGAAATATAGTACCAATGTATGGATGTATTTTAGAGATTTCTTTTCAAGTATTTCTATTCAAACAGATATGTATCCTCCTAATTTTCTTGTTTGTGTCGTATTCGAACAGCTTGTTTTCACATTTGTCTATTTAGTTGGTTATGAGTTGAAAACTGTCAACTACATCATTGATATCAGCCTCACCATAACGAAACCATACAGCTCATGGGAAAACGGCGTAGTCTATTTAAGAAATGAATTTCACAATATAGTTGTCCACAGTTATAACCTGTTTGAAACTTGTGATATAAACTTGTATAATTGGCGAGCTTGTCGAGCCAATTATGCTAAAGTTTATATTACGAGTTTCAAACAGGTTATAACTGTGTGGACAACTATGTTGTGAAATTCATTTCTTATACATGTAAATTCCCACTTTGTATGTAAAGCCAGAAGTTGTTTTATATCATTCGAAATGCGATTCTGTAGTAACTTCTAAGCTGCTTGTCGCACTGACCTAGATATCAGTTAGACCCAGGCAGGTCTCTAACGGGTTCAAGCGCATGCAAAAATAGTTCATAACAAAAAAGGAAAAGATGCACTTTTTTATTCCACAAATAATCCTTTATGGGTATCATGTTGATAACGATAAAATGTTTTGGGAAAAAACTAAAAAATATGTAAGTTTGATTTGAATATTCCAAAATTAACAATTTGCACTCGCGTATGGATATTGTCCTGTATTGAGTGTAGAGTATCAGCTCTAAAAGCTCGACGTGCTTGGGAAAGTTGGGTTGTTTGTTTGACAATGAATGTAAACATAAAGTTATTTAAAGTCCCTCGAGAAATAATGCCAATTGCAGGCCCGCTGATGTTAGACACTGTCATTGACAATGACGAGTACATGTTTTCAAACACGGCAACATCGTTTTGATCATCGGGGGCCTCGAAACTTGTCTATGAAGGCAGAGAGCGCACCCACGACACTATTTGTTGTGCATGGAATGGGGTGCCTTGAAACTGTATTGTCGCAAGTCAGGTCATTCAGAATGGAGCTCAACTCATGCTTTTGTAATGATGTACATTACATTGTTTAACTTTGCCCACTATCCTCATTTCTGTGACCGGAGATGAACATGTACAACTTTATTTATTTGTAACTCAATGTTTGTTCTTCAAACATCAAATACAGATTATTAGCACGAGTGTTGATATTTGTATAAATTGAGTCGAAGTGATGACCATCAAGACTGGGGTCAGCCTGGAATGACTGTAAGATCAGGGGAATCCCCGAGAAATGTATTTCCGGCACGACATCGTATAAACTTCATTTACTGAAATTTATTTCATATAACCTGCAATTTAGGGTTCATTGAAATGTATACCGATCACATGACCTTGTAAGATCCAATCAGATTCGAGCACATCGTTTACATTTCAAAGTAAAAATTACAGCGATTCAATGTCAGGATTTTGATCGAAAAATGGACAATGTGGCTCGAATGTCGCGCGCTAATTCGCCACACGTTATTCTGAAACCTTATCAAAAGTTGACAGGAGGATATATTCGATTCGATAAGGTTTGTAAGGTATTGTAACTATAGGTAGGTTAATTGGATGCATGATTTCGACTAATATGGTCGAGTACTCTAAGTTTGTTAGTGTTGTAATTTTGTGACGTCATTTACTGCTCGCACGATACTCGAGTACAAAATCTGAGTACAAAATCTGAATCGTGTTGATCATGATTTCAAACTTGAACAAAATCCATTGATACACCTTTCATTAGTATTTTATCAAGTTTATTATCACCATGTCATTTAAATAAACATATACGCCCAAAAGTAAATTTTATACTAACTCCAAATCTCCTTATTGTTTAAAGTCAACTTAAAAGATTTCTTAATTCTACTTCAAACAAATTTTTTGTCGTCTGCATTGCTTTGTGGGATGTCTACCAGTATGCCAACTAGCAAGTACTGTTTGTCACAAAAAAAACCTCATGAGGCCTGAAATGACTGCTGTTCGATTGTCATACAACTTAAGGAATTAAAATGTTTTATTTTTTCAAAACAAGAAGTTTTAATAGTTTATTTCACACCATTATTCATCTCAAAGCTTTTTATTTAACACCTGGTTAATTATTTACATGTTTTATGAGTTAATGAATTTGTGAAGTTACTTCTGAATGAACTATTTGAAAAACAGGTTTTAATGATTTTTTTCACGATAACTTTTGAAAAATAAATACATGTGGACTTTTCCTGTCTATTACGTAACAAACTATAATTAATTTTGAAACAATTGCCTTTTGTTCTGATAGAAAATGTTGCTAAGTCAACAGATAACCACACTTCATTAAACAAATCCAATTAGTCTGCAAGAAAATAGCATCATAGCCATGGTCACGAATTTGCAAAATCAAGGCCAACTCACTCGTTTTTCGACAAGACTTTTTTTCTCTTTGGTTCAAGCTTCCAAAATGTATGTAAATTTCAATTTGATTTTGTCAATACATTGAAATTAATGTTAAAATCGTTTTGTAAAGCTTCAAACTTGAGTGACATGCATTCATTGAAGATAAATTCCACTTTGAGGGTTCGGGTCACGAACTTCGAACATTCGAGGATACACAAATTCATTCATCTTTGAGTTAGTTTTTGTTATAATCAGTTTCAGTCAATCGTTTCTGAATTCACTCACAGACACAGACTACAGACTCATTGAACAGTTTTGTTTATGAGTCAATCGTTTCTGACTTCACTCAAACACAAAGACTACAGACTCATTGAATATTTTAATTGATGAGTCAATCGTTTCTGACTTCACTCAAACACAAAGACTACAGACTCATTGAATATTTTAATTGATGAGTCAATCGTTTCTGACTTCACTCACACACACAGACTACAGACTCATGGAACAGTTTTGTTGACGAGTCAATCGTTTCTGACTTCACTCAAACACAAGGACCACAGACTCATTGAATATTTTAATTGATGAGTCAATCGTTTCTGACTTCACTCACACACAGACTACAGACTCATGGAACAGTTTTGTTGACGAGTCAATCGTTTCTGAATTCACTCAAACACAAAGACTACAGACTCATTGAATATTTTAATTGATGAGTCAATCGTTTCTGACTTCACTCACACACACAGACTACAGACTCATGGAACAGTTTTATTGATGAGTCAATCGTTTCCGAATTCACTCAAACACAAAGACTACAGACTCATTTAATATTTTAAGTGATGAGTCAATCGTTTCTGACTTCACTCACACACTACAGACGTATGAACAAGTTTTGTTGACCCCTTAATCGTCAATAGGGGTCAAAGGGACACCAAAGCTACAATTGTTAATCCTCACTAGTCAAGGAGTCTGGTCACTAAGCCTTAGCTTTCTAGGCTTTATGGTTCTGGAGAAGAAGTCGAAATTCCCCAAAGTTTACGGACGGACGGATGGATGGATGGACGGACGGACGCCGGACGCCGGACACCATGCCAAACCATAGGCCCATTGGGCCTTACAGGCCAGATGAGCTCAAAAGGAGAACATGTGTGTTATCAACATGACAGTCCATACAGATCCATACATTTTGCATCCTCGGTAAAGTTCCTAAAACAATACAACCTTTAGTATCAGATAAAGGGCAATCAAACCTACAATACAATGATCAGACCATCACAACAGCCGTTTGTAACACCATACGTGTTGGAATGACGTTTCGCCAATTTTTTAACAAACTACATGTACATTTATTTGTCTTCAGCTTTAGGAATACTTCATAGATTAACGAAAAATTAAAACACATTTCCCTACTGCCACTAACACATGATTTCCAAACTTGCGAATATGTTTTATTGAATCAGTGTAACAGCTATGTACCAGTGCGTTTAAGTGTAAGCATCAATGCTGTGTATCTAAAGTGATCTGTCCGAACAGCCTGTGGTGCCAATTTCTTTCCTTATTAAAACGACGTTCAAAATGACTGTTCTTTCTGTTTGCTGTAACCCAATGTTTTGTCTTTTGTCAACTTTATGATCTTATAACATAGGATGATTTACTAACATGCAGGTGCTTTGATTGTAACGGCCACAACTTGTTAGACATTACTGCTCTCCGCTGATTCCTAAATTGGTTGTACAAAATGGTTTAAAAGTGTCAAATACAAAAGTAATGTGCACAGAGGAAATTGAATGGTTGTGTTTTAACATCCCATAATTAACGCAGCAGACTGGGATGACGCAAGACAGACCTAGAGGCTGGAGACCCCCAACTCAAAATGAAGACCGATACCTTCGTCAAATTCACCTCATGAACCATTTTCAAACAGCCACAGCCACAGCTAATACAGCACTTGGACGCCGAATACATGTAAGTCCCAGACGGCGAGAAGAAGCCACATTACGATGTGAGCAATGCTGCTGACATGCCGCCATCGACAAAACAGGGCATGTTAGACGTTTGCAGAACCAAAACTGGCAGATCGTCTTATTTGCTGAGAAAAGCAGTTTCCAGATGCACAGAGCAGACGGGAGAAGGGGGTATACTGTCGTCGGGTTGAGAGGGAGGCTGGTTGCTATGTACAGGAGGTTCTTCCCTTTCGGAGAGACAGTGATGGTCTTCAGTTGAATACATGTTAAAGGAACCACTGACTTCGTTGTGATTGATGGAAATCTCACTGCAAAAAGGTACATTGACAGTTTTCTTCAGCCAGTGCTAATCCCTCTCATGAACCGAAATCCAAACACTCTGTTTGAACAGTGCTCGACCTCATCTAGCAATATAGACATTACATAGCCTCAACGTCAACAACGTTCGGCTTTTTTCTTGGCCTGTCGGAAATGAATCCCATAGAGCACATGTACATCTGGGACTACATTGTCGAATGATCCGGTTACGACAGCAGCAACCTCATACACTTATTGCAGCGTTGATGGATGAAGGGTGATGGACACAACCTGCTTTCATCAGACTTCTGACATTTTCTGTTAGGCGAAGAGTTTTGACATGCTTGTATGCCTACAGTAGCCATACCAAATACTGATAAAACACACTATGCCATTACGTTTATATAATGCCCTTGTTGTTTTTGTGAATGAACGAAAATAGGACAATTGGCCCAACTTTCGAAATTATGGCGTTAACATAATTATCAGTGAATTCATAAGTCACTCATAGCACTTTATGCCTAACACATGGGAGTTTGAAAGACGACAAATCAAGTTTCCCTGAGCTCATTTCTTTAAACAATATTTAAAAGAGGTGTAACATTTCTTTTGGCATTCAGTTTATATTCAGAACAGTATGAAATGATATTGTAAAATTGTTGTATCTCCTTAAGCATAACAGCATTACATATTTAAGAAACCACAGGATTGGTATGTAACCACAGAAACTACGAATGAAAGAAGGTCAGCTGGGTTATTCAAATTGGACTTCAAAGCACTATCCTTAGCTGGTGGTTACGTGGCATTTTATTTTTTGTCAAATCATTTATTGTTGTGCTCAGTTGAAATAGTCAACAATGTTTATGACCTGATTTTTCTTGTACGCTGAACAACCTTTTACCAATGTATTATTAAGTGTTAAGTTTCTATCAACAATTGGCAGAGAGTTCGAAAAAGTTACTGGATCAGTGTGATGTAGGGCCTTGTTTTCCATTAATAGAGTTCTAAATTATGTGTAGGTACACAAGTCATAATTAAAATTAAAATTTTGGGTAACAAGAAAATAATGCCATCCATAGTGTTGGCGTTTAAAATAAATCCGATCCTTTCACATTTAAAAAATTGAGAAGTGAAAAACAGCACTCCTTGAATTCAAAATTAAATTTGGATGCAATAGACTTGACTTTGACTAAAATAACACTATTTACCTTGAAAATAATTTTTCCTTCTTGTTAAGGTCACTTTCAGAAATCGAACATCTTGAATCTTGCCAAAAACGAGAAATGATTGATGTACATTTTGTGCATTGCAATGTTCTTGATATATAGATAGTATCATTATTATGACCTTTTCACTTGAAACTATGTAACAATAAACTGTAAGTAAAGGAAACAGGCTAATCACGAGGGATGTCCGTCTCAGGAATGTGATTAGCTGCCCGAGGTGTCAACAAGGGGAAGACTCTCAAATGAAATCCCGATGGAGAGGTTCTTTGTCTAGTCTTTCAATTCGACATATTTAATTCAAGGTTCAATTCAGTAATTGGTCTTGTCTTCTTCAAAAAAGAACATTCAAACCTATTCAACCACTAATGCACTTTATTAAAGCATAAGAGTCCCTCTTAAAATATCTTATTGATCATGTAGGATCTGATCAGGTTAAACACAACTTTTGTAGCAAACATGTACCTCTTTCAGCTACCCTTTTGGTCTAATGGTAGTGACCGATAATGAAGGAAGGTGACATAGTCATTACTAGGCGTTATCATCCAACTATATGTAAACTATCAGCGTTACCATAGAGATTGAATAGGGGCATTACAAGTAATATGAGGGTTTTGTAAGAACAGAAATGGCCCTGCTGGGAGGACCTTGTCAATGCTGGGAGGGTTTTGTAAACTATGATAAGAACCTCTAGTTAGGGTTACATCTCAGCTTAAAGAAATCCCTTTTCATACAAAGTGGAAATTATCCATCTGGGTGAAGACTGCATTGAATGGGTGTTGAAGGTATATGTCTAAGTAATATTCTTCAACACATCCTTTTATATAGCGGTAGGGTTCACAGGTATAATAAGAGGCATTAAGAAGCTCGTTGATAAAGAATAATACGTTTTTAATGGATAGTCAACTTCTTTATTGCATGAAATGCGACGTCTTGGTGTAGATACTAGCACCGTTATCAATCAAATGATACTGGACATGATGATGGGGAGTTATATATAAATAAATGGATAACAAGTATATACAATTGAGTAGTTTGATGTAGTGCATGTATATGTATGTACATCAAACTACTCAATCATATAAACTTTTTATCCATTTATGTATATATAACTCTCCACTTGGAAAAGAATAAAAATCCTTTTCGCAATAGAAATTTCAATTAAAGTCGACATCATTATAAAATATTTCATTGTAAAGTCGTATAGTATTTTCTGTGTCCAAAATATCGAATACTATGAAAAGCATCTTATTTCTCTTTAATTTTTGTTGGCTGAACATGTACTGATTGTTCCCAACGATGGTCTAACCTGCCCCTGAGGGAAACCGAACCTCCCCCGATGCGGGGTATGTTCGGTTTTTCAACTCGTCGTCCTAAAAGCAAACTAGTTACGTTGGGTGCTTTCAACAATTATTGCAATAAAGTTAAGATATGTCACAATATATGTACAAATGACAATTTTATTTTGCCAAAAAAACAACTCATTATCTCTATTTGAGTGATAAAGGGGACAAAACAGCCCTGTCTCCTCTATGCGCAGTAATATATTGTTCCGTACTATAGTCCCAAATACTCAAAACCTATGTCTGAGCAAAAGGCGGACTATCTGCTCCCTTAGATCTTGTTGTCATAGACGAACCATGACGTCTATATATTGTTTATGTTGTGACATCACAATGCAAAAGTAATATATTGCTATATGTATGAAACTTTTGAAACTTATAAATGAAACTAAAATACAAAGGTTTCTGTTCTGTCCCCTTTTCTTTACCTGTATAGGCCTCAGCTCTATGTGAACTTTCTCGTGTTAAACACTGCGATAAATGATTCAAATCTCATGCGTTTTGAGACAGAAACTGATTTCAAATTAAGTTTTAGTGATAAAAATATCTCTGTTATCTAAAATGCAAGACAAAAGAATTTAAGTGTTCTCAAATGACTCAGTCTATCATGTACTTGTTGAAAACATAACACAGATCTTAAATAAAGCAATGTTTAATTCGACATAAGCATGTACAGTAAGAACAAATGTAAGAAAGGAATACGGCTGTACCTTTGTAAGCTTGCATACAGTAGGATTGCTCGACACAAGTAAAATAGTATTTTGAATTTTAAGAATTAAAAGATATCGTCCTTTACATTGCATATTAAGTCTTTTGTGTTTTAATCCAATACAGAAAAAATACCACAACAAATTACCTTAACGTTGCCACCAACGGGGGAACGGTTCCTCTTAATGAAAGTACCAACTGCACTCCTAACAGTTTCCTGTTGCTTAAAGGGGCAGTAGAACGTTTTCAGGGGGAATATAAGGTGATATCAGGAAAATGAAAATAAATGGTTCCAATTGAAAGACAATGTATTTAAACTAAATGGAGCAGTAATAATTCAAATATATAATGTAAAGTTTAGCCATTCGATTCTTTTTTTCTTGCACAAAATGAATTAAAGGTGTTCACACAAAATGGATTTCATGTGAATCTTCATACTTTGTCCTCTGACTATGGATGATTGGCTTGCGTAATGCGATTTTCGACACTGTCAAAATAATACATTTAACATTTACTTAAAATATAAAATTATCAAAAAACGTGCTACTGCCCCTTTAAGTATGTAACCTTTATGTTTTGTGCAAAGTTATACGTCACCACATATTGATGAATTATATATATATATTAGTATGCTTATATTGCGCTGTATTCAATTATAAAATGCTCAAAGCGCAAGACAAAGTTATATACAGAGAGGGGGCAGAGAGAAGGATCATTCCACAAGCGCTATCCAGAAAGTGGGAATAACCGCTTCAAATTCACAAAACATGAGAGTGCTGTGCAGAGACGTATGTGCAGCCTGTGAAGCGCTCCAACATGGGATATTTGCACGCGAAAACGAAAAACGTTACTGTAACAATGACTAAACATAATAGGATAGAATTGTAAGATTGATAAGAATAATAATTCATCACGCAATACAATTGACACCGTCATGAATAAACGCTATATTACCGGTTAAACATATCTCGATAAAAATATGAATATAACAATTACTGAATCAGAATGCAAATAGTTTAATTTCTTTATTCCAATATGCTGCTATTAAAAGTATTATGCTTAGCTACGACTTCTTCAGTAAACGAAGATATCAAAATGGGACAATCATATAAACTCACACTAAATGATTTTGAAAACAAAATGTAACGAGGTTGCAAAACATGTATAAGTTGACAAAGCGTAAACCTGTCTATAAAGTCTGAATACTATAAAGAATAGTTCCTATAGATAAATGGAAGAAATTGAAAATTGCAATATAATTAGTAAAAAAATTATCTCTTCTAATTCAAATTAATCTCCTTCAGTGAAGCTGCTCGAATAATTACACTGACACAACAGATAAAAAGGTGTTTACAATAACATGACCGCCAGAAGCTTTCCCTTGGTTTTGAAATATTTTTCCTATGACAATGGATAAAAGTGTTGGTTAATGGGATGCTTGGCACTCGAAATATAAACCTGGCAGATATGTATTTGGAAATTAAATAAAAATAGAAAAATAACCTAGTTCTGCTTTCTGTGAATATTATCCTTAAATCATAATAGAGTGCAGAATAATATGCTACTGGTAACCTAAGCCTACTTATTAAATATTCGTTCCGTTGTTTATCTCTTCATGTCACATCGTTGAGTGTAGCACTTTCTTCTTATCTGATGTTACTCATGCCGACATCATCCATCTGTGATAGAGAAAACAAAACGTGTCATTTAAAGACATGACTTAGCACATATGAAAGCAAACAAGTAAAATAGATTGTTAATAAAATTTATAAATCAGTTTTCATTTGAACAGACAACATTTTTGGATTGGTTGTATTAAAAGTGAACGTTGTGATCAAATGGTTTTACTTTGATTAAACATGTTTTCAAGAACACAAAGATATACAAAGTCTACAAATTAACTTTACCTTGGGAGTCTCTGACTTCCTATTTTTCAACACAACGATGACAATCACAACAACTACAACTACAACGACTGCCAAGGCGCCAGCAACACCCGCTATGATGAGGATAGTGTTGTCATCCTTATCGACTGTGGTGCAGTTGGGAGCTGCAACAGATAGACACCTGGACATTGGAAGTTCTGTTATACAGTAGGGGATGGACAACATGGTATTATCTACTACTCGACAATAGCTTAGACAAAGTGATTGATGTTATATTAATAACCACTCACTCAAATAGGATTGAGCTTAAATGAAAAAACATGATGTAACGAAACCTTAATCATTTCATCTGATCAAAGTAATGAATCTATGTCCCAATGACGTGGAAATTTAATAATCTTAACGATGTCCATGGACTGCTCCTGATCATTTGACATTTAAGTTTCATGATAAAAATGTTTGTCAAGTTCCTTAATGTCAAATTTATGACTCTTGGGTATCAGGAAAAGTCACCATAAAGTATGATTTAGCTTTACCATACCCGCCAATGCTTTAATGTTAATGTCTCACATGATATTGAGTCGAAATTGCAATTGTAAGTGCACATAATCAAAACCTATACTAATTAAAACTATAATTAAAACCTATAATATATCAACTATAGATTACCTTTGCTGTCAACCCATTGAGCAGTTGAACCATCGAACATACACATCTTGCACTCATCCTCTGTCCGACTTGTTCCGTTCCCAAAACATCTGCCTCCATACAGACAATATGAGGGCTTGAAACAAAGAATTTCTAACTTTGGTTTGTGTTCACCTTAAGTGTGTTATTGTCGTTCAATATTATGAATTAATTAATATACAAAAGAAATGATTGTTGCTTTTTCCATGTATGAAGTAAAACACATTTTGAAATGATAAGGAACTATTGATTTTATTTACGAAATCGCTAAAGCTGTGGCATATCCATGAAATTAAATTCATCAGTTATTCATTATGATACATAGAGGAAACAATTAAGCACCTCCATTATTTTACAGCAGTAAAATATACTGATAACAAGGTAGACAGGTTGAGGTTGAGGTTGTAGAAATAATCAAATGATAAGATAGAAGCAGAATTTAGCTTCAAAGTCCCATCCTGTCTTACCCCATTTTAGATATTGTTTAATTAACCAAAGGCTGCAGACTCTTCTACGACACTAATAACGTTAACACACCAAAACATATACAGAATTTGTAAAAAAGATTTAAATCATCCATTGAGCCCAAAACGATTGTCAAGAAATAAAGATTATCTCTTTCTCATCTCATATTGGTACAAATTAAATTGGTTTCAGTACTCAATCATCCACAGATTTCGATCTCCTTTACAAAACGAAACTGAAGGATACAACCAAATGTACTTTTTGCAAAATTTATACAGAAACTATGTTGTATCGTTTCTATTTTTGTCCAATAGTGGATAATGTCTGAGACTAAAATACAAGGATAGAGCAAATAACGGATTTACAATTAAACTTATTAAAACGCGATATTTGTCTTCGTTTTCCTACAAGACGAAAAATGATTCTAAACATAATACATAATAACAGTCAAGTATAACATATACATATGAAAACTAAAAGGATGCCTTCCGCAATTTGACCTCATAACACAAGATTTTAAAATGTCTATGATGCTGATAAATTTACCTGCTTCTCAGAATGCAATCCCTCTAAATTCATGAAATTCTTGTCTGTATGTCATAACCGTTTTGATTACTAACTTACACTGCAACTTATATGATTGTATAAAAATGTGTTCAGAAGTATTATTATTTATGCTCCACAATCATACTTTGTTACTGAAGTCTGTCTGTACATATGTTTGTATGTGTTTATACTGAAAATAAAACAGTTAAACGTGTAACATCTGTCTATTTAAATTTAGCAATTTTAAATTTTTAATGTTTTTTTTTTGGATGTTCCAATTTATAAAATTAAGTATAAAAATCAATTACATTATCTTGAAAAATGAAAATGATAATTGGTAGTTGTAATGTTAGTTATTCCATTCTTTCAAGCCTACATGTACTAGTCAAATTTTAGTATTGGCATTTAATGATAAGTCACTATTTAGACCTCTGTCAACCTTAATTAAAATGACCTAATACCAAAATATGGTCAGTGTCAACTGAATCACCCATGGAAATCAATGAAAAGCGTTTAGTTAATGGATTGAACCAAAAACATCCCAAATTTATACCCAAATCGTATTGATTTACAGTAACTTTTGAAAAAAGGGACGCAATTTAGTACCATTACATATTCAATCGATATTTCAGCAAAGGTCAACATGGACGATTTGTTTTAGGTAAAAATATTTACAAAATCATGTAGTTCATGTAAAGAGTGATTTTTTTTGCAGGTGTCCGTTCCTTCTAACAATTTCAAAACACCATAGATTCTCTCATGACTAGTAATAAAGAAAACAGGCACAGAAGGATTCTACTCACAATTGCTTCGAAACCTTTTAATAATTTAAACAAATTATCATAATTGCACGCGATTCATGAACAATTTTAGCCATTGAGCAAGGAAATACATCACTCGTCTTTCATGGAAAGTTAGATATCATATTAACATGTTTTAATCAACAACAAAATACTTAATTCAACGTCAAAAGAAAGGTACCCCCTGGAAAAGCGCCATAGCTTTTAACAAACCTAATTTCGTTGACATCATCTTTATGTGTGTAGGTTTTACACAGTGTCTCAGTAACCGCAATTGTACCATGGGTATCAACTTGGACGGCAACTAGTGCCTGATTCGAAGAAAAGAAAATAAAACCAAGTCGTTCACGACAAGACGGTTTTCAAGCGTATATTTATTACCAGAAATTGTGAGATGGCCACACTTGATTTGCCTTCATGTCGACATGCAGGAGCTTAGGTTTCGGCCATTTTGTTAAATGGTCTCCTAGTTAATGAATTTTGGTCTTTGGTCTCATCTCTTCTGATGGTGGGACGCAAAATATTGCTAAAACACCACGAATACAGTAAACATACTTTTTAAAATATTTCAGTTTGATATTGGGTCTTTAATCTACAAAGCGGACTTTTGATAAACAGATAACGCTTTCAAACTTTAAACTTGCATAAAGGTTAAACACATAAACACATATATTGATGATGCTACTGTACATAACCATGTCGATATCTTTAATATCCTGGTCTGGTGATACAACAATAAAAAAGTCTCCTAATTTATTCAACTTTTTCTGCAAATAACCAAATGATTCAATAACGAACAGCTACGTTGGGTTATCCAATTTCATCCAAACCTGTTAAGGTGTAAGTCTAAACCTCAGCTTCAAACCTGTACATAACAACTACAACTCTTTTACTGACATAATTGGATAAGTCACTTATTAGTTTCTAGCTCCATATGTAAATATTTCGTTTTTCGCTAACATAACGTTCATACCTCCTTAGTCCAACTAAAGTCAGTTCCATCAACGTGTCCAGTAACACAGGTTCCATTGTAGACGAGAAGACTGATATTGTTGCTGTAGACTGCTCCATCGTTAGAGACCGAGATCCTGTAGCCTCTCACGTAGTCTGTCTCTGTCTCCTCCCTGACTGCACTGATGGTACACCTGGCTTCACTGATGCTCCGAATAATGGCTGTCGATTCTGAGGACCCTTCACTTTCCAGGCCAGTCTCTGTAACCTAGCGGTAGAAATTCATTGATTTGCCTGTATCTTTTTCAAGATCTGCGCTTAGCATTCGTTTGGTTTTATTTGGATTATACAAAGCTGTTCACATGCGTGGTGTAGGCGTGTTAAAGAATTTTAAGTCTGGACTACATTTCTAAAACTTCTTAATCTTCCCACAATGTGTTTCTAAGGAGACGTTCAAAAACACATTTGCTTTTTTATCACTTTTATTAAATACTTTATTTTCAATGTAAGAACGAACTCACTTTGAAGGCGTGGACTTGACATGTAGTTCTTTCCTCTGTGAAGGTCTCTCCATACACGGAAATGACGTCACAGGAGAGACTCGCCATGTCACAGTGACCCTCGCCCTGTATGCTGGCCAGAACAGGGGGAGTTGATAGATCAACGGAACAGTCCACTCCTCCAAAGTTCCTCACACATAGGCATTCACCTGCAAGACACAGAAAGGAGTGGTGACAGTTATTCCTTCATAATATCAAAGTATGTCAGTATTTTTTACGTTGGGTTTTTTTAACATGAGAAACATACCAATCGTTTCTTAATTTGTATAAAATATATTGACTGAGATCTGACACAGACCAATCAGATTTAAAACTGTTAAGGTGTTTTGCTAAACCACTTTCTGCATCGTTAATACAATACCTATAAGGACTGGCAATGATATTACATATCACGCAAGAATCAAGTGACACGAGTTTCCTACCTTCAGAGCAGTTCCCATGTCCACTACAATCGTTAGGACAGGCCTCAGCTACCACGATGTCATACACAGAGGTGTTGGCAGGTGAAGTCTCGTTACTCTGAAGCTCAGGGTTGACCAGCACTTCGTGGTAGCACTTGCTTCTCACAGTGTCCACCGAGAGCTCTCCGAACATTGTTGTTCCTGACAACTAAAGGTACATACATGGATATAGTTTATACCTATTCCATCTATAGATGATTTTAACGACCTTCCATTTTATTCTATTTAAA
Source organism: Steromphala cineraria (assembly GCA_916613615.1). Taxonomy (NCBI): domain Eukaryota; kingdom Metazoa; phylum Mollusca; class Gastropoda; order Trochida; family Trochidae; genus Steromphala; species Steromphala cineraria. The sequence goes on along the minus strand of OU744728.1, from coordinate 60,060,560 downwards.
TACCTATATGCTGTATATATTATTCATTTTTAGAGGAACTTCGACTTAACACTGTCAAAATACCTGTAGCTATATACCTTGACCTACCTCCTACTTTTCCTTTTGGAATATCTATACTTCAATTGAATCTATTTTCAGTGTTCATTATTGATTATTTGTCAATCTTATATCACTTGTTAATTTCAATGTAGTTTGTTCAGTAAAAATCAAATCCCTGGGGGATAAAACAGGAAGCATTATAAATATCTCTCAATGTCGTATAATCGTGTTAGACAAAAAAAAGGTCGGCATTGTTAAAATGTTTTTTGCGGAATAAAGCATAAATATGTATCTTTGATAGTCACTTGTTAATGTCAATGTTGTTTTGCTCAGTGACAATAAAAGAGATAAAAGAGGTAGCATTTCAGTACACACCTTGATATCCTGAATGCAGTTCTCAATACTGCTATTGGTGTCCACGCCGGTGATGTTTCCACAGACTTGGACCGTCCTGGACTTGTCAAACAGCTGCTGACAATGTGATGTGGCGCTTTCTTCAGTCCAGCCCTCGGGCCAGGTGTCTGTATTCTGAAAAAGCGTTGTCTTTACATCATCTAATCTTTAATCATATTTTTTGACATTGAACATCAAATGTAAAAATCAAAGAGTTCATATGGTTTCACAATTAATTAATTGAATGCAGTGCATTTTTGAAATCTCATTACATGACGGTAATGCTGATAATTGTCAGGTTGGGAAACTGCTGTTAGGATATTAATGGCGGTTTTGCCTGAGGGTGTGGTTTCGAATCCTGCAAGGGACTTAACCAGAAGAGTTCCAGAATTTGTACTATGGAAGATAGTGTTATCCCAAATATTAGAATGGTAGGATTGTTCACTATATAAATAATAGGTAGTAATAATACATAACAATAATAATATTTTCTGTTAGAAAAGATTCATATATTCTACCCTCTTTGTCCGTTTTAAGGATGAATATTTCTCTTTTTGTGCTGCAGATCTGCGACGTCTCCTGTTGATGCTGCACTGGGAAGGAATGACGTCAGAGTAGCCTGGCAGAGACTTGCACGTCTCGTGGGCTTTACCAGCAGAACACTCCACTTCCTGTAGAGGATCGTTTAGTTCCCTGTCTTCAGAACATGAGCAGTAGGTTCTCTGCTGGGGCCAGCTGGTCAGGGAGGAGAGGTCCGAGTGGTCAAACAGGTTCCCTCCTTCTTCTACCCTGTAGTATTCGGATTTGCAACAGCGTTACTTAGCAGAGTTGTAGTAATAAGGTAAATTTTAATCATTTGTCACAGGCATCAAATCATTTGACATGCAAAGTAAGAAACAAGAAAACCGTGAACCACAGATTAGCTTACTCTAATGAGATAAAAATTTTAAAAAATTACTGTATATACATGTGAACATAAGTTAAACAAAAAGTTTCTCACTCTAATGAGATAAACAACTAAAAAAAGCTTACGCTTATTTCATTCATTAGAAACTAATGATAATTTCATTTTTGAAGTTAGAAGAAACCTTTGACAACATCTCTAAAAACAAAGAATTTGAAAAATATATGACTATTTACAAGTACGTACAATTTATAAATTAATCAAATGTGCATGATAAAATGATAAAAAGGAACAGGAATTTGGATAAAATAAGACGATGCTTCTTACCATTTACCAACAAAAGTTTCCAAATGTCTTTCCATTTACCTTTACATCATTCTGTTAAGTTGCTCACTCTTTGATAGTGAAATTGTGTGATAGAACAAACGAAAGCCTAAGTCAATGAACAAGAACAATTCTTATTCATTTCCTCTAAAATATTTATTAAAGGCGTGAAAATGTCCACCTCCAGGAATTTGAGAATTCAGCAAGGGGAATCTCATAGGATCTGTATCCGGCACTGCAATCTTCAGTTGTTGTCGGGTCTGTAGAGTAACTACCATCACGTAACACAAAGTCGTCGTTGCAGGTCCTGTCCTCTGACATATTCCCGCTGAGACCTCTGATTTTGCCCATGTCTTGTACAGATGGATACATGTAAACGTTTAGGATCGGCGGTGAGACGCTGATGGTGATTCTAACTTTAGCTCCAGTTGGTAGGGTGATCTGAAATAAATAGTTTTTTAACCAAATAATATGGCATAAAATATTTTTGACATCACAATAGATTGATTTATGAGGGTTAAATAAATATGAATGTTCCTGTGACCACTTAGTATAAGTTATTAATTACATCATAGTTACTGCCTCTCCTCTTGACCTGCAGGACGTCCCCTCCATCCTCACACAGAGTGAAGTCTAAGAACCAGCTACCAGACTGTTCCGGGCACCTGTTGATCTCGAACACCGTCTTGCCGGCTCTCACTGCCACTCCACAGTTACAGGTTGCAGAGCTGCTACAGCGATATGTCTGGATCTGAACCTGGAACAAAGAGACTTTCATTATGATGACAATGATAAACAATGCCGTAAATATAAGCCTGCACTGTCATGTCTAATAGTTTTTGAGCTACAGCCTGGAAATGAACCTATCCCCAATATGCAGTAAGTTGAAATTTGTTTCCTCACCCACTAAATTTTTTTCCATGCAACAGGAAAAAATGAAAAATCATATTTACCAAGTTGGTCTAAACACTTACCAAGTTTCGAAAAGATATTGTACTTTTTTTTTAGATATGGCACAGAAAGAAAAGCATTTCGGAACATTTGAACCATGGAACCACGGACGGAGTGGACAATATGTCTCCCGCAAAGCTCTGCGGGGAACATATTGATAATAAAATGACATGCATGCAAATGTTTCACTGAATTACAACGGCAAAAGGTCCTACGGCGATGTATAGCTCTGCATGATTCATATATAAGACAATCGTAAACTATGTCGAATCGTCACCATAAACCAATACCAACACATGCTTATATTTTTACTTACAGGAAAAAGACATACATCATATTGATCTAGTTATCTATTTATCTAAAGAGGAGAATGCAAATAATTCTTAAAACAATATAAATGTTTTAATATATGTTTGCTACACTAAACCCCGAAAGAAATGATCCACTCATTCAAATCTTTATTGAAAAATAACAATAACACGGTTTTCTATCCTAACAACACTTTATCTAATACTGAATCATTTGCACATCATCTTACTTCATTTGTTTTGCAATAACTTGTTTATCTTACAGCCACACTGGTGTGAAATGTTAATTTCCATTTTTTAGAAATCGAAGTTTCTGGAATGTGAATTCCTTAGTCATCAATACTTCGTATGTCCACCTTCAGCTGTTATGCAGGCAAACACTCGACGTCTCATTGATGTCGTGAGACGTCTGACGGTGGCGTTAGGGATGTTCCCCCATTCATCCTGTAGGGTGTGTTCCAGCTGCCTCAAGTAGACTTGAGCGTTTGCTCTATTCCTGATTCGCCTCCCTCGGCAGTCCCACATGTGTTCAATTGGAGAGAGATGAGGAGAACGTGACGGCCACGGCAGGACGTTGACGTTATTGTTGTCCAGGAATGTTGAAACTGTTCTTGCTGAATGTGCAGGCGCGTTATCATGTCGAAACAAAGTTCCCGGGTGATTCTGAAGAAATGTCAACACAACAGGACGATGAACTTGATCAATCTATCTTTGCGCAGTCATGTTGCCCATAACGATCACCAATGGCGACTTGTTTTCTCCTCGGTTACTGCCCTAAACCATCACACTTCCCCCACCGTGTGCCTGGATCTCTGCAACACAATTTGGAGCGTTTCTTTCACCCTGACGGCGATAAACGCGGGCTCTGCCATCATGCTTATATAAACAAAACCTACTTTCATCGGTGAACATAACATTTCGCCAATCGCGAAGCTGCCACCTTCGTACACGTCTTGTCCAGATTAATCGGTTATATCGATGTTGACGTGTCAACGTTGTGCCACAATAAGGTCGAAGGGCCCGAATCCCTGCTGCTCTTAACTTCCTTCTGACGGTTGAGTGACTAAGCACCCTCCCGAGAGCCGTAGACGCCGATTCTGCAACTGTCAGGAATCGATTTCAGAGATGGAGAGTTCTTAAGTATCGGTCTTCCTGACGTGACGTCACACGTGGTCTACCTGTACGCGATCTATCTAATGTTGTTCCCGTGTCCCTATAATGTTTCATCAAAGTTTCTATGGTTTTTCGATGACAGCCGAATGTTCTTGAAATAAGAACATTTGAAGCACCCATGTCCTTCATACCAAAGGCCTTGCCACGCTGTTCTGGGGTCAATCTAGGCATTTTAAAAGTGGTTTTATATGACCTGGCTCACATGTGAATTGATCGCTTGCTAACTCACTTTCAATAATGAATGTGCAGTTTTCAACAAAAGTCATGAAAATCACGTACCTAATCAATTTCTGAAATGAACAACTGAAATGTTACGTTTTGGCGACCTGTTTCCATAAAACTTAACATTTAGCTAAAGTTAATTAAGAATATATTTGAATTCTAAAAATGGATAGTTTCTTTTGGGGTTTAGTGTACTTTACTACATAACTGTGTAAAACGGATTTGTCAAGTCTACCGGGTTACCAAGTTTAACTGCTTATCAACCTCCCCAGTAGAATCGTGATATTTTATCCAATTTTTATCCAAAAATAATATATTACATATAAAATCATTTAAAATTGTGTCCAACACTGACACAGATTGATCGATTGCACATCCATTTACATAAAACGTAAAAACGTTCAATACAATTTTAATTTATGAATTATAATATATTGTGAAATGGATCATACCTGTCCATTCGCTGTTTTTAAGAGAATTATTTTTTTAAAAATTAAAAGATCCTTTTTATATGGACCATGCTTCTCAACAATATTATTGTGTTGTGACTGTAGAAAATACAAAATAAGCGGAATAACAAATTGCAGTTTATTCTAATATTGACTTTTAATTATCATCTGTCTTATGGTCATAACCACCACATTTTAACACAGTAAAGACACTTTGTGAAATATATTAATTTGATCAAAGGTATTTGTGGTATATTGTACTTGTCAGTCGCCTCCCTTCGTATTCCGCGTTCCACTTCAAGTTCCACTTCAAGTATCGTTTTGTTTTATGTAACGGGAAGGGGGCACTTTTGAATAAGTAGAGGCAACCACATGTCGTGGTCTGCGACCTAACACGGTCTTGTTTGATACCTGCATACACAAGGGTATTAGATCATATATATTTGATTCGACTTTACCAGTTGTCAACAAACTACTCACCTCCAAGGGAAGTTCTGTGTGTTTGTACAAGGTGAAAACCCCTTCGTACTGGTGTTGATACCGTCTGCATGTAGAACATTGTAATGGCGTTAGTTACACACTCCTGCAATCTTTCACAGGGAAAACAATTGACCTAACATGCTAACAACAACATTGCAAATTATCATCATCAAAATATGTAAAGAATTAATGACAGGATGCATGCCATTACGTACAAGGTAATACATAGATGATACTTAATGAAGTTTCCAAATACCAGGTTTATATCATTGAGTGAAATATGAACTCTTCCCATGTTATGAAATGAAATAAACATGGTATTTCGAAAACTACATAGTGAAAATATAAGATATCGTCACTTGATAAACCTTTTGTTCACCGATAAAAAGTAGTATTTCGTTGCCGATCACATAATAATATCATATTTATGGTTAATGATAAATACTTCGATGATGAATATAATCTTTTGCTGATATGTCCATTCTATAAACCATACAGATCTAAATATATTCCAGCCTTTTATTACAGCCCTCCTTCTACTGTTAAATTCCAAGCTCTTATGAGGGTACAAGATACAACTGTTCTTAAGAAGATGTGTATATTTCTCAAGCTGAGCCGACGTTAACATAATTATCATTTCATATACTCTACACACCATATCATTTATGTATATTACATCTGTTGTATTCTTGGCCATATGGCCTTCAATTCTGAATAAAGTGAAGATAAATACGTCATACAACCTTCCATCAAATGTTATCATGTGTGGGTCACAGGTTGAATAGCTGGTTTTCCATTTGATACTGGAAGTGTCCTTTGACATTCGTACCTAAAACAGTAAATGTTAGAATTTCTGTTGACCATTTGAACAAGGTAGACGCCAACTGAAATTAAAGACAACTAAACAAGCTAAAATGAACTAAGTGTAGACTACAGTTGACACAAACAATTCAAACGGTTGCTCACTATAGTAATTATTCATTGGACATAATTTATGTACAATGTCATAGTTGGCACGCTTCCTTTGTTCGGGCTCGAGAATTTAAACAAAAGTTTCAATTGAAGAAATAGTAGAGGCGTCAAAGAAAAGACTTGCCAACGACCCTTACTCTGTACAAAAAACTTCAATTGACAAAGTTACTGGCGATGTTAAGGAACTAAGGCAAAACGTGGAAAGTATCGAGCAAGACATGGGCGGCTATAACGACTGCAGTCAACAACGTAAACAACAGCTTGAGGTAGAGTAGCAGGTGGCAGTTTTATGGAAGACAGTTGTTGCTCAAGGATATTCATGGAAGAAAGACAAATCTCCTGGTGTATGGAATAAAAGAATCTCCCAACGAATCCACCGATAATGGCCTGCGTGATTTCCTTGTTAATACACCGAACATCAACCAAAATAGGAGAAACCATAACCTACCCAGTAATGAGAGGTACACATTGAGACATCAATATCATCAAATAAGCATGACTTAACTACTTTTTAATTTCTCATCATTTAGTTCACTCTGTTATCAAATGCGAAAAGAACCAGGTTCTAAATCGGACCATTCATTGATAGTTTAACATTTGAAAATAATAATTTAATAAATTAATAGAGAACGCGGATTTTGTTTATTCAATAACTCAATTTTAAGGGATAAAGAAAATGACATTGTGAAAACGAATAAACAAACAATGAAAGATAAGTTTATTAATATAAATGTGAAAAATGACCTCTACTCTATAAATGATCAACACCTATCGGAGACAACTTCTATACTTCTCTAATCGTCTTTGTTTTTCAGAGCACGCAAAATATTGTTCAACACAGGCCAAAAAGATATTAATTGGTGTTAAGAAAAGTCTTTGAAAACTCGTGGATATTGATGTTAAGTCCTCTTTTTAAAATATTCGACTCTAGAATTCTTCCGATTCTATTATATGGGTCGGAGGTATGGTGATTTCAACACTTTTGATACTATTGAGAGAATTCACTTATATGCTTGTAAGAAATTTCAAGGAGTGAAGTCTAATACTCCTAGCAATATTGTATATGGGGAATGCGGCAGATTTCCAATTAACATTTTTGCTAAAACTAGAATTATAAAATTTTGGATTCGTCTCCTAAATATGCCTTCTTCAAGATACCCATGACAATGTTACGATATGATGATGCTGTATGATAAGAGAGGCAAGATTAATTGGGTATCAAACATTCGTAATTTATTAAATACCATTGGTTTGGGTGATATATGGCAGAGTCAGAATGTTCAGTTAGATACAAATTTTGTTAACGTTGTGTCACAGAAACTGAAATATATATTTACACAGGAATGGTCTATGTCTCTTTCAGTTTCAAATAAATCATTTTTCTACAGAATGTTTAAATCACATATATACAGAGAATACTATTTGAGTTCATTGAATATTTGAAAATTTCGAATTACACTTGCACGCTTCAGGTGCTCATCTCACGATTTGGCTATAGAGACAGGACAATATTGTAACATACCAAAGGAAATGAGAATTTGTCAATTCTGTAATCTTAATCATGTTGAAGACGAATACCATTTCCTTTTGATTTGCCCGTTTAATGCTGACCTCAGAACAAACTATTTTCCCCAATACAATCATTTTCATCCAAATTGGTTTAAATTTTCTTTACTGTTAAGTACTGACAATACTGTCCTTATGCGTAAGTTGTCAACATTTATTTATCATGCCATGTTACTAAGAAAGAACAAACTTGATAAAGTCAAGAGATCACAGATAGATCTTGATAAAAAAAAGCTGGGGAATAAAATGCCTCAAAATAATGAGGTCATAGATTCACAAATGTCTCGGTTTTTAGAAGAGCACACAAATAAAACTCCAAATGGTGCCAGTTATTTAATATAAATAAAAAGACTGCACATCCATTGAATATATTCAATATTGATAGCCACCGAATAATATCTTACTTGGTCTCATCCTTTAGAAACAGATTTTACATTGATTTCATTTATGCTTGGAAAAAATACGTCAAATCTACGATACTAAATAAATCATCGTCTCACACTATGGCTGCACAAAAATACTTTGGTAAAATTAAAATTTCTTCTTGATGACAACTACATGTATGTTTTCTCCCAACATTTGTTTGACATATGTATTATATTTGTCACAGATCTACTTGATGAAGACGGTACTCTGTTATCATATGATAATTTCAGTGCCTTTAGATATTGTTCCATTTAAATGTATTACACTCAGTAATTTTCAATGGTTTCTATATCTATTATTACATTTTATTTTGCCAGTGAACTATTTATTATGTAAGATAGGATTAAATATATTGACATAAAGAAACCCAGACACCATTTCATCTATTTTGTGAATGACCAATGGTAATCTCGATTTGAATCCAACTGAACACTAGCTTCAGAACGAAGTAGATATTTGGATCAGCTTTCATGATATTAATATACTCATAAGACATACAAATAGTACCAATAAGCCTATCTAAACAATTTTGATTTTGATAAACAAGATAGTTTTGGACCATAGAATCAGACATTCTGTCAAAGGGTGCAAGCAGAGGTTGACAAATATTATTACCTAGCTAAAATAATATGACAGAAAAATTCAGCCATCTGAGAACATTCTTATGTTCTAAAATTACATTTGTTTGAAATAACGTGACTAACACTGACGCTAATAAAGTAATATCCGAAGGTTTCACTTTCCTGAATCTGAAAGCGCAGTGCTTCAACCCACAACTGATCAGCCAACGGACCTGTATATGAGAGAGCTGAGCTTCTCCCCACATCTGATTACTCCACTGACCTGTATATGAGAGAGCTGAGCTTCTCCCTACATCTGATTACTCCACTGACCTGTATATGAGAGAGCTGAGCTTCTCCCTACATCTGATTACTCCACTGACCTGTATATGAGAGAGCTGAGCTTCTCCCTACATCTGATTAGTCCACTGACCTGTATATGAGAGAGCTGAGCTTCTCCCTACATCTGATTACTCCACTGACCTGTATCTGAGAGGGCTGAGCTTCTCCCCACATCTGATGAGTCAACTGACCTGTATATGAGAGAGCTGAGCATCTCCCGACATCTGATGAGTCAACTGACCTGTATCTGAGAGGGCTGAGCTTCTCCCCACATCTGATGAGTAAACTGACCTGTATTTTAGAGAGTTCAGCTTCTCCTCACATCTGATGAGTCCACTGACCTGTATTTTAGAGAGTTCAGCTTCTCCCCACATCTGATGCGTCTACTTACCTGCATCTGAGAGAGCTGAGCATCTCCCAACAACTGATGAGTAAACTGACCTGTATTTTAGAGAGTTCAGCTTCTCCCCACATCTGATGCGACCACATGAAGGGGGATGTGAGCTTCAAGTTGAGCCTGTTGCTGGAGGACCCGTATGTGCTGGTCACCTTACCAACGAGGGAGATGGAGACAGGCTCGTCCCAGAGGGAGGCAATAATGGATGCTCCACACTCAGAGGCCATCAGAACAGCCTGGTCACACTTGTCTCCATTATCTATAAGATGACAGATGATGTTATACAAAATATTATTCTCATCAATTGAAGTTAATTCACCAAAAGCAAATGATTGTTATATTTAGGAGATCTGGTCCCAATTTTTGACCATTCACTGAAGTGAGTTTAAAGAAATATAACGAAGACGTACGTAGGGTATGCACTTTGATCCTGAGTTTGCAATCTTCAGTATGAGTATGAGTCCCACACCCGAAGGGATCAGTGAGAGACAGCTTGATGCTGGTAGAGGCTCCCTGGACCACGCTCACTGATGTGGTTGATACCTGAAACAGTGGTTGTATTTGTGGTTTTATCTTATACATATTAGTTTTAATTTAGGTACGTATAAATCAAGCTATAAGAGAAAACGTACAGATCTGAGGTAACATGCATTAAACATTATCAAATTTTGGAAACCAATTTACCTTTAAATAATCTTGAACCTTTTGTGGACTTCAACATATTACTTCAGTTGACATTGACGTACAAATTGTATGTAGGAATGTATTTCTCCTTGTATATTTCTGATGGACAGTAAATTTGTGGAACAATCTAAATAAATTTAGCTCAACATTTTTCAAAAACTTGGGTTAACAATTTGTTCCGATAAAAAAAATAGTTGAGATTTATGTTTTGGATTCTATGATATGGATATGGTATTTGATATTTTGATTTCATATGATCTATAATTGAATAGACATGTTAATAGCTGAACTTTTGAATGGTAATGAATCACTCTTCTACCAAGTAGGTCGTTGCTTTGACATTCTTAAAACCCTCAGTGGTTCAGCAAGAACGTGATCAATATTGTTCACAATTGTAAATCATCTTTCCAAAAAGGTTTCCCATTGTTTATTTTCTAATCTTTGATTCTAGAATCTAGATCTAAAGATAGAGGAATAGAGCATTAAACAGAGGTCGTTGTAATATTATCATTTTCATTCTTTGTTTTTCTCTTTTTATCATAATTACACAAATTTACAATTTTCATAACAGTGATTTGACCAAACAGAGTTATTTCCTCCAATTCTTTAAAAGTATCTACATACATGTAATGCTTCAAGTCATACTTTTGAATTCTCAAATTTGTAAATAATGTTTATACACTGCCTTCCATTGATCCAATCTAGATCACTATAATGTTGTCAATATCCATTTTCAAACCTAGCATCTTGGAAGTAGTATTGTTTCAATGGTGTAGCAAATTGCGTAGAACTAGTTTCTAACACCTACCTGAATTCCAACATATCTTTTCCTTGACATCACTGCCGGGGTTGATATGTTTCCTTCTTCGTACATAGCCTCAACATAACATGACATCTGGAGCAGAAAGTGGAATATATAAACTAGCGTTCAAAAGAAACGATACCATACAAATAGCAAAATAACTTAATTCACGGCAGATATATACGACTAAAACGTAATTTTGTCATTTCCTTAAATGTCAACTTACTTTCATGTAAAGTTTTGAAACACTATCTTTTCATGTTTGCGAGAAACATGCATTTAAAAAACTCATCTATCTGGAATATCCTTAACTAGGCGAGATAGCAGGGAGAAATTGGATACTTTCGCTTGTTTTAAAACCTTCTAGTGCAATGACACATCAACGAATTTATGTCAAAAAAGTGCATTGTATCAACAAGATTATATTCTTACCTAAATTCAATACTTTATCAATTCTAAAGTGAAATGACAAAAGTGATGTGCTTAAAACAACTTGAAATTTAGATTTATGCACCCCATGTGCGTTTGAAGAGACACAAAATCAAAAGTATCTTTTCCTGAAGAATGAAAATGTGCATACTTCTTTACAAGACATACAGTTGCCTGTTAGGCACACTTATATTCGATTCTGTCAGGTAAAAGAAGTTTGTTTCGGAGGACGTTGAAAACTTGGTATCGTTTCTTTTGGACACTAGTTTATGTAGGATTTGAATTCATGGCAGGCCGCAAATTCGTGGCGGATTTTTAAATCCATTGCGGAATTTCAAATGCATGGAAAATTACCGTACCTTTCAAAAGCTGTGGAGGATTTTGTATTGATTGTGATGAGAAATTTTCAGTTGGGTAGAATTGTGTTACCAGCCTTCAATGTATGTGTTTTCCTACATGTACTTAACTGTATTACAGACCAAAATCTGCAATTGGTCAATAAGTAATGCAATTGATACAACAATATGTTTAAATTAACATCTTTAGGAAATGAGCCCTTGGATTCTCGTTAGACTGACTTTTTTAGCATAGATATTAGTTAGATATTTGTTGTCTATCTTTTTTTAACCCTTCGATCCGAATCGACAATGTTTTAGGGTTAGTTGTCTAGTGCAAGAGTCGGTAAAGTATATTGTAGATAAAGTGGCGAACATATTTTACAGTGAACCTATAACGCTAACCCTTACCCTAACCGTTAAGAAATCCCTTAATATGAATCCAAGGGCTAAAGTAGACGTTTAGTATGAATCCAAGGGCTAAAGAAGATAGTTTCAGCGAGTTTATGACTAAAGAAGACAGTTGCAATGAATTCAAGGGCTGCAAAGGAGAGCTGATATTTTTCCAAGGCTAAAATAGACAGCATGACGGCAATAGGTAACATAATGCAATTGGTATTATGCTATCTCGGATGGCAATAGCTGCTGAATTATTTTCTTTCTGTTGGAAAATATCTTGCCTTCCCAATGAACAGAAGTTTTGTCTGGCGACGCAAACAGTTAGTGATTATGACGTCACTTTACATGACGTCACTTTACATAACGTCAATAAACAATCGAACAATCAAACTCGCCATAGATTAGGAAATCCGGCGTGGATAAGAGATAGTTTCACGCAGTTCAGGCATGTTCTATTCAAAATCTACATTTATCTTCCAAAGGAAAGTTTATTGAATGAAATGATGAAATGAATTGAATAAGAAATCATTCTTACACGTTATACACAAATATTCTGAAACGATATGTAGTGTTTGTCGTTCAAAATGCGACCGACGGAAAAGTAAATGAGATTTTATCTGAAAGCTTCACCTGTATTCCGTATGATCTTATATCTGCCTCTCTCAGGTGTGTTTCTGTCAGGACGTGGTTCTCAATCACGCTCCCATTGGACCATTTTTCCGGATCTGAACTCAGAACCAGCTTGTCCTCCACAAACCAGCTGGTGCTGTAGAAAACGTCCTCAGAGTGCTGGCTGAAGGTGCACAGGAACACCAACTCGCTGTGGAGGTCGTCAGTGTGGACCAGGCGAGATTCTATTATGGGCTTCTTCCCTATCATACAAATCAGTGTTGTAGACACTCAAAATGATAACCAATAATATGTCACAAGATATAAAGAACATATCCTTCTTTCCTTTTCAACTTTTCACATTAACGAGTATAATTGTACCTTTTTATGATGTTGTTAAACGAAAGTATACCCGGAGGCCCTCAAACCATCTAAACAATTTATAGAAGCTGAAGAGAACAGAGTGTAATATATTTATGTTCTAGAACGAAGTATTATCGTCATGAAAATGGCAAAAAAAATTTAATATTAACGCTTGAAAAGAATAGCAAGGAATATGTTAATCAAAAATTAACAGAAAAGAGAAAGTTAAAGTCATATTTGCTTCTCACCTTGCTCAGTTTTTGAAATCACATACAATCTGGCATCCCAGAAAACCCTTGACGATGGAATTTCAAGCAACTCCTGAGAATCCACTGGTCTACTGTATACGCTGAAACCAGATTTGATGATGGGGGGTAAGATATGATGCTCAAGAGTATATCAACAAAAAGTTTTGAATCATATAATGATAGGCACATTTTTCAACTTAAATGTAAGGAACAAGACATAAGTCACACCGAGAAATGGAGCTTCTACTGCCATCCAAAAACAACTGATATATTCTAATTTGTCATTATTTTCTACACTACAAATAATATTATTGTTTCACTATATCATATTATCAATATCATACACACATTACTTACTGCCCTGAATAATAATCACATTTTGGGAGCAACTAACCTCAATGCTAATTTTCATACCACTTGCAAATTAGTGATGAACAGGAACTTACCCACTATTCGTTGCTGCCAGGTATAGTGTATTGTACAAGAAGAAAATATCTTTAAAATAGATAATTCCAGAGTATGGAAGTTCTCTCCTATTTGACCCATCATAAGACACTGACTCGATCCACCTCCCAGTACCTTCATACCCGCACCAGTAGATGACTTCATCTGTGAGCAAATACACAAAGAAATATTATTTTACCTGGTGTATAACTAAGGGTAATCGAGCGCGTGAAGCAAGGTACTCTACCAGCAAGAGAGTCAAAATGACTGTGTTATTCAGTTATACTACAATTGATATATCAACCAAAATCAGTTTCACATAAACATTAAACTAATAATTATACTCTTTAAGATTTAAATATCAATCATATGGAAACATGAATTAACAATTAACAATTCAAAATATAACAGTCAAACATACTAGGTTAAGAACCATCTTTTTTCTTTTGAGTCCATCCCAAATAATATTTCTATCCAAATTCGATCATTATGTTAATAGCTTACTCTCAGTGTCGAGTGTCAACCCGGCGGTCCAACCCTTGGTTGATGCAACTGTAATTTGGTTACTGCCGTCATATTCCGCAGAACAGATCCTGTAACCACCTTTTCTATCTCCCCAGAAGATCTGTCTAGAATAAATAAAAATACATTTGTTTGGTTCATTTCAGTAGTCCGAACGTTTCACTATCCGAACGTTTTTGATGAAAAACGGAAGCATTCGGAATATCGATGCCTGACTGTATTTCAATAGCATATTTTAATGAACCAATTAACTCCAAACTATTACATTTACTTTTAACACAACTGGTCAGAGAGGCCCATTAGTTTTATTACATGGCATGGCCTCCTGCGTTATGCCTCCATAAACGTATCACTGTTTAGATTTCTTCACAAGAACCATTGACTCCTTGACTTATTTGGGTAAGTTTTGTTCTAAGGATTTTGTGAACCCGTTTTCCCCTAATAAATGTCTAGGTTCAAGTATCGTAACTCGTTTTCCCTCTTCTTTTTCAGGTGCAAAAGTAAAACACTTCAGCTGGTGGGAGCTATGATTTAAAGGTTTGGTGAACCTGTGATTTCTTATAAGGTTTTTATAAACCCTAAAAAGCAAATTCTTTATTCAATCTTGAAAGATAAAACGTTTTGTACACTCTCTATTGGTGATTGTGATATTGATATATAGATTTGATGACGCTATGGTCTTTATCAAAGAAGTTATAATTATAGAAAGCAGGCCCGGATGATCTTTAGTACATGTAGCACATGTCTCTAACACAAGAAAAAATATATGGTTTTACAAGAGTTTTAATTTTGTTTACCTCAGGTAAACAAAATTAAAACTTTGTTTACCCCAGGTAAACAAAAATTAAAACTTTGTTTACCCGAGGTAAACAAAATTAAAACTTTGTTTTCCCCAGGTAAACAAAAATTAAAACCTTGTTTACCTTAGTTTAACAAAATTAAAACTTTGTTTATCTCAGTTAAACAAAGTTAAAACTGTCTACCATTAGTTATGCTAGAAAATGAAAAGGATCATCATGATGTTTAACAAGCATTTAACAGCAAAGGTCAATGAAGAACATTGATGCAGAAAATCAGAATAGAGAAAGGAAGACAGTAGGTTTTTGAACTACTCAATCGTGGTCAGGTTTGGACTGACATAGTTATTGAAGGACACAAACGACGACATCTTGATAAAGTAAGGAGTCACGTGTTGTCCAAAGATAAGCTCTGAACGCAAAAAACGACTAAATAACGACATATTCATTAAGTTTATTGCGTTTATACCGTGCATGAATATAATAATTTATTGCGTTTATACAGTGCACGAATATGATAAATTTGTTGCGTTTATACAGTGGATGAATATAACATTTTATCTAAGCATTAATATAATAACAATAACAAATAAAAAACAAAACTGCACACAGAACACTATCATCTTACTGTCACACAAGTTGCTGTGACTCTTGCTGTCACTCATCTTGCTGTCACTCAGAATGTCTACAAAGACCCGTAGAATTTTATTGTCCACTTTAAACCCGCTGCCACTGTTGTTGCTGCTGCGGAAGATGGTTCTCCCACTCGGCGCCTGGCCATATTTATGTTTATGTGGCAGTATAACTACTGCATGGAAAGAAGTTCTTTACAAGATATTTACAAAGGATTAAATAACTATTAAAGTACTTAATTACAAGATATTTACAAAGATTAAAGTACTTATTTACAAAAATAATCAAGTTAATAAATATCTATTAAAGATGATATTTACAAGATATTATTATTTTGTAAATGTTTGTAAATGTTTGTAAATATCATTCTCAATAACATTGCAAATTTTGTAAACATCATCTTTATTAATGTTGTAGAGCCAAATTCATTAATTCATATTGTCAGGACCTCGTTACTCGTTTATACTTTATTTTTGGGTGTTTGTGACATTGTTATTATTATGATAACAGATAATAGTATAGTATTGTTTTTTTTAAAAACATCACTGTAAGGTAAAGATTAATGTTTTTTAAGCATTCCTAAGTTAACATAACCATCTTTTGTGAGGCAATATGTTCAAATGAGATTCAAATGCACTAATATGCAGCGGCCGCAAATATTCCGCCCGTCACAATTTAATGAAGAAAAGAAAAGAAGAAGAAAATGATTTATTCAAGTGTCAAGCGATACATGTTTAAAAATTCAGTAAAACATACGTTTATATAAAACATCGTCCGGCCAACTTCGGCCTATTTGACACTAATTGACTAAAATATACAAATAAAAGCACTCTATGGTGCTAAAAGATAATATTGCATTATCACACTATCGTCTATGTATTACCATTTAAAATATCTGTGAAAATACACATTTTTTTATGAATTGTTTTGTGAGAGTCTAAACATATTTTTTAATAATGCGGCAACTGAGTAACTAAGTTTATGATGATTCAGTAGAAATACGAGTTGACCGTTCGATGACAGATGGGGAAAACTTTGATTTATAGACGAGCGAAGATCCAAAGGGGAATTATAATGGCTGAATATAGACAGCAAGTAGTTAGAAAATGAACCTCGTCTTCGTTTGAATTACAAAATTTACATAAACGATTTTCAAGAGGAGTTTTAGGCTTTGTAAAACGACCAGTCTCGATCTCTAAGGGGAGGGTGCCGCTTCTAAATTTAGCTAAATAGCCACAGAGTGCTTTGTCGTTGATAGATTTTACATAATCCGAAGTACAGAAATTAACTTATTACCATTAACTTGCCCTCTATTATTCCAGAGCTGTGAATACATATTATTAATAACTATTTCTAAAAGTTTACATCTTAAAACATCAAAATCTACACTCAAAGATAAATTATGACTTTCAAATAACTTAACCACTAAATAATCCCAAGTTTGAGACACTGACAATGACCATTTACACCTGATTGCTCGATCTCATTAACAGGCCTCATTAATCACCTCACTAATTGCAATTAGGCGATTAGGTGTTTATTGCAGTAGCACAGGCGTCGGGGTTAGGCTAGGGTAGGGGCTGAATGCTCACTGACTTGTATTGATGAGATTATCTTATGCTTGTTATTTTCATATTAGACTTATATTTCCTTAGATTGTATATTACGTAAGTTTAGTGTAAAGCAACACTTTTTGATGAGACAGAAGTAATGAAATATGAATATAAAGAACTAAAAAAGTACATATTAATTAGAGAACAAACTATCTTATTACTTAGTAGCTTCAGCTCTCTTAATCCTAATGCAAGGTGTTTGATATTTTCGACCTGAAGCAGAATGTTTGCATTTCTTGTGGAGCAAATGATTAGACTCTGAGCAAAATAGGCATGCTGGTTTGTTCTTTAATGTCTCTTTTCTATTTATCTAGTATCTCTAATGTCTTACATACCATTAATGTATCAACAAATGTGTTGTACCTCTGACCTTTATTTTAGTTAAGTACTTCTTGAAGAAGAAGAAGAAGAAAAAGGAGCATTCATTAAACCTTTAGACCCCTGTGAAAGGAATCTTAATCTAAATTTCAAAGATTGTCTTATCAATGTTGAACACAATAATTATAACGAAACAAATAAAATTACCATTTTATTATGATCTGTCAGATGGCGCATTACTGCGTGCATTTATGCCAGAAATGCCCATTCGATATATTGATGAACTCTACTTTTGCTTTGCTACTGTGTCTGTAACATGTGAATTCTGACTGACTGAAAAAATGGCAATTAATTGTCTGTGGGTGTGAGAACCCATGATGCCTTACATGTGTCATTTCTTTGGGTAACAATTGGATTACATTGTCATGATTCATATGAGTCTATTAACCTTTGTTTTATTTGGTGCAGCTTTTATTTTATTTGGTTCAATTTGAGCTTTGCACATAGTTTTATTGTATTATTTTTCACAAAGGTGATACAGAAAATAGTCGTGAATAGATTATCATCTGACAATCTTCCAAATTTGTCTCATAGAAAAGTAGTAAAGGCATCTTAATGAGTACATTAAAACCTTTTGAGCAGCATGAGAAAATAAGATGAATAGGTATGAACTTGAATATAATAACCAGTCAACTGTTACACCAGTTGTTCTCAACTCTTGAAATCATATTGTTGCAATATCATCTTGTTACGCACCTTATACATTTCCTTGTCTGTGCTTATGCTCTTGGTCCGGAACGCTGCCGACAGTTAAACTATTCCCTAACCCCCTTTACAAAAACTCATTTTTTATCACGAATATGGCATTGGATAATCAAAATTGGCCCATCATAAAATTATTCTGATAGCAAGGCTTTACATCTCCAAATACATATAATTTTATTTAAGAACCTAGCTATCTGAATTTTTAGATATACCACAAGGTGCATGCCTGCAATATGAAAAGTGCATGGTTAACGGTCTAGATTTATTGATAAGGCTGTACAATTTCAAATGGTAGATTTAGAACATATGATTATTCAAATTAGAAAAGAAATTTGCTCATCATATTATGTTATTTAATCATTATGGGGAAGTAGCGTATAACTTTGTAAAAAGGCTTGAAAAAAGAGAATATGAAAAATTCTGATATGATAACTGATTATGAAAACTATAATAACAGTTATTATCAAACACGACATAACATTGATTATGAAACTTTCCCCCAAAGTATAAGAATTAACCATGCGTTTTATATACTTTATCCTTTTAAGGTAAATCATTATGAAAATTACCGAAATCTTCAGTTTGCTAAACGACTTCGACATTTTGGTGTGTTTTGGCGAATGTTCATAGTTTAAAATAGCATTCTTATCCGGTAGTATACTAATTTGTTAAACTGGTTTGTTGGTTATATCTCAATTTTTTCAAATGTTTCCCCCAGAACTACTTGTATATTGGTATTAACTCTTTAAACCCCTTGGAAAGTTTTTACCTTTGTTTTAGTAGAACGTTATATGTCAATGTCGTTTTACATCTGCATTGGTTGGTTATCTCATAACCACCTTTGTCAGTTATGACATGACAGTATCAAACGAGAAGATCAAAATTTGTGAATCATGAAAGTATTATTCGAACCGGGACCTTATGTTGTCAAGCAGTGCCGTTAACACTTTAGCTAGCGAGGACCAACTCGATGTAAATTGTGTTGAACGCTGTCTGTATTATCATATCTAATTATTTTGAAATGAATTAGTTTTTATGCAAGAAACCTAGCAGGAGTGTGTTGTAAGTATCATATATGTTGGTCAGAACATATTAAGCCTGCAAAGTGTATCGCTAAAATAGACCGGGTTATTATTTACTACATTATAGTTTAATTGTTATGCATCACAAACATATATTCAATCCAGAAACCTTAGGTTCTTATTTACACTGAACGCATGTTTTATGAAGAGGTGAATCAAAGATAAAATGGTTTGTCACGGAAATGTTCCTGAGCGCCACTGGCACTGGATATGCTGATGGTTGATATTAGGCGCTTTATAAATTCAGTATTATTATCATTATAGCTATGCTTGTAGTATCCATATATTCAGTAATTGATTTGACTTCAAAATTGGGCTATTGTAAGCATACTTGTGAGATATTTGCCACTGTTATATGCTCTTAGCTCTTGTATTGGTACTTGTCAAAGTGTGTAGATGTCTAATGAAAAGTGTCTCTGTTTTTTTATATAAATTCTTTGATTGTTGTATCAGAGACATTATATAAAGTATATATGTATATAGCGTCTCTGGCTGTATGCAGATATGTCTGATTTGCCGTGTATGTTTGTCTGTGATGTTAGGTAATATTCGGACATAGAAATGCTAGAGGGAATATGATCTATAGAATATTCAATTTGTCATTGTCAAAATGTTTTTGGGGTAAACTATGTACAGATGATTTGTAAAGTGTTATCTTTCCCATCTCAGTTAAATTTCTTCATTAGTTACTGTATAACTAATGAGAACACACTATTATTACAACACATGTATAACCAGATAACAAAAGTGTTTAATGACTGTGTATTGTTAATTAATAATAGGAAAAAAAACACTTTAAAATACCATTTACACATTTGCCAATTGATTTATTTATTTATTTCATTTATAAGATATTTTAATAAATCATGATTTCAAAAACAATATTGCAGAGAGATGTTTGTGTTTAATGTCAAGCATGAGTTCCTTCCAATCGTTCAAGCTCCGCCAACCTGTGTTATTACCTACAATATCGATTGAAATCATGAGTCAAGGTATTGACGGGACTTTTGTGTATTTGCGGTTGTCAATTAGCAAACTTTGATCTAAGAGTTCTGCACTTTAACCAATATACATATGCATTAACTTAACAGAAGGTCAGCTCATTAAGTGTTGTTCACTGAAGCCGAACGCCGTGGTCAAGTAAATTGTAGCGGTTGTGCGGTCAGCCGTGACTGACTAGGCTCAACTATCTATCCCGTAACAGAATTTATTTAGCTGAATTCTCTTCAATCAATGTTTATCTATCTGAAACGTTAAATGCGTATTCAAAAAGTATAAAGACACATACATTACACATAAGAATTGCGATGTGGACAACACAGTCATTTATCTTTTCATAATAAAACAGGTATTTTAATTTTAATGCACATTATTACTTTGTAGTTTTTCAAACTTTATGAGTTTGTGTAATCTTTATAGACATACATGACAATAAGGAAAATCTAGATATTATTCTAGCCTTTATTTAAACTGAACTAAGCTGATTTTATCACATACGAGGGAACTTGATTTCATGCATTTTGCAAGAGTTAGTTTACGACAGGAGTTTGATGTCTTGATATAACATTTGAACGCGTTTGTAAACTAAATAACTGTCTGTACATATCCACAACACGATTCGGAATGATATGATTAATCGTACTCATTATAGAATATATGGAATTAAGACTGATGTTGATCATCTTATCATCAGGTCACCAGCAAACGTTTACACCCTTTAAAGGATATTGGGCTCACATATTTTGAAATGTAATTCAAGTTGAAAGGAATGAACTTCAACATCAACTAACCTCGATCTTACCACTTCTCGATTTTCGTTCAAAGGTCTAACAAATAATTAAAGCTGGACTTATGTTTTTGTTAATTTGTCCAATAAACATCTTTTATTAGCCTTTCATTAGACAGCGTAATTATCGGCTGTGAAAAACCCACCTGGGTAAGGGGCCATAAAACTTGCGCGGGTGTGACGTAATAAACAGATTATACAGAGTAACGCATAATTAAATACCGCCTAAATAATTGTTTAATTACCATTGATCTGGATATCTTTTTTACACCAAATGCTTAGTAATGTTACGTCGTCAAATGATTTATCTAACTGTGTGGAAAATATTTTCTGAAAATCGTTAATTATTAGGTTTATTTCCTGTGGTATTGTTACTATAGATGCATAGATAACTAGGCCGATTCTGTTTATGACGTCACAAAATGGGGGCGTGACCTGTCATGCATTCATTTGTTTGTTGTCAGATAGGTCTAAGCGGCCTATCAAAAGTGGCTTTCAAAAAACGGCTTTCATTTCCAAACTAAACATATTTGAGTAGCGACCTTTAACGCACTATACAATATTGTAATCAGGTTTTCTATATTCCAAAGAAAATAGTGAAATATGTTTGTGGTTATGTGAACTTTCAGAACTTTATATGATCTGAATAGCAGTCCAAATCGTTTCTCTAAAACTCAATGGCGGCCGATCTACATAAAATTTTTAAACTTACATAAAGTCAAACATGAACATAACATAGCGTCGGCAGCTGTTACAAAAAAATAATTACGAATATACAGGTATTTCAAGCTAAATACATACTAGCGTAAACTCATAGAAGAAACTACAGGCTTTAGTTTAACATATAAGCAAAATATGTAACGAACAGAGTTTTACATAAGGTTATTGATGTTGAAAAAATTCCAAAAATACAAAAATTCTACTCTACCTTGTTTACAGACTTTTATTACCTTGACAGCGGGACAGCGTTCAAATTAAAAATGAGTCTCATCGGAATCGAACCTGGCTAATTAGCCTCTCCTAGGGAACCAAGCTTCTCGTCGCTGGCAAGAGGTTTGGGTTGGCTCATCGGCATGGGTTCATAAGTGGTTGATAATTTCTCTATATGCGAAGCATCTACTTATCTCTTTAATCGTCATCCAAGAACGAAATAACAACAAACATGTTTTTCGGGTAGTTTTCATATTTAGGCCCCGTCCCTTTTTAATCTGTCAGTCTTAGGAGTAATAATTCTGTGGCTGCAATGTCAAATTACAAGCATAAGTTGCATGAGCAAACGGACATCATTCGTCATTGATACCATACCACGAAAGGAACAATTTTTAATAAAAGAGATTCACTTTAGAAATCATCCAATAAAAATTATCTTGACATTTTGCTTGATCGACAAATAAACAGAAGAGGACTTTATGATATTCCAACCAATGTATGAGACAAACATGATATAACATAACACAATATTAATGGATAGAACAAAAGCGTCTACATTGTGGATAATGGTTTTGTAAACATTACCAAAATTATTCATTAATAAATGTTTCACACATGATACGAAACTGATATTGTTTTATGAACGTCTATATTAAATTATAAATCTAACTGAAAAGGATAATAACTTGTATAAAATAATTGACATTATACTTCAGACCTTGATATCCTTTAGCACCTTGATGAGAGTAAATTAAAATTTCATGAATAAACACACCGGTATTTTCTTGTCAACAATCGTGTTATGTAATGAATCAACCACCCAGAGCAATAAAGCACGGCTGTCCTCAGAATAGTAAACGATTATACAGATCTTACATAATCACATACATGGTTTATTACACATCAAAGGATGTTACACACCACTTGTTCAGTCTGCTATAAAGAAGCACTGTTATTCACAATCTACTTCAGTGACGAGCTTGAATTAACAAAATATACACATTGGTCTTACCGATAATCAAAAGTTAATCCACTCATCACATATCGTTAGACCGTTAGATATTTTGACAAATCTTTGTTTTATGTTCTCTAACTGTGCGATAGTTTATCAATAACTTTGAGTTTTTACCATTTAAACACTTTTAAAGCCCAGGGCAGCGTCTGTTCAGTTGAAGTAATTGATCAAACTTGCAAAATAGCAAATCAGAATATCCTCGTTATCATATTATTATTTACCAAATGGACAATTATAACGTTAATATATAGTTTACTTTCTCTTTCAACTTAAACGCTAGATTCACTGTTCCTGTTGAACATCAAGCTCAATCTATTTTTATTCAGCATATCTTTTATGTGTCACAATCGTAGACGTTTGACAAAAAGCTAAAATATAATGATATGGCTTTTATATCATATACAATATATTAGATCTGTTTTACTTGAAGTGGTAGAACAAAATAGAGAAAAGAAGAAACCTAGATTTGATATGTTTCTAAATATAAATACATTCTATATTGAAATATATGAATTTCTGTATGTGAAACGTTTGCTAGACATTAACAACAGAGTTTTTCCTGTTCCGTGACGGGTTCAGAGTTTAATATATCGGAACAGCAAACCATTTTGCAAGTAACATGTTCTTATGCTCAGATAGTTTGGATGTACCTGCTTCTTATTTCTTTGAAATTAAAAATGGCCATTGCAACAAATTTTCTTAAATAATTGAGAATTATTATTTTAAGTAAGCAATTGTTAATAGGGTAACAAAGCGCTAATAAGTGTTGTTCAATGAAGCTTAAAATGGTGTACAAACTCACACTTCGGCATAAAACATCTTATTAAATCATCATATCGAAGTGGTAAAGGAAACATGTCCAATGACTCCACCTTATGTGTAAGTGAAATAAATTTCATTACTCAGTTTAAACACTCTCTTTTGGATGATATTCATCCATGTGTTGAATAATCTATAATGAGCGAGTAAAATTAATTACTTACGACAGTTACAATGGTAAAACATATATGTATTTAACTGAGATAAACAAAGTTTTAATTTTGTTTACCCGAGGTAACCAAAGTTTAAATTTTTTTTACCCGAGGTAAACAAAGTTTTAATTTTGTTTACCCCAGGTAAACAAAGTTTTAATTTTGTTTATCTCAGGTAAACAAAATTAAAACTTTGTTTACCTCAGGTAATCAAAATTAAAACTTTGTTTATTGCAGGTTTACAAGCTTGTTTATCCCTTGTTGATCTCAGGTTTACGATAGTTTTACGCTCTTGTAAAACCATATTTTTTTTTCTTGTGTAATATTCGTTTCATTTTATTAAAGAAATAGATTAGCTCTTAGCATTATGTGTATTGCAATAAAGTAATGTTTTGCCCTGAGGTATCAAAGTTAAAGCTTCCGCCTCGTGCTTTCACTATACAAGTTCAGGGCAAACCTTACTTGATTGAAAAACACATGGTTGTAAGGGTTCCTGTCTTTCTTAAATAAAGAAATGTAAACATTTGTTTTCGCTTCATTTTCTCTTTTAAATAGTGAAGATGTAGTTTATTTGCCTTGTAACAATTTAATAATGCTTTAATCCTAAAATTTGGAGGAAATTAAGACATTCTATACATTTATACCTTATTAAAAAAGACAGGATTACTCTATTTCTGAAATAAAGATTTAGAACTTTATGAAAACAACAATTGAATTTAATATCTATCCCCTGTACAAAAAGATTATCTTATGAACTCTTTCATCATTATGATATCATACTTATTGCAGTATCAATTGTTAAGTTCATATTTACCGCACATTACATTGCACCAACTTGCGTTACTAACCTTTTCTGTTCATCAAGAGCTAGAGCATAAGGGTTTGTAACATTTGACGAATCCAAGATGACCTGATCATTTTCTCCTGACAAGTCCATGCTGACTATAACATGGTTGCTACGTCCAGTGTAGAATAACTTCCTGCAGACACTGTCTATAGCTAGGCCGTATGGGTGGATGGCTGAAACAGTAGTCCTTGGTTATCAGTAGGCAACAAAAATAAGTTGTAAGATTCAGTAGGATTCATAACTTTCTTTTCACAATGTAACAACCATTTGTTGATTAATACAATAAAAGATGCTGTTTTGTTTATTTAAAGTCCAAAACAGGAAACCATATCGTCGCTGAATTTGATAAGTTTGGTAAGTTTGTTTTGTATTGCGCAATCTGTAAATACAAAGGCAGTTATCTGTACAACATGAACATTATAGGAATATAAAAAAGTCATAAAGTTATGTTAGGTCAAAAAGGAGAAACAGGCAGTAACATTACTTATTGTGTAATATCCCAGGTAGGCTGATTTCTTTGATATTTTTAGTTGAATGCTATTGCCTAAAGACATGTCATATTTTAACAATGATAAGTTTTTATCATGATATGCATTTTCAGAAAAATTAATGAATTAACTTTGTCAAAGTGTAAATTGTTTGGTTTAATCAATGCGCAACTCCCAGATAATTTAGACTAATTCATCAAAGCCAAAGTGTACATAAATGATCATATTTTTATAATAAAACTGTAATAATATGAATTTAGGTTAGGTCGTGACGATTTTAAACTTATCACACAGGTCGTGATCGTGTTTTTCCGTAGATCTACCGAATGTGACGTAAACTATGTAACACAAGGGAGACCTAACCGCCATTACAAACGCAAACAACACCTCGTATTATTTTTGTTCTAATGTTCTTAGTTTAAGTGTGTTAAACGTGTGTGATAAGTGTGTGTATATATTAAGTGGAGGAAAAGTTTTCTCATTATTTTGGCACAATTCATGACAAGTTGACAATGTAACATTTCAAAACCAGTACCCTTCTCTGTTTGATGGGTTAGTTCTTTTTCCTAAAATGTATTGCCTATCCTACTCCTTTTCTGCAATGAATCCTTCATTAACGTTCTCCTTTTTAACATCCATTCGCATGTGTGAAAATTATTTCAATAATTAGTTTTTGAAAAAAAGTTTCTGCAGCCTCTCGAAACGTGGCTCTGTCTATTTGTAATTTTGGTTTATTTTCTTGGAATGCTTTTTTCAATAAATGGCATTGCTCCATTTACATTAGTGTATGACAATGATATAGTTTGACCAGTAAATTGTTGTTGATAAGATATGTGGAGTCTAAATTCTGTTGTTACTGTTAGTGTCAAATTCCAAATCATGATTTAACCTCACTCACTAAAATAAACTTTAAAGCCATAATTGAAGAAAGTTAATTTGTATTTCCTTATTCATAATTCCGTATACTAATGCTGATTGGAAGAGAATGTTCTATATGAGAATAACACAAACTAATTCAAATGAAAATGAAAATAAAAAGAACAGGAATGCCTGCTCCTGAGAAGATGAGATATCAGAAGGCGTCAACATCTAAAAAATTGGTATCATGGAGGGGAAAAGAAATCAGAAACAAAACCTTGT
Source organism: Steromphala cineraria (assembly GCA_916613615.1). Classification (NCBI taxonomy): domain Eukaryota; kingdom Metazoa; phylum Mollusca; class Gastropoda; order Trochida; family Trochidae; genus Steromphala; species Steromphala cineraria. The sequence continues at coordinate 60,033,834 of OU744728.1, read as the reverse complement.
GCTGAGAAATTTTGATTTTGAATTTTTTCAAATCTTGACATAAATGAAAATTTCTATAAAATATTAAATATGATATTCTGATATTCATTAAATAACTTAATCATAATTCCTAGCCTACAGCAGAATAGCACCTTATATTTACACAGACAAAAAGTGAAGAATTATTTTTAAGCATTACATGTATGTACAGAAACATGGATATCAATTCAAAATGACTTATAAAAATTCTAATAAAACATTCATTCAATGGCAACATGGCAACACTCTGACGTTGTTTTGCGTGAGAAAATCCCTGCTGACGTGAGCCGTGTGGGGTCGAGCATTGTCATGAAACTCAAAGTTTACACCCACTCTACGGCGGAAAGGAAGAACTACAGGTTGCAACACTTTGTCTCGGTAACGGACACCAGTCACTCTTCCATCAAGTCAAACAAGGTTGGTCCTATGGTCGTAGGTTATGCCGCCCAATATCGTCACAGATCCGCCCTCGTAGGATTCGTGTTGTTTGATGGTGCAGTGATGGTGACGTTCACGAAGGCGTCGCCAAACGAGGATCCGACCCTCTGCGAAGTCCCAATTGAATCTTGACTCATCACTGAACATGGTATTGCGCCAATGTCGAAGTTTTCTAACTCGATGTTGTGTTGCCTATGCTCTTCTGAGACGTCTGTGTTCCACAGTCAGCCTTACCCCAACAACAGGACGACGTGACTTTAAGCCTGCTGCTTTAAGTCTGTTTCTGCCAGTATGGTCACAAATTCTTAGTCTCGTTACTGCCTGAACTCAGAGTTTATTTTCGATGCTGGTTTCAATCGGCTACATAAGGACAGCAGCACCAGCTGGCAGTCGTTTCGGGACCTTGTCTTACGTTTTGGACCACGACCTGGTCTAATCTTTACGTTCCATGTCTGACGGTACCGGTTCCACAGGCGCAAAATCACACTTTTAGACTTGTTAAATTGTCTGGCTGTCTGGCATATTGATTGACCGATGTTTATGCACCCGATAGCCAGGCATTTCTCATTATCAAAAAGACATGCCCTTGGCATGATTCTGAAGGTAAAGGTACACTGACATTCGTTGACTCCTTGAAGGTTAAATGGACGTTGCCATGCATGCAGTTCATTGAAATCAATTTTCATGTGCACTGTACCTTTTTCGGTGAAAGTAAACTTCATCATTTTCATCACGCAGTCCGAACAAACGGAACATGCCAGACATAAGTCAACAGTAATTAAACGTTCCCATATTCGTTTCCATCAGTATATGTTGATAACTATCTCTTATTTGTATGTTTAAAGTAAAGAAGCTAACATTTCTTATAATCTGGTATTTCTTGTTGGTAGACTTTCTTACCTACACCTTAGTATTGTGCTGTATTTTGCTAATTCTAACAACAAAAAAGACAGAAAAAAAGAAATTTTAATGAAAACAAACTCTTATTCAGTAGAAACTATTTACGTAAAAATATGTATTTTCCTAAATGTATTTGATCTGAAAGTCGCATTGTTTTGTACGATTTCAATATTTGAAGTGTTTCACTTTCGGGTTGGTTAATAGAATGTTGATAATTGACTGTTGAATTAATGATGTTTTTTTCCCTTTTACTGTTGCTTCAGGATGTTACGTACACACATCTTACAAGACTTTACATGGATTTGTCGACTGATTTGGCCACTATAATCCTTGGTGTTAAGTTGTATGTCAGTATTGATAATAGGACAGCCGCCATTTTGCAGACTGTGTGTTACACAGTAGACGTCCCACAATCAAGCGGCAACAATCGATACTTTTCCGATATTTTCCCTACAACAAAATGGCTGACACATCAAAAAGTCACGTAAATAGTTTTTCGCCTTCTTTCAGGAGTCGGTCATTCTCAAACGGCTTTCGTGGCAGGTTGTGGACCATTTTGAAATAGATATTATCACAGGAGCAACGATCGTCCTTTGCATAGCATTAAAGGCGTTCCTTCCAAAAGGAAAGAATGCACCTTTCCAATCTTTCAGCCAAGGAAAGAGCGCACCTTTCCAATCTTTCCAAACGAATTAAAGAACAACCTTTCCAAAGCCTTATGGAAAGGACGAGTGGAAAGGTACGGCCTTTCCACAGACTTCAATTTAAGAGCTCGTTAGATTTCTCCCCATGAGTTATGTCCCTTTATCCCGTCTATAAATAGCAACTGGAGACTGATAAGTCAAGGAATATAACTGGTGATAGATATACCAAGGAATGTGGTTATATAATGCAGGTTCATTTGAAATTATATAGATAGAAAATTTGATATACTAAAATTCTATAATTTGAAGACATTTGATTATTGAAGAAGTATTTGAAAAGAGTGTTTTGGTTACAATATATGCATTCTCAATTTGTTCTTAATATTGATTTTATTATTCATAACAATATATTTTAAAGACAAAAGTTTATCTTTTTAAAAAAACAAATAACCCGATGATTGAGAGTTTGATTTTGATATTTACTAAATTGAAGAATTGACATTCACAAAAAAAAACCAATATGATTTTGATTTAATTATTTCTGTTATAGAAAACTATACATAGTGTTATTTAGGGTTCTGTGTATATATATAAAAATATATATAGTATGTCATCGTATGTTGTCTAGCAAATTGATAAGATTGCCTATTCGTTTCTAATATTTATCACTATCAAAAAATCTAAAAGAAAAAAATATTAATAATCCTTCATCAAATGTAAATGAGGATAATTCAGAAATAGCACATCATTGGCGCATCCTGAAATTATAGTATGTAAGCCTGTTAAATATAATAATATATACATTTTGAGTATCTCAATGAATCTAAAGAAACAATGTGTGGTTTCAAAAAACATCAACATACACTATACATTTCACTTGTTAATTCGTATTAACAATTTTGTATTTTGTTTGGGTGTTTTCGTGGACACGGGGGTGGGGGGGTGGGCAGTTTAATGGTTGGTTCGTAGACACTTGCAACATTGGCAATAAACTATTTTTTATTTACAATTATAAATGTTACACATGACTTATGATTAAATGTCATATATATTAGTATGCTATGGTAAAAAAGGATCACTTATGGATTGGTGTATTGTGATGGATTTTGATGATCGTTTTGTTACAATACTTCTTGTTATATTTTGTAATGTTTATATTTCTCATTGTATTTGTACCATGGGCTGTTTAGGATTTCAAAAATCATACTAAGAACTTAATTTAGTTATTATAAAACATAATATTATTGTGTTGAAAATATCTATTTATCAATCTACGAACCCACCGTTATATGTCTATGAACCAAAAGTGTCCAAGCAAAACTCCCCGCCTACGAACCCGTTTTGTCTAGGAAAAACTGGTTCCCTTGCATTTGAATTCTTTTCAAAACTGAACTGAACTAATGCAAAGCAAGTTTCTAAAATGATCAAAATGAAAACATTTTCATTTCAATGAATTACTTCTTGTAAAATCTTGTAAACAAAACGTACCTTGTTGAAAATATTCCATTTGTATGTAAGTCCCAAGGGTAATGTACTCCAATAGATATGTCATGTGTTCATCTCAAAACACATACACTATATATGATGATCATGAATAGTTTAATTTTTCATTGGATCTAGTTTGACATCCTGTCGACCAATGAGTGACTTGTGCCTTGACAACTTGGCATGACCTAGATGCTTTGGCAGACATGCTTATTCTCTATAACAACATCCTTTGGCTAATCCTTGTAATCACATCGTCAAAGAGTTGACAATCCCCTAAGCGGGACACCACCAATTAAGTTATTTCAAAGCTTTTTATTACTACTCATGGGTAATTACCAGACAGTTGTAGCTGCAATATTGAGCTTAAACATGTTTAATCTGTTTAATTACCACCAATCTGTGTCATACTTATATTATTTGACTGTTTGAAAAAATATCCCTTCCACTTCAACATTCAAAATCCAAAGCTATTTTATTTATCATCTTTGACCTATTCTAAATTGATTCGCCCATTCATTGGAAATAACTGAGGCAAAGGCCCGACTTCGACAAGGTGACATCAAGCAGAGGTAAAAGCAAGCAATCACAAAACATAACATCAACGCAATTAACATAATACCGTACATTCAATTACATCCGCACCTTTTCAAGGGCAATATTCTTATTATTAGAAAAACGTGTGGTTTGATGTATAATAAATTGATCAACAATATACTTTCATTTAGAAAATTTATTACTTTTTCCTACAAATACTTGTTTATTTTATCTCATTGCTTTGTACAATGAACAAATATCAGTTTGAGGACTTTAATACATACATGAAGATATATATGTCAGATAGAAAACATAGTGTGTAAAAGTACAGATGACAAAGGTGTATTTTTAATTGGGCATTAGGTACTTAAGGGGGTTTAATCGGTGATCGGAAAAAAAGTAACAGGAAAAAAAGTAACGGAAAAAAAGTAACACTTTTTGCTAGGAAAAAAAGTAACAGGAAAAAAAGTAACAGTTTTTTGTTTTGTTGTTTATTTCATGAGGTTTAACAAAGTATGACACAATATGCAAGCACTATTGAAATATTCAGATGTTTTTGTTTAGTCTGATATTCTGACATTCTGATATTTCATGAGGTTTAACAGAGTATGACACAATATGCAAGCACTATTGAAATGTTCAGATGTTTTTGTTTAGTCTGATATTCTGACCGATGCCAGTCAGGAAGTCTGAGATGGATGTGTTGCTACACTTGCAATCTTGTTTTTTCTTTTACTGGCAACAGTGTACATGTGACCTTCATGGCACACTTTCTTTCCTCCTCTGTTACTTTCTATTACCTTTAATCATGCTACGCCAACATTTGGTAAATATTGCATTCAGTCAAAGTGTTGGTGGTTAAATGTGTTCACCAATAATAATTATCTATGCATTACAGACAGACAGATTGTTATTAAAGTCTCACCTCAACATGACAATACATGCAATACATTTGATAAAACAGTAAAAGTTGAGCCACCCCTATAAGGTATTATGAGAGACTTATGTCATTAAAATATTTACAAGAAGCAAAATAGGTGCCTAAAGTTATAGTTATAACATTTATAAAGATAAATCTATTGAGATAAAATCATGAATTGTATTCGTAAGATTGACGTTTAGAAAGAATTAAATTGCAGGTTTTGGCAGCAGTAAAACAAACATTTGGGCTGGATAAGAAAAATTGAAACTTTTGGTCACTCAAGGGTGAAGCTTAAGCTCTGCTAGATTGGATTAGCAAATTCTTTTGTTTCATTTTTCTTAGCGTTCCAAGTTTTTTTCTCCAAATGTTGGCGTAGCAAGAGGTCACCCTTAGTAAAAGTCAGGTTTATTTTGATTGAAACAATAAACAACATCGGGATATTAAAACAAAAATATAACATAAAACTGTCTATATACACTACTGAATTACCGATACTGAAGATCATTTTGAGTCAAATATGACAGACCAAAGTACAGATGGTTTATTTACGTCAGACGCTCATGCATATTCATCAATATAATATATTTTCATTTGTATTTTGAAACCCGTTTCTAACAAGTGTACAAATCCATTTAGACAACAATCTTCAATCATACTCCAAACATTTTACATTTCTTTTCTAGTATTTTCAACAATACATTCTTAATATATACCAGATCAATCCTTCAACACATATAGATGATATACATGTTTTAGGTAAACACATAGGCAACATAGTTAATAATTGTGTAATTGTGATTCTTCAAGTGTTATCGAAAGTATGGAATTACGGAACAATAAGTCAATCTTAGGCCCTGTAATATTCTTCCGCTTGTACAGCTTGTTTGGGAACACGATTCCCTAGATAATAGAACAACAATATCTTTACATCAATTTATCTACAGGAGTGTGCGATTTGATAAAACATTGTAAAATGATCGTTGTAAAACATCATATAAAAAACAACCGCTGGCAATAAGTCACCCAGTTGTGTAATACAGATATGTCAGGTTCTTAATTTCTATGTTTGATATTTGTCTAGTGTGTTTTGTTTATTATGTTTTTACTGGTGATGTCTTCAGATAAGCAAAGCTTTGCTTCTTTACTGAATAGGATTCTTCATTAAATAAAATATGCTTAAACCAAAATAATGATATTATAATAATACTTTAATCTTCTTTCTACTAATCTGTTGACAAATCATAGAGACATACTTCCCTGATATACTGAAGCAAAGTTTTAGGATGTCTGAAAAAAAACCATACGAATTACAATTACAAAATCGAACCCACATAAGTGTAAAGAACATTACAAAATATTCCACTTGATTAAAAGGAATAATGAAATCCGCCACAAAAGGTCGACGCGTGATGGTCCACATAAAACATGCGATTTGGATAGCGGTGTATCTCCCTAATAAATTAGTAAACAATTGATGTTCATTTCTAAAGAGGATTTGTCTTAAAATCTTCTATCTGGGCAGTCTGATTAGATGCAGACACGATAAGTGACGGCGGCGGACATCAAAGACTGCTGAGACTGCACTGGCGCCAGGAAGGGATTGTCGTGCTCTCAGGTATTGTCATATCAAGGCATGCACACGTCCGCACTGCTGACAATATACATCGATATGGGGGAGGGGTGCAAAAGGGCAGCTTGCCTTTTGATGTTAGTTAACGCGCACGTTGAGATTATTTGATTCACTTTATTCCACTAGTACATTACGTAAACATATATTATCAAGCTTTTACTAGGACTTTTAAGAAATAGGATTAACGTGTGTAATATACGACAAAATATAAGTCAATTACTTCAATAGTAAGTAATAAAGACATCAAGGAGTTGTAAATGATAATTCCTAATGATATTCTGTATACCATTCATAAATGATACTAACTGATTTTCATAGGTCTCATATTAAATCTGTACCAGATGCAAAGGTAGAGACAGCTTAATATTAATGCGAGGTCAGTAGGAATAATTGCAAATATATATATCAACCAATGTACCGGTATTTGATATCTGAATCGTTTTATGGTTATTTTTCAAGAGAAGCATTCATATAGGCATTTGCTGCCTGTTTCTACCGTTTTTTCCTTTTTGTATATATAAATTTATTCTGAATTGTGTGTAATGTTTTATGAAAGAGTTTAAATCAGTTGTTAATAGTTTTATGGACACGATTTAAAAATAGTTTTTTAAGCATTTCAGATATAATCCTAAGAAAAACGTCTCAAATTGATTCAGAATTAATGTAGAAAGTATTTATGCTAACCGTATGTAATATAATTGCTTCCATATGTTTTCTTTAATTTATTGAATATATGTTACAGTATTTCGTTTTAAAATACGAATACTTTTTATGTAATAATTTAAATTCTGTAATAAAAAGATGTATATCACACTCCTTCATGAATACAGAAACCCTCATCAAGCGGTTACAAATTACTTTGTATTTTCAAATAAAAGAATAAGTTTCCAAACATAACCATTGTGTAAAAGTTCATATGAATCGTTACCTTGTGTATAACAATATCGACATAATATTTATAATTTTGTTTTAATGAGTGATTGGCATAAAAAAACGTGTAGATTTCTCTTGAAAAGTTGTCAAAGTTGATAAAAAAAACTTTAACTGTTCAGATCCCCTGACACTGAAAACAATAGCTGTGGAATATCCTCTGCCATGGCGATGACAATTGTGAAGAAGCTGTAGGTAAATGTTGCTCTCAAAAAGTAAATGACGGTGATAAAGCCTTTAATTGTATAAACATATTTTTCGTGAATATTCTGTTACCATTTGTTTTCTTTATAATCAATACGTTTTGACAGGTGTATCTTCGGGGTAGTGTTTTATTAGTCTCCTTTACAATACCCAGAGAAACATCTTTAAAAACATAATTTTCTAAAATGTTAACTGTTGCTTATGAGCATTAACACTTGATACACAGTCGGTCTTATTGATCATCACACAAGGAAATGTCATTTACATAAGAGAGATGAAATCTTTTGGTTTGTAAATTGTCATAACAAACGATTTGGTTTTGCAAACAAGAGTTGTACTTTTATAAATGTATCGTTTATGCTGTAACCTGTATTGTACAATCCTGGTGACACAATAATAAAATAATTTCCTTCTTCTTTTCTTTTTCTTTCTTCAAGATCTTGTTGGTATTTCATATTTTATTAACTATATTCGCACAGTCAAACTAGATGCTGTACTGTACATGTATGGACCTTTAAAATTCCTGTCGTCACGTGCAGTTGTTATTATGATGAAATATATTTATATCATACATTCATACGGCTTAGTATTAAATTGCTTTTTTTGCTTTGATATTTGAATATCAAAGGGAAAGACAAGAACCAAATCTATCAATATGCATTTATTTTCAGCTAAAAAAATCACATATATTTTTAGTCTACTACTGCAAAATCCAATGCATATGATGTAATGGGTTTAAACAACGGGTAACAAGCTTACTGTTTATCGATTGGTTACTCGTTATCACGTGCCGTACCGGGAGTTACATTTGTTAGTATAATTGGTCAGTGAACACTCACGTGATTTATGGTATTGAAATATAATCAACCGTCATTGATAAACTCAATACTTCTCTATCCGGTGATTGACAACCCAGCTGAAGAACTCTCTGAAAAGCTCATTGACTCTGTTCAGGTAAGCAATATTTCTTTACATTTAATGCTTCCCATTTCATTCCTTTTACTTTGAGAATCATTAGGTTTTAACAAAAATCGTTTACAATTTATAAAGGGAGGACTTTTATCGTTGTATCAACTGAGTATTACACTTATCAGGTATACTTTGCATGTGAGTTTAACAAATCTTTTTTAAAACTTAACCTAACAAATAGAAAACTGGTATAATCGATAGGCATGAATAAACTGTAGGATTTAAGTAATGATGTAGGATTTTAGGGAGACAAGGCTTAAGCAACAGTGATCATAGGATGTAATGGCAACTTTGAGGGTTAACAACAGTTCAGTGATTGTTGTTGATAGTCATGATCAAAGTGCTGTTTCTCTAAATTAAAAGTTCAAATAACCACTAACATATTTCTCTCTTTTCTTAAAATTATATTAAAGTCTGATTACAATATTGTATAGTTCGTCAAAGGTCGCTACTCAAATATATTTAGTTTGGTAATGAAAGCCGTTTTTAATGCCACTTTTGTTGGACCTATAATGCCACAAACCAGTGAATGCATGACTGCCCGTCACTGGTCACACCCCCTTTTTCTGACGCCATAAACAGAATCGGCTTCGTTATCTACAATCTATATAGCAACAATACCACACAAAAAAAATCAGAAAATGTTTTACACTCATATAAATCATTTGACGATGTAATATTACTAGGTAAGCATTTGGTGTAAAAAAAGATATCCACATCAATGGTAATCATTTAGGAAGTATTTCATTTGAAATGATGACACGTTAATCTGTACAGTCACACCCGTGCGAGTTTTATGACCCCATTTTCTTTTACAGCAGATAATTACGCTGTCTTAATGAAAGGCTAATTAAAGGTGGAAAAATTAACACAAAATCAAGCCCAGTTTTTATTTTGTTGAACAAAATAAAATCTAGAAGTGATAAAGTCGAGGTTAGTGGATGTTTAAATAATTACACAAGTTATCTCAATAGGCTAAAATATGGCATGTTTTAATCCTGGTATGGCTGATGCAATTCTATTCTCACGTAAAAGTAGTCAAACGCCAAACTAGTCTTATAATATAAGGAGTAGATATTAATGAAGTTGATCAACATAAGCATTGAGGAATAATTTATGAACTAGTTGAAAGGGTAAGTCCCTTAGTAAATGCCTTCATAGACATAAGTGTAGATTTCGAGGAAGTCATTACTGCAAAAGTACAAATCTTACATATTGCCAATTTTTGATTGATTTTGATTTGATTGATGTTCGCCAATTGGGATAACTGTACAAAGAACAAGAGAATTATCGTAAGTTTGCATTTAGTTGCTTTACGACCAAACTGAGGGACAAGTCATGCATTGATATAACAAAATATATAAAGAAACTAACTGTAAACCGACGATATGTTAACAAAATGAGCTTGTTTTATAAAGTGGTCAAAACTAAAACAATCCTAGAGTTTCGTGAAATCTCAGATGTTTTTGACTTCAGACCATTTCAGAACTGTAAAACTGTAAATTATGCAAAAATTCTTCCTTTGGATCTCATTACCGATAGAACATTGGAATTCGCCATCTTTGATCTTTTAAAAAAGCTATCGCCAGTGAAATTTTAGTTATGGCAGTAGATGCAGCGATTTAAATGCACGATCCTTATCACAAATTCCCGCCTGTAGTGAGGTCATAACTACGATGGTGAAGATACGACACATTTCTTCTTTTCATATCCTCTGTTCACCCAAGACAAAGTATGTTTTCTATAATAAAGGTTTTGATTTGAGATTTATTTGGAAACCCAAATTGTTGTTATTGTGTTATTAATGAACGCGTCGTATCTGCTTGCAATGAGGTCGTTCTGGACATAATTTGGCAACTATAAACAAAAATGTATATCCTATGCAAGATATGTCATTTAGTCTTCATAAGAGACAGTAATAAATGTGCTTTGATAAGAATGAATGGTCAGGTTTGTAGAATAATACACCGTTTGGTGAATAAACAAATATCAAAGAACTTAACACAGAAATAAGCTTATGTATAACATACATCTCGTTCATATTTAACAAGGTATAATGTCAATTAGCAGTAATATCCTGATAATTCGATTCAGTGATGCAGTTTGATGTAATTATCACATCGTCATCAAATGAATTCAGTCTTTTGTAACCAATCCTCAATAAAAGCCGAATCTAGATTTAACTACGGGTTGGATCCTCACGTGAATAAACATCCAATCAGACTCTAGAAATAAAAAATCATTATCATAACAGATTGACCTTGAAATAACAAGATGCACAACTACATACGCTAGCAATTTTAGAACAAACACGTGCAATTGATTTCTTTGGACATACACATTTTTATTACCTACTGAATAACTGACTATTCCATGCCCCTCGCTTGCGTTTTTCATTCATATTTGAATTTAATGCACAATAATCTCTTTGCATCTGTCGTGTAAAGTTTGTATGCTGTTAAACGTTTTGCATTCTAAAATTATGTTTCAAAGAGAGTTAAATACGTAAAACGTATTATAAAGGTTAATTTGCGTACATGTATGTAATAATGTGACATTCTACATGTACGACATATTAAATCTGTTTTGTTTACAAAAAGGCTTGTTTGTGTGTTCAACAAGTCAAATAGAGTTACAATTTGTTTTTACGTTTTGTTGAATGAATCACACCGTTTAGGAACGGACAGTATTAATACAAGATACATTTTATAGGGTGTTATCCCATAGTGGGCCACGAGTAGATTACGTAATGAGCAGACCGGCGGGCCACTATGGGAGAACTCGTTAATGAGGTGTGATATGCCGGCCCACTCTGGGAGAGGTTGTTAGTTGTAAAAACATACTAATGAAGGTGTTAAGTGTGATTAACCAGGTGAGCAATAGATCAGAGGAGGTGTTAATGATGAGTAGTAGGAAGTTAACTGTTCCCTAACTGTTAGACATTGAGAAGGAAATAGTACATTTGTACAATAGTATATTTGTGTTGTTTAATGTTTGCTGAGAAGGTAAAAAAAAACAAACTATATATTAGAATGTTTGAAAAATTTAGTCAGTTCAGCTATGGAGTCGAAGGGAGAGATAGTGCCAAGTAGACAGAATGGATTCGACCTTTTGCTGGGGGGATTCAAGTACAACAAGAAGAGGGTCAACAAGAACAAGACCATTAGCTGGCGCTGTAGGCCATAGTGACACTGTGTCAATGGATGGAACTTTCAAGATATGCCCCAAGATCTTCTACCAACTCTACATAGTACATTCACACACTGACACAGGATCGTTTCCAGAGCTGTACTGTTTGCTACCCGACAAGAAGAGTGCAACTTACCACCGGCTATTGAGTTTGCTGATCTCTAAAGCACAGTCTCTAGGTCTAACATTCAACCCTACCACACTCATCGTTGACTTCGAACTGGCTGTTCACAACACAGTGAGATCTGTCCTGCCTTACACTTCTCTTAGAGGATGCCTATTCCACTTTGGACAAGCTCTGTGGAGGAAGTTACAAGAACTTGGACTTTCAAGTGCCTACCGAGACAACTCATCAGATATCTGTCGATGGTTCAAGATGTTCATTGGACTCGCCTTTCTGCCAGTGTCTCAGGTCTCAGTTGGTTATGAGCTTGTCGCATCCTTCACACCAGACCTTCCTCAGTGCAGCAACTTCAACGCCTACTTCAGAGACACATGGATCACTGGACACTTCCCAACCTCTGTGTGGAATCACTTTCGCCATGACAGTCAAGGACTAGAGTACATGACTTGTGAGAGAGACATGGCCAGCTACCTGTTCACCTGTGGATCCATGCTTTCATGTGAATGAACTGTGTATATAATCTGAGACTTAACAAAAGATGCCATGTAAATAAATGATACTGCCAAATTTTCTTACTTTTTGTTATCTTTTTTTCAATAAGTAGTCTTATCAATGGTTAATCACTTGACACCTCTTAACAAGGTATTCACACCTGCTAATTAAGGCAATCAAACTTATGTGGGCCACTATGGTACAGCTTAAATGTCCGCGGCCCACTCTGGGACAGCTCGTTAAGAGGGTGTGAAAACACCCGGCCCACTATGGGATGGGCCACAGTGGTACTAAACCATTTTATAGACAGACAGACAGACAGATATGATAAATAAAATATCGGTCCGTCTGTCTACCTTTTTATATCCCCCACTTTTTGTCAGATATACATTGTGTAAATTAGTATATGTTGTATTTTATCTATATATTGCTTTTAAAGATTTTATGTGTCTCATAGGTCTATAAGGCCGGGCAGATGTTGTTTTATGCGCCTATGTTTGTTATTACCTGTCAACATCTGCGTGACACAATAATAAAATAATTTCTCTCTCTCTCTCTCTCTCTCTCTCTCTCTCTCTCTCTCTCTCTCTCTCTCTCTCTCTCTCTCTCTCTCTCTCTATATCATATTTAGAATATTCATTCAGGGCAATCTGTTCAAGCTATGAAGTTACAGGACTTGCTCACCAGAAATATAGACCACGCCACGACTTACGATCAAAAGACAAGTGACTGTTTATTCATATGTCAATAAACTATAGATGAACAAATCACCTTAAATTACCAACAACAATGGTGAAAATTACAAGATAACGTCTCTGAATTCTCTGTTTGATATACCCGACTGATCTACATGTAACAATCAGAACTTTATGGTAGACTAGACAGTTTCCTTTCATCCCGTCTCGGGAGATGAGGGGTACTGTGAGCTAATTGGCGCCGGTAGAGCGGGCAGTTACGCTGACAAGGGGCCTAGGCGTTGAGCCGTGAAGTATGTCCAGGGGTTAATGAGTTAAAAAGTTACAGGCATTTTTCATGTTGTTTTGTTAAGCTTGTCGGTGTGTATTTATTTATTTATTTAGATGAACGATATATTATGTCAAACAATCATTCTTTATTGTGTTGGCGTTTGTATAGATAACTATATAACTATATACTATTCCCCATGACATGTTCTACATCTTGTACTTTTGAGCGGTATTAACAAAAGCTTTTAGATTTACCAATCCAATCCTTCATTGAAATAAATATTTTAAAACCATTTCCAATGAAACTAATTGTATGCACCAAGTAAAGATACAGGTTAATAGAATGACATGAATCATGACAATAGTTAAAATGCATTTCATCCTTTGTTGTAATCCAAATAAGTAACAAATGTAAGGCATCATGGGTTTTCACAACATAGACACAAGATTACACATAAGTCAGAATTCACACGTTACAGACACATTAACAAAAGTAGAGTTCATCAATATCTCGCATGGGCAATTCTGGCATAAATGCACGCAATATATAATGAGCCATGTTATGGATCATAATAAAATGTTATTGGTATTTGTTTGTTTAGCATTATTGAGTGCTGTACTTTCTGTTGTAGTTATCAACAAGGACTTGTGTAGAACATAAAAATAACATATTTTAAATTTGGATGAAAGTCACAGGTATCTACAAGGTTAATAAATGCTTCTTTTTCTTGAAGATGTACTTAACAAGAAACAAAGGTTCGAGATATAACACATTTTAAACACATTAATGATATGTAACGATACTATACCTTGAGACATTAAATAAATTAGATAAAAAGAATAGAGACATTAAAGAACAAACCTTAAATAAATTAAAACATCTTCTATCTACAAACGCCAACATAACTATCAAACACCTTTTTTTAGGATTTTTAGAATTTATTAGCCGGTAATTCTTTAATGCCATTCAAGTTTGAGAAATATTTTCTAATGCACTTAATATGCACTTTGTTAGTTTGTCATATTCATATTTTTTACGTCTGTTTTAAGCCAAAAAGTGTTGCTTTACCCAACTTAATTCCAATCCCCCGGTGCGACTGCAATTAACACTAGCGGTAATCGCCTAATTGCAATTAGTGATGGGGTTAATGAGGCCTGTTAATGAGATCGAGCCATCGGGTGTTAAATGTGTATTCAAGCGTGAGGGGCAGTATATTTGCGGCCGCTGCATAGAAGTTCATTTAAAGCTATTGCCTCTAAAAAGATGGTCTTGTTAACTTTGGAATGCTGTAAAACATTACATAAAAGTGATGTTTATTTTGTGGGGTTTTTTACATTAGCGTTTGGAACTTGGTATCTAGAAAGAGAGTTGTTTCCCCTAAGTCGGCAGCGCTCTCTCGGATGGCAAACTGAAACTAGATTAAAGAAATGTAAAACTTTAGCAGATCAACGTTGGGTCTTGGGAATTGTAAAACTATTTGTAAATATTACATCAATTTCACTTCATAATTAACATTCTGGCCACTTGGCTCGTACGGCTGTTAAAACAGCGATTTGCAAATATAACGTTAGTCACTTTCTTTGACATTATCAACAAGACTTCTGATGATAGTTCATGTAATCCAATTGGCAATTTATTAGAAAGCATCTCACGTTTTGTGGTGTAAATAAATGTTTCTCATTGTTATGATTCTACAAATTGGTATTGATTATTGGTAGTTTAGATTTCCTCAGATTGACTTACCCCAAGTAAGAAATGTGTATGTTTCATGAAAGGATATATCAGGCACCGTTGTGAGAAGACAGGGTGATGTTATTTTAACAATAGAATTTCATTTCAATTATTATCACTATATGTTATATAAAACACAATGGTGTCACAGTGCTGTGACATCACCACATTAGAGTTTTCAGACAGGAGAAGTGTTGAGAGATATTAAATGTCATGGAAACTTTGGATTTTAGATGATAGATAAAATCTCACCCATGTGTCTTCTAATATCAAATATATCACACTCTTTGATTAAAGTCAAACTATTTGTAACTTTCATCTACTCGTGTTGACATATTTGATATCGATAACGATGTATGTATGTACATGTATGTTTCTGTGTATGTATGTTTCTATGTGTGTATGTGTATGTACTGATATATGTTTGTATGTGTATGTATGGTTGGTTTGTATGTATCTATTATGTATATGTGTTTATTTGTGTCTATCTGTTCTGATTCTCTATGTTTCGCATTGAGTGAATTTAAAAAAAAATTAATATACATGTATGTAACATAAACTTTGTCTTTAAGATACTTTTACTGCATATATTATGTATTAATTAAGGTGTTATTTATGCCTCCAGGCCTGGCGTTTGTATTTAAACTGTACCCTAAATCTTCTTTTAAGCAATGTAACACATGACACTTTAGTAAACTATATTATTATTAATGATTCAAAGTTTCTAGGCCTATTTCTTCTGAAGTGAGAATTAATTAGGCCAGGAAGCATTGAGTCCTGATTTGGGTTCACAGTACCACAGACATTCATAAATCAAAGTGACTGTATCTAAAATTCAGGACGGTTTAAAACTGAAGTCAGTTTACAGACAGAACTAGAATCTTACCAATGAAGTACTGAAATGTTAATTTAAATGAGCTAATCCTTCCATAAGTCTTCCATAATTATTTACAAACGAAATCAATCATTAAAGGGGCAGTAGCACATTATATTGAAAACATAAGGTGATGTCGGGAATGTGAAACTTGAAATTCCATCTGCTTCCAATTGAAAGACAGTGTATTTAAACTAAATGAAGCAGTTATAAATCAAATAAATAATATAAAGTACAACCAAACATCTTTTTTACCCAAAATGAATGAAAGGGTTTACACAAATGGTCACAAAAAGTCTTCATGTGAATCTTTATAATTTGTTCTCTGACTTTTGAATATTGTATTGAGTTATGAGATTTTTGCTACTTTAAAAATAATGCATACTTACATAAAAATAATAGAATTAGCTCAAGAAGTAGAATATTGAACATGACATAGTCTTTGTTCACTGTCTATGGATGTACATTTATGGTACCCAAAATATAGTAAATTCATTTGACTCAAATATAAATGATGCAACTGATTACTTGGACGAGTCCTTTTGGTAAAAAATAACTGCTATTGAATTCCTTGTTGAAAAAGCGGCAGGATAAAGGTATTATATGTAAATTTGTATGGATAATAATGGGTTAATATTTACTTATGAATATTGATGAATACTTAATAATTTTCTAACTTTGTTTTCCATGCGAATATCTTGAAGAAAGAAACCTGTACAAGAAATTGTATGATCCTGACAATGAATTGCATCAGTCAGCAAAGAGGATAAGAGCAAAGCAGAAGGACTACTGGACTGAAAACGAGGGTAAGATTAACTTGGAGTCTCTCTCATGTCAAGGTGATGTCTTTACACAATGCTTACCATAACAGTTGGCAAGAAGGAGAATACCTCATCCTTTATGCGAGGTCAGTGCATCAAGACAAAGTTTGAAGAGGAATTAGCCATATGGGACAAAGCATGTTTGTGGTTGTCCAGGAGACAGGAGATTCATGAGATAGTTAGTGAGTAACAAGGAAACAACTCATTTTTATTATGAATCGTGTTGCAATAAATGTCAGTAGGAAAATGATAATGTGACCGAACTAAACTATTACAATTATTACAACATATATACATGTTAGAATGTAAGATTTATTTTCACAATCGGGTCACTGATTATTGTAAATAACTAAACGATTGAATGAATAGTAAATATTGCATGAATTTATTATTATAAATGACTAAATGAATGAAAAGTGAATATTACATGAATTTGTGATTGTATATAAATAAACCTGTTAATGTTATTGTCTTTTCTTATTATTTTGATATAATATATATTGAACTAAAGTAGTTAACGACAAAAACTCTATATATTCAAATAGAAGACAGATATTAGATACCCGACCTGAAACACTTTATCTTCAACTTATCTTTAACTTCAACAATATTCATCTTTAAGAAACAGAATTCAAACTCAAAAAAATTCTCCAATCCTCGATTAAAAAAATTGAATTGCATTTTTAAAAACGATTCAGTAATACGTCAGCTTTGAAAACAAGTGACAGAACACATTCAAGATTTGTTGTTCATGACATGACGGACTCCCAGTATAAAAAAGTATGTTATTGATCCTTATTTCCACTCAAATAACACAACAAAAATGATCAACTATATATCTCTATTCATTAATCAGCAACAAACACAACAACTAAGAACTCAACAAGATTCTAGAATCCTGAATACTATCAATAAAAAAATATGAAATATGATTTTATTAGTGCTTCAACTTACTCATTAAATATATGCTAGCTTTTAAAAAAACATATTATGACTGCTTACTTCATTGAAATGACACAACAGAAATATCAATTGCTGAACACAATTTTTTGTGGGTTTTTCAATTAGATCCTTGAATTCTCAAGTAAAAAGATGTAATAGGATTTTACTAGCGCTTCAATGATTTGTCAGTTTTGGAAATATGGCTTTGGAAAGGCGTCCTTTCCAAACGGTGGAAAGGACGCCTTTCCGTCTTTGGAAAGGACGCCTTTAATTATTTGGAAAGTTTTGGAAAGAACGATCGTTACTCCAGTATATCTACTTTTTGCTCTGAGAAGTTAAGCATGTTAACTAAAACGTTTCTAATTACTCTCTCGGAATTCTCCTGAGACTCTGTCCTCAGAGCGTATATCAGCAGATTAGATTTTCGGTCGTGGATTTCCTTAAGTAGGAGTGTAGTCTCAAAGGAGTCTGTTTTGTCTGACAACTTAGTTTTTAAATCCGAGACCTGTTGACGCAAATCGCTAACTTCATCTTGCTGAATGGAAAGTGTGTTTTAAATGCAATCTACACGAGCACTAACCTTATTTTTATCTCACTTTTAATGTCAATTTTAGAGTTTTGTTTTGTTTTGAGTTCACTACGAAGCTTCTCAATTAATAGCGCAATTAGCTTTTCAGATTTAATGACTTTTTGTTACATGGTTTCTCCAGAGGGTATTTTGGGGGGCATGGCAATGTTCAACACTACTCACTTTTTGTTGTATTGTCTATTTATGTTCAGAAATGTTTTTCAGTGCCCCTTGATTATTCCTATATTCTTCAAATGTCTTTGCAGGATTGTTTAAACTTTGAGATTTCATTTCGATTGTAGCCGATATATCGGCGGGTTGGGTCAGAACTCCTTACATACACATCATGTCCCTGTGTGTGCGCATACGGAAGTTGGAAGCGGCTTGAGTGTTGATTAGGGTAAGGCATACATTAAAACCTAAATCATGCAAGTAAGGGGAAAATCAATTACAATTCTTATTGTATTTTTGAAAAATATAAAACTAAAACAAACCCCACGTCATTTAGAAAAAAAAGATAGAAATGTTGAAGATGAAATAATGAAAAATATCAAAGTGTTAATGAAGAAATGTTTTCCAAATTGTCTAAAATATGTCTGATCTTGAGAAAAAAAGAGACGACGAAAAATATGTAAATATAGAAGTAATAGTACAAATCAAAATAGAATACAATGGTATGACGGTGACGAAAAGGCTTTTAAATGTTATTAAAAAACAGTAACAGTAAACCAGTAAACATATAATTTCTTTAATTACTGAAAGGTCGGAACTTTCGTCTGATTTAAATGCTATTCTTGAGGAACAAAACATGTTTTATCATAAACTGTATGCTGTATATAACATATATCAATGCGATACACAAGACCTTTTAAGCACTTGAAACACTCTATTACTTACAAAGATTTTAAAGGCATTACAATCAATGATGAAAAAAATACCATTGGACAATATGCCGATGATAGTCAATTATATCTTGATGGATCTGAAAATAGACTTACAGCGGCTCTTGAAACTTTACATAACCTCTACAAAATGTTTGGTTTAAGGAAAGAACAAGATATCGGGATTGGATCAATGATTGAAAGCAAAGTACAATTTTACCCAGAGAGTAGTTTAGACTGGTACGAAGTTTACTTTAACACCCTTTGAATATATCTCAATCCTAAAACTCATGGCAAATTAAAACAAGAAAAATGCTAGATATTATTAACAGACCTCATGCGAGGATAAGAGTAAAATAACATTACAAGCGAAAATTATAGTTTTACAAACATTTGTAATATTAAATATAGTACATATTTTTCATCTGTCTTGTCTACTCTCCCAACATATTTCATTAAAAGCATATTGTCCCCTTTAACATTGACAATATGGGGAAAACTATGTTATTGCAGAAAATGAAAGAGCGTACTTTGTATGATCGATTTAGACTAATCTTACGCATTGAATCTGCACAAAAGAGCGATATGAGCGGATTTAAAAATCCCTGCTTGTGGTAAGCGGAAAGAAATTTTATATTGCAAATTCGGGGTTAAGGTCACTCATTGGATATAATATTTAGATAAATGTAAATTGTTATTTCTTGGACGTTTATGTAACATCGATTGTAATAATTTTACATATTTGGTGCTTCTATCACAGTTCCTAAAACCAACAACATTTGTGGTAATCTAATATCAAATGTCTGAAAAATATAATCATTATAACTATGTTGACAAATACATTCCTCAAGGTACATTTTCTCCTAAACATGTCTGGAGAAGAATTGTAAATAGTACTGTGCATAATTATGAAGAGCTACTTTGGCGATCGCAATCTGCATATTGGTTGAACATGTCATTTTATACATTAATTCATACTACACCGTCTTACAAATATCTGTCGCAACTTGCATAGAAATACCCTGACTATGAAATTAACTTCCAATTCTGTGTCAAAATTTCATCAAGAGTGCACACTTTGTGATGATATCACTTAGTAGTACACAATGTATTTGTATCTGAATAAAGACATGTCAAAAAGCAAATCCATTGTACAAAGAAAAGAAGAATACAAAAGTTAAAATTGTGTTTATGTAATTAACGTATATGAACAGTGTTATTCACTGCAATCCAGTTAGAATTAAAGTAAGTCTTACTGTCAACAATCTAAGGACACTTTTGAGAGAATCAGAATGTTAGGTTTTCAATCAGATAGGGCTACTTTATCAAGATTAGGATTGAAGATCTATATTGCTTGTTAGATTAAGAACGTGATGATTGGACGTTCAAGATTCATTTCATGGTCATTCTGATCTCTTAATCTTCTTAAATGTCTGCAAGTTTAAAACGACCAAACGTAAATTCATAGAGAGCGAGAGTCCAGATTTCTTAAACTTTCTTAGTGCTTGGATACATGTAGTTGTAGGCCAATGTTCCAACATGGTACTTACAATTACCTTAGAACTAAGATAGCTTTGAAAATGCAGGGCCAGAATCCTATTTTGACCAGGATTCGTCTTTCCCATTACTGGGTTTTGTGCACGTGTCTGCTCGAGATATCCCAGACAAAATATTGGAAGGCAAGGAGAAGTAGACATGCGCACATTTCTCTTCGTGGCAAAAAAAAAGAAATTACTACTCTTTGAAATACTCCTCACTGTAAGAAGGTATTTTTAAACTTTTGCTTTTCACTGTATGCTTAAGAACTTAAACCTAAACTGTCAAACTCAGTCAGTTAGTCAGTCAGAGAGTATGATTAATTTATTTCTGATGACAAGCCACTCAAAGTCTATCAAAATTGTGTGAGATAACTTAATTCAAATATTTCATGGAATGTTGAGTTTAAGAAATATGAAACTTGTACTAAGGGTGTTACAATATTAGAATTTCAATATAGATTAATAATAGAGCGAGTTAAACTAGAAAAAAGCTGTTACAAATGAAATAAAAGATACAAATATATGCCCTTTTTGTGGCACAGAACCTGAAAACATTAGGCATGTTAAATGTACATGAAATTTCGACGAAGGTATAAACCTTTATAACATTTTGATAATATCTCTGATCTTGATATTTATTTTGCAACAGCCTAATAGTATCATACATTAATATATTTCCCAAAAATATATGAGAAAATGAATTATCAATTGAGAGTTTTGTCAATATATAATTAACATATTTACATTATTGCACGTAAAAATACTGCTATATGCCTTCATTTGATGCTAAATAGAAAACCTTTCTCAATGTCTTCTGATTATATCCATTGTACCTATGTAATATATATTTTATGGGCACTTAATCATACAAACTTTTCAAAAATTTTATAACCATGCTGTAATACCTGAATGTTCCCAAATGTATATCTACTGAAATGAAATGAATAAATATTTTGTTTTAAATTTGGAACAACAGAAACAGCTCGAGAAACAATTCCCCCTCTAAACAAGCTGATAATACCTACCGAATCATCAAAGATAACCAAAGATAGCCTGGTTGGGTCATCTGGCCAAACGTATGCACTTGTCATACCACACCAACAAAGACAGTGACCATACATTTGAAATACATACTGTTGACCACAAAAACAAAATACAATACTATAGAAATTAACCTGTTTGAGGTTATCACAGAATAAGTATGGCATACATACTGGAACACTCATATCACATTTAAATCAAATGTGAATATTTAATAAATTTATTGGTTTTATATATTCGTTTACACAAACATGTATGGTTGAAAATAAGTAGTGACATATTTTCAATATGAGCACTAGTGCACAGATCACTTTTTCCTAGCCACGATTGTTGTAGCTTCATTTCCGTAGTATCGCCTGTGACGCCATTGTTCATGACGTCACTGTAGCCGGCCGTCACAAGGGAAGTGGAAAGGTTCTTGGATGTTTCTAAGATGTTAAAATGGAATAGAATCGGTAACAAAGAAATTATTACACTCGGAAGTGTGTCATATGAAACTTAACACATTTGTGTATAACCCTCATTTTCCCTCGGCAATACAAAAATTCACACTCGTTTAGTAACAGTCATATGACACACTTCCGAGGGTAACAATCTCTATATATGTCGCACGCTTAAACCTTTTGCTGTACATACTTACTTTCAGTTGCAATCTAACTTCCGCTTTTTCTTTTACTCAACTCTTTCCTTTGTCTTACATGAAATTCATCCTATATTTTTTGCTTATAACTTCTTAATAACTCCCCAACTTTTAGTTTTTGGAGAGTTTGCTATTTACCCTCACATCCTGTGACAGCCGACCTAACATTAACCACTTTACCCACAACATCAATCTGTCATCCAACATGACTAAACCAAAATGTTCAAATGATATTCAGAAAGTATGAAAATACGAAATCTGCAAAATAGAGAAAGCTTTCTCATAAAGTGTGAGAAGCCTTAATAAAAGTCCATGAATAGACTTAAACAAATGTACAATTGCTGAAGAAATTTCACTCTTTTTAACTAAATTTCCGAAGAGACGGAGGCAGCGCCACCTGGGTGAGATGACAAGGGAGGAGAGAGTCTTTGTTTGACAGGACATGAATAAATGAAAAATGTACCTCTCCCTCAAAGATAATGTATAATGTATATGAAACAACAGTCCTTGTTCTAGCAGATGCCACAATTCTCTCCCACGTTGAAATAAATAAAATGTTGTTCTTTATAAAATTAAAAAGATTAAATTGGTTTAATTTTGTTTTCAATTAGAACTATGATACAGTTTTTAACGTTTTTATGCAGTAGTGGTACTGATTGGTAAATACTGAAGGCAGTTATTGTCTAAGTAATTAACATAACTGATTATATAAGATTAAATAAGTGTTCCTAATCATGAAAGAATATACACTTTACCTATCTAATGATTGAATTTATAAAAAAATATTTGAATTTATTGGGAATTGTCATATACAATATACAATTGTTATATACTAAGCCATGCTTGCAGTGGTCTATCATTGGTGAAATGACTGTCTACGAGCGTTTTATTATTTTAACTTGAATACGCTGGTCATGAAAAAACCATGAAACTTGTGGTCAGTTTTTTTACTTATCTGCCCTTGGCTAAATCTCTAAACAGTGTTTCCCTTTTAAACAGCCAAACAGCCATGAAACTGTCTTCCATTTTCTTTTGCCTCAATTACTCCATTTAATTTTTTGTCACTTACTGAAGAGAGACGAGGAGACAGTGTTGACCACCGTCCCGTCCATGTTGGTTTTCTTTATACAAGCTGGGAAATACTCCGACCAGTACAACTCCCTCTCGACAGGGTCGTAAGCGATACCCGCTGCGTATCTTGCAGGTGTCAGTGGATGTTCTTCAACATGGGTTCCGTTCACTGACAGGCGGATTATATTCTCAGCGTGGTACCATGCACATAGATATATATCCACCTGGTTTGTTTCACCTGAAATTGACATTAATGTTAGTTATTTAAGCTGAAAATAAGATATCAAACACATAAGGAATATGGAAGCAGTTGTGTATACGATGAAAAACAATATGATTATCTCGATCTCAAATAAAAGTTAATAACAAATTATAATATTTCAGTATAAAATATTAGATATATAAAAAAGACAACAACAAAGAACAGTCGATTGAAACCAACTTCTAAAATACTACCTTGTAAGTTTGAGTCTTTGACGTTTATTATTGGTGCTATCTTGAACTGCATATTTCCAATTGTTCATTTCATTACAATGTACCTTATTTCTCATAAATATCGTTAAATAAAAATCTTTTAAGCATGCAACAAAATCTTATACAGTCCTACCATATTGCTTGTCACAACCGGCTAATCTTATCATTTATGAGCTTTGTCGTAATCCGTTGAATTTTCAAAACTGTACTGTGTAATTACGTTTGATTGGTTTTACACGATAGCAGTAGTTATGACCGAAAAAGCTAATCATTAAACACATAATTTCACGCTTTTCAATAACACAAACGTTTTATTACTATTTAAGTAATCAGTTTCCCAGTTACTTTTTAAATGAATGTGGTGAGGTGAGGTGAAATGGGGTTTAGCGCTGCTTTCAAGAGTATTTCACTAACATCATGGCTGCTAGTATTATTTCAGGGAGAAAGCCTGCAACACCATTGTGGCTATCCATTGCGGTGAAGCCTGTGAGCATTGGCTAGAATTTTGAATAATAAAAGGGTTCGTCACAACTACATAAGCCTTATATTTTACGTTTTATGCATTTTCAGAGTCCACCAGAGAGCATGTTATCACCCAAATATCGACTGATCTGTAGGAGAAACTAGGTAACTAACCTTTTCAATTAAGTAAGTGTCAGTTATACGTCAGGTTTGTCGATTTGAATATACATATTGATACCAAGGCAAATATGTCATATCATTTTTACAAAACAAATGACTGAAAAATGATTTGTTTTACTGAGCGAGACCATGGGAAATATCATTCTGTTGGTAAGAGTCTTTTCAAAAACAATACACCATCTAAGTAGTGTGCTAATTTTTATTATCCATAGTGTCATAAAGTAAGAATTATGATAATAATTAGAAAAAACAAAAGGCATCATAAATGATGAAATCAAAACCTGTCAAAGCTTCTGGATACATTTTAACTCGGTGGTCTTAAATGATGAAGCACACTTTCAAACAATAAACATCACTATTCTGTAATCTATCGATTTCAGAATAAAGAAGCATACATATAAGTCATGTATTCAGTGTCAAAGTATAGTAGATGAATGCACTTGTTCACAGTGTCACTGGACACAACTTTTCATGCTGACGTCACATGTTCTTCTCAACGAGCAATGGCATTTCAATTAAGGTGTATCATACACGACAAAACAGAAGATGAGATTCATGCTCTGATAAAGTATCCCGAATAAGAACAGAGGAGAAAGGAGCTCTTATATATGTGTCAGAACAAATTCAGAGATTTTAAGCGTCTCTGTAATACTGGAAAAGTAAGGATATTCTCAAATCCTATTGTTGTAATCACTGCTGCGAAAAACTGCCAAGCGTTCTAGTTTGTTATAACCTTGAGTTAGATTTTACCTGTATAGATGTTTTATATGATGTAATATGATATTACTTATTGTTTTATTGTAAATGTTTTAAAATGTTCGTTTATGTTTCGTTTTTGTTTATCATTTCTTCTCTCGCAATATAGTCTCTTATAACCCCATTTTTGGTGACTCGATATGTTTTGCTGTTATTATATCTATGTTTATAATGTATCGAGGTCTGTCTGTATGTGCATCTTATAGTAGTTTCGGTAATGACTTATTTAATTACATATTGAAAACAAATGGAATGACGTGTCTAACACTACAGTTAGCTTGAACCTAAAGGCACCATAGGCACTAAGATTATCACAAAAACATTTACTTTCGAAAGGAGTCACTGTGCAATTGTAATCTGCTACAGCCAGCAACAGGATCAGCCAACATCTGAGAACCTGAAAAATATAATGTTATTTCAAACATGAGTGAGAAGTAAACATGAAGGCCTCATGACTGTACAACGTGGATAAAAAAATGGAAATATTTCAAGAGGTGATGAATTTAATTGATAACAAGATATAGGTATATAACCTTTGTATTGTCAAATGTTTTCCATCTGATGAGATGAACTGTGTCATGAATGATTATCAAAAGATGTTGACGGTTTGGCATTTCGGCCAGTCTGTAAAGCTAAGGGGAGCCACCAACTTGGAAAGTTTGCAAGAATGTTTCCTTCTTCAAAGTTTCAACATCTTTGAACATAAAGCTTGTGAGTAAGTTATTATCAGTAGGTCTGTAACCATACCGATTTGTTAAGAAAACCTACAAAAATGCATTTGTTAATAAAGTAAGACAATGAAATGTATTTGCGCTGTACAAAGAGTATGTTCACTAGTGCGTTTCTGTTTTGTTAAGATAACACAGTGAATACATGTGTTCAATACACGTGTAGTTCCTATTTGGACTGGTTTTTCTTCTTACCATCAGGTAAGGAATTAAACCAATCAATATGTTAAAAATTATGTAAACATGTATTTCGTTTGAGATGTATGTGAGCTGTATAGATAATACAACATTCTGTCTTGCTCTTGCACATTTTCTCTGCAGTTCTGATCAATTAAATATTGAAAGTGGTTGATATATCAATAAGCCAAGTCATTTTAGGTTTTGTCACATTTGTACAGATGACTTTATTTAGGATGAATATCATTTCTGCCTGTGACTATCTTCGTATGTTATATATTCCTTGTCATTATTACACACACCCCTCTCTTTATAAATTTAATGATTTGATGTCTGTCAACAACGAAGGTGTTTTAAGAAATTTGGCTATGTATGTGTTTGTGGCTGTAAAATGATTGCCTACATACACCTAAATATAGAATTGAATCCTTTGCTGCATCCTTTGGTTCAAGATTTCACCATATTTTGTTCAGGCTTTGGACTTATACTTTGATGATCCCAGGCATGTTTTGGGGAAATTGTCGGAACTACTACTCTAGAGAGTGAATGACGCAGTGACTTCGATTAAGAAGAGCTTGATACAAAGTTTTTAACTACCTTTGCTAACATATTCGGGAAACAATTTTTCTACTGCAATTAAATGTAACTCGAATGTATTGATATCTGGACGTATGACTGCGATAAATTCACAAACTGGCTTAAAAATTTCTTTCACCACTCTGTTTGAAATTCTCATTTCAGCAGGTATTTGGTACAAATAGTAACCTCGAGAACTGAGTACAACTTTGTATTCAGTAAAGATGTCCCCGAAGATAATTAATCATCTCAATAAGAATCTGTGACTTTCTTTCACATGCAAATCTAAGATTAACAACTTTGTTCAAGAATTTCTTCTTATTGACATCACTTTAAAGTGAGCGAAATACATTAAATTCTTGGTAGATTATTACAGTTTTTAATTCTTTTAAGATTTTCTAAATGTCTCAAACTGTTTTCGTTGTTAAACATCTTATGCAATGCGTTGCGAGTGTTTATACTTGTATCTTATCACATCTTATCACAGGATACACAAATAACATAATATGGTACCTTTACAAAGAAGTAACTCTGAAAGTATAATAGTTCTCTCTAACGAAAAACATAATGTACAAAAATCACTATATGCTTGTTTTCTGGAGTCCAACAGCAAACTTGCGTTTACAAATAACCATCATTGAAGGTTACCTTTGTTAATAGCATCTTCAAATTCTACAATTAAACAATTAATTATTTTCTAATTTGTAAACAAAACATATGGGCCAAATACTTTGACTTGGGTAGAAGCAAAATCATGACTTTAAGTGCAAGTATAATGATGTTAAACAGTAGTTTCTGCATCATCAAAGACAATAACACCTTGATGAGCTACAAAAACCCCAATATCTGTTATGTTTGTAATATAAAATGTGTGATACTGAAATAAGTAGAGATGGTATCATAAATAAATCAATTGAATGATTTGAATTTAAGAATATAATGTATACATGTATACAATACATGTACATGAGGTATAGGATGTATTTTGCAGCATAATGAATACTGTATTTTTAAAATAAACTTCAATTTACAAGATATATACTGGACAAAGCAAGTACTATAACAATCATTGACAAGCATATTATTGTGTTTCGTTTGATATTCCATACTTCTCATATATCTTCCAACATATGAAAGAAAACTAAAATGACTAGGTACGTCACGTTTTTGTTCCAGTTGCAGCGATCGATATCATAATAGAATACATGGATCTGCAGTCATGTGGGATGTTAAAGAAGGGCTTTGTAAGCCCAGGTGATACCCTGAGAGCGCTGACAAGGCCCTCATTATGTCAAGCTCTCCAAGTAGGGTTATATCAAAACCATCTGAACTCATAATGTCATTTTGCAACTTTAAAGAACCAATCTGTGATTTTAATCATATGGTTTTGCTTTGGTACAAAAGTCAGCATACATCATTAAATCGTTTTTTAAAATCTCACATTTTCATCCTCAAATGGATTTTAAGCGATACATTCTTGATCCGTATGACACTCTTTTATACAAAAGATATATTTTCAGAAGCCAAACTTACACATGCAATATACAAGGACACTTATCATACAAACTATCAACAATTATCAATGACCTTGCTGAGATCTATCAATCAGCTTACAAGAAGAAGCACTTCGTATTCAGGGCCTTCTTTCACGAAGTTCTAAAGTGACCATAAGTCCTTGATGGAACGTAAATGTATGGAAGTTAGGTTAACCTTAGTAAGGTTGCTTTGTGAAAGGGGGCCCAGGACATAGAAACGATATCCTTATGGCACTTGACAAACCGGATGTTGTTCTACTCGTACTGTGTGACTTGTCAGCACCCTTTGTGTACCTCAAGGTTACGCGTTAGGACCAGTCCTGTTTACAATCTCCAGTCAGCCTCTGAGATGCGTTGTCAGGAAGCATTCGTTGATGTTTCCCGGATATGCTGTTGATCAGAAACTCTTTATATCTTTAAAACCAGCCCGTGTTTTATCAGACATTGTCAGACTGGAACTATGTATCACAAAGATACAAAAATGGATGCTGTCGAAATTGCTTAGGCTCAACGGCGACAAGATAGATTTCATCATTATAGGGACAAAGAAGCCGTTATCAAAACTACCACTCGTATAGTTTACAAATTCACCATACAGCCATCTGCTCAAATAATAAAACCTATGTGTTATCTTCAACCAGTCAATGTCAAGTAAGAAACAGTCTCTCAATATCGCCCGTTCAGCCAACTACCATCTTTCCACCATAGGAAAATCCAGAAATACATCGATTCAAATTCAACTAAAACCCTCATCAACTCCTTTTTTAACTTCCCGCCTAGACTACTGCAATTCTCTGTTGTCCGGCTCTAATGCCATCTCCCACCTTCAACGCATCCAGAATAAAGCTGCCAGAATTATATCTCTCACCAATCCATCAGACAACATCAGCCCAGTTATCAGACAACGCCATTGGCTTCAATTCCAACAAAGAATTATATTCAAGAATCTTCTACTATCTTTGTCTGCTCTCTTTGTTGGCTCATCCCCACGCTACCTGAAGAAATTTCTCCCGAGATACGAGCCTCAGCGACCTCTCCGTTCATCAAAGCAGTCGTTGCTTTCTGTACCATCTACTAGGACCAAACGCTTTCTCTGTGCTAGCTCCTAGACTTTGGAATTCTCTCCCCACGCATATAAAGTCTGTAGAATCTGTATCATCATTCAAGCAAAGCCTTAAAACCTTCCTATTCAAACTCCGACTGCCAATAACTCTCATGTTACCCCATCTATCACTGATTTCTTCTCTCAGCGCCGTTGGGCAGGCCTCGTCTAGAAATTAGGCGCTTTATAAATTAATTATTATATATTAAATAATTCATAATTGACTGCTTTCAATAGTTTCCTAAAATATGTTTTACTGATTGACCCGGTTTCTGAAATCAAACCTTCCTATTGTTCATATTGTTTCCAACGTTGATGAGCTTTAAAATTACACTTCATGCAACAGTAAATACTGCTTTACCGAATGAAACTATTGAGAAAATATTAGTTAAAGTCGTCTCGAACCCAAACCCGAATTTTATTGCTCTATAAACCTAACAGTTATACCATTGTACCACAAGAAATGAGACCAAATGAGAAGACTTTGTAGACCCTCCTAATTCAAGACATTTGGAAGAATGAAGTTTCACAACAGGGCGGAAGGAAAGGAAAACGAGGGAAAAAACTTAGAACCTTCAACATTTTAAAAGACTACTACGAGACAAAGTGCCATGTGCAAACCTCTATGCCTAGGAAAGACAGGTCAGCCTTAGACAAGTTTAGGAGCGGGGTGGTTCTACCCAAAAAAGAAACTGGACGTTATACTAACATAACATTAAAAGAGAGAGTTTGTCTGGTTTGTGTAGAAGACGACAAATATGTGTTACTGAGATCTCATATGTATAAATTTTAATTTGAAGGGTATTCCCCAATCTATCCTCACCATGGAACGCAAATAAGGACAGTGTTCCTCACACTGACACTAGCGATCATACTTACTGAATCGCACATGAAAGCGTACATTCCGATGACGTCGCAATCACTTGACATTCATTCACATAATCTAGACGTTCATTCGCACAATTTAGCGACTAATGGTTTTGTTAACTCGCAAATTTGCGTTTGTATGAACTATAACACAAAGATAATTTAAACTCATGACCTATTTGTTCATTGTTCAAAATCTAATGACGCCATCTGTCCATTGTAAGAATTGTATACCTACGCACAACTACGAGAATTGAGAGTAAACATAATTTTCATTTTATATCATTCATTGATCTTGATCTCTCGTTCATCCTTTGGTGTGTGGTAATGCTTAGTGGTATTCCGGATCAAATCCCTAACAGTTGTACACTTTCCTCAACAAGACTTATCTACACATCTCCAATAGATCGTATCTTCTTTTACTAGAACATAAAGCAGATCGGATCAGTCCTTTGATTAATTAGGGGTGCTCAGCAATGCTCAGCTAATTAGTGTTGTGATTGATTCTGTCTTTTGGGAATTCTGTCTTATGGTAATAAATCAGTCTGAGGGTATTACTACTAACTGTCCCCGAGGCTCTGATTAAGGCCAACACTAACCTCAAAATTCATAATCTCAATTCACAATCTTTGAACCATCCTAGAGCGTTGTTCTTTGAAAGTATGTGAAGCAGTTTGATATTTGAAAGGTTTTTCTTGAATGAGAATATTCATATGTTTAAAAAGGTGACACTTTTGTAGGTTTATTACACTCACTGCATTTGTATGGTTTTAGCCCATTGGGCTTTCTCAAGTGACTTTAGATACAAGCGGTATTGAGTACAATACCAATCAAATTCCAATTTCAATACCCATTTAAGTACGTCTCCACCCTTTTTGATACAAGCGGTATTGAGTACAATACCAATTCAATTCCAATTTCAATACCCATTGAAGTACGTCTCCACAGTAAACAACAGTTTTTAGATGTGGCGACAGTATCCTCAATGTCGTAGAAAACAATACTTACCTCGGCCTTTTTTTTACAGAGTTCCTGGATTATAAACGTATGGGTCAGGTGGCAGCTAACTCTGCAAGTCGTGCTCTTGGACTTCTTATTGCTAAATACAAGATGCTTGGAGGAATGCGTTACCCGACGTTTACCAAACTATATGACACGATGGTCTGGTCAGTTATACAATACGGATCTGCGGTATTGGGACAGTAGTGTATACCAGCTGTTAACGCTGTGCACAACAGAGCCATGCGTTTCTACCTCGGTGTTCCCAAGTACACACCCAACTCAGCTGTGGTAGGAGAGATGGGCTGGAGGCCCCCGAATGTACGACAGTGGGAAAGTGTTGTCAAGTTTTATAAACGCCTTTGTATTACACCAGCGAACAGACTTCTATTTAAGCTATTCATGTGGGCCAATGAGGATGAATCCAATGTTTTATTGAAGTGCCCTTTATACGAGGAAATACGTCAGTAACTTTTACAAGAATGTTCAGCTAACTCTGATAAGTTTACGAATTTTAATGATTTATTCTCTTCAGTCCTACTGTGATAAATGAATGTGCCAGAACCTGCAACCTTTTATTACAAAAAAAGAAAGAGTATATTATATAAAACCTAGTTTCTTATAATGTATGTATTTACTGCATTTCTATTTTCATTGTATTTTGTGTATGTTTTTAAATTGCTAAATTTGTCTCTCATACCCTTATTTGGGTGGCTCACGTGTATTATATTTCAAATGTATTTTTATTATTTGTAATCTATGTGTATTTGTGAGGTGAGACATGAATAAACATTTATCTATCTATCTATCTTATTGACACAGGCGGTTTTGAGTACAATACCTATTCAATTGCAATTTCAATACCCATTGAAATACGTCTCCAACTTTATTGATACCAGCGGTATTGAGCACAATACCTATTCAATTGCAATTTCAATACCCAAGTGGTACGTCTCCCCCCTTATAGATACAGGCGCTATTGAGTACAATATCAATTCAATTCTTATTTCAATACCCATTTAAGTACGTCTCATTCCTTATTGATACAAGCGGTATTGAGTACAATACCTATTCAATTCCAATTTCAATACCCAATGTAGTACGTCTCCACACTTATTGATACAAGCGCCATTGACACCAATACCTATTCAATTCCAATTCATAACATGGGTCAAGAGGGTCATATTATGACGTCATTGTGACGTCACAAGGCTCACCAGGCTCAAAGGGTCTAAACCCAGTAAAAGTTATCGACTAAGGTCCTTAACTATCAACTTTTTATGATGTAATGTAACATAGCAAAAAATTGTACTTGAAAAATAGCGCGTATGTAGGTGAAGTCAAGTTTAAGATAGCTTAATTAATAAAGTAGTCACTGTTAGAGGATAGTTCCGTCTTATCCCTACAAAGTATTAAGAGACCAGAGACACAGACATTTGTTGCCTAAAATGATATATAATTACAGAAGGCTAGAAGCAAGTGTGCGCCGTGTGCAGGGTCAAGCTACAATACACAGAGAGCTGGGCTTCTGCCTGACCCCACACAGCTGCAGCTAGAAAGCAATACTGCTGGCTTAATATTGAAAACTTAACTCACCCCAAACTCAACATCTATGCTACCTACAAATTTGTCACAGTAGCCTTTTTTGCTTGAAATGTCATTGCGGTTCGTTTGGTATAAAGTTTATGTCTCTACAACCAGTTGAGTGTTCTACTTATTTTATGTAATTTGACACAACCCAATGGCAACAAATGACTGTTCACAAGCGAATTTATTCTTGTATCTTTAAAACCTTGGTAATGTTTAACTCTCATACAAAATTCATGAAATTCTTTGGTCACTTTTTTTTATTTATCTACATTTGAAAATATCTTTTTTCTAAAACAAGCAAACTTTGAAGGGTCGCTACACATAAATTATGCATAATGCAGTATGCACTATTCATGGCATAGATAAACATTTCAGGAGTCAGTCCTGAAAAGTTCATCATGTTCTGCTGACGCGTTCCACTTCAGGAGCCTTTTTAGCCTTTTTTTCGACATTTTTTCTATCGATTTTGATAAAAAATTCTGAACGAAATTGACTATTTGCGATCACTGTTTTGATAGATTCCTATTGTATATATACTTGTCTTACATTCCTGATTGCCGTTTTTGCTTGAAATGTTATTGCGCATCCTTTGATGCAAGTTGCAAGTCTCTAGGTGTATTTTGAAAAAAATTCCCATTGTCATTTTTCGATTTTTGATTCGAACTGGACCTATTGTTTCTAGACCGAATGTGCCCAAAAGCTTAGTGAACCTTCTCCTCCGTAAGAGCTATTCACTTGCAAAATTTCACGTTGGCTTAATCGTGACCACAAAATCTGTTGAATAAAACAAATTAATAATAAAACACTCCAATACAATAAGTATTCAGCCTGAAAAGATGAATCCTTAATAATCAACAACGTCCTAGAGAGTTATCCCCTCTTAAGTCTAAAAGGTTAGAATTGGCAGGGATACGATTAGGTTTTTTTTGACAAAATTCAATACATACATAAGCTCTCAAACCATAAGTTTGGCATGATTGAGCACTCTTAAATGGTACACTCATTTGCTACGGCCTTGGGCTAGCCCACTGTAGAAATACAGTGTGAGCACTCTATGTAATTGAGTGGAACTTTCTTAAACTGCTTCGCCTCGTTGATAACATTGCATTGCTCAAAAGTTAACCATCATGAGGTCTTTATGACGTTGCCATGCTACATATATTTATATCCCTTCCTCCTTTTAGATCACACACTATATTCTTTTCAAAGTGAACTTTAGCAGTTTTAAAGTAGTTTTTGGTGGATTTTTTTTTCCTTGAAGTTCTAAAAAATCTTGCTGCACTGATATAGAAGATAAAGGCAATATTATGGATATACATCTTCTTTATTCAAGTTTGTGACGTTTCGACATAGATACTAATGTCGTTCTCAAGCAAGTGTTGCAGGTGATGAGGTAAAGAGGATATTTATGTAAACAATATGTTGTTACAGTAAAGTTGATTATACAATAAACGAGGTTCATGTACAGGCCATGATATAGTTGTGATGAGATGATGTACATAGAAAGATAATGTTTATACAATGGATAATTGATATTGATACAACAAAAGAGGTTGATGTATAGATCATGATTAAGAAGTGAATTAGAAGCCAGGTGGTAATGTACATGGACAATGCATACAATACATGAGATTGATGTACATGGTATTGAGCGAGATGGACAGGCATGGTTGAGAAAATTATGCGATAAGTTGATGGTAGGCATTGGGGATGTAATATCCTTCATCTCTGTTAAGGGCAGGGCCTATCTTCATAATGTGGACAACTTCCAGAAGTTTTCTTACTTTGTAGTCTGCTTGATTCTTCTGGATGGTTCTTTGCCAGTTGATGGAGTGGTCTGGGTTGGCTTTTATGTGATCGGCAATGGCGGATTTGGAGTCATTCTTTCTTATCGAGGCCTGGTATTCTTTATTTCCGTCTGGTCTTGATGTTTTGCCAACATAGGAGTCACCACAATTGCATTCTATGTGGTAAACAACACCTGTTGGGTCTGGCTTTTTTGAATGGGATTTCCTTGACGAATGTGGCGGGGTACTCATTATAGTTGGTGAAGACGAGGTGGTCTAGTTCAACATTGAGGCACTCAGGTATCGAGCAGATGTTCTTCGCACGCCGTGTCAAAGTAGATATAATACCTCTTTTGACTTGGATAGGATGACAGGAGTTGAAATGGATATACTGGTCTGTGTGGGTTGGCTTGCGATACACGCTGGTGTTCAGCTTGTTTTCTTCTTTGTGGACAAGAACATATAGGAAGGAAGAACTGTAAACGGGGATGTTGAGCATAGAGTCATCAGATTGGGAGAGGATGACAAAGGTGTCTTCTTCCTTCCGGAACTAGCAGGTTGGTTGGACTGGGGAGGTCTGCAGGACTGTATCTTCTAGGTGGGTCATGTAGATTTCGGTGATGAGGGGAGAAAGGGGTGAACCCATTGGGAGCCAATGGGTCTGTTAGTATATCCTGTCTTGCCAGGTAAGGTAGGTGGAGCGGATGCAGGCGTTGATGAGGTTGATGATGCCGTCAGTTGAAAGGTGGGTGTCGAGGGTCGAGTGCATATATTCTACTCTAGCTTTTATGATGTTGAGGGCCTCTTCTCGGGGGACATTAGTGAAAAGATCTACTACGGCATAACTCAACATCTTGCCAGGATCTTGGATAGAGCTGGTCTTCTTGCAGAATTCACTGGAGTCTGCGATGAAAGACTTGGCTGTCTTCCCTAAGGGGGCGAGTAGTCGGGCCAGGTGCTGCGCAGTGTTGTAGTGGACAGTGTTCCTGGAGCAGACGAGGAGGCAGGCTTTAATGGGATCTTTGTCGACCTTGATGGTAGCTCGGGCGTAGGGTGGCTGGGGGTGCTGGACGTAAAGATTGATATGTTTATCTTTTTGAGCATTGCTAAGTTTTTCTTGTTCTAAGATATTGGCAATTTGATGACGCAGGAAGTCGACATTGCCGCCAGGTGTTAGTTGTTGAAGACCTTTTTTAATCTGGACAATGAACATGTCACTGTTTTGTAGGATGGTTGGGACAAATTTAAGACCTTTTAGAGGACCTCTAGTTCTTGCTGGCTTAAGTTTCTGCTGCTGAGGTTGATGGCAGTTCTCTTGACATACTCATCTTTAGGTCATGAAGTCTTGGATTTGAAAGGGGGCTTGATCTTCGTGAGTTTCGAAATGTGGGTTTTCTTGAGGTTTTCATCCAGTCTTTGATTGGCAGCTGTCTGAAGGCTACGCAGTTTAGTATAAGTATCAGTGTTCAGTGTTGATCTGAGCTGGTCCTGATGATTAGATATGGAGTTGAGGGTAAGGGCTTTCATCTTGCAGTGATGCTGTATTCTTTTCTTCACGAGGAGATGGGAGGCTTTCTGGAGTATGGTATGTGCAGCAGGTGAGGATACTAGGCTTCTTAATCTCAGACCTTTAGGGACGATGTGTAGGTCACGGCATCTCATGAGGAATGTCAGATGATTGCTAGAGTGCAGGTACTTCTTCTCTAGGTTCCCTAACTTGTTGATTGTTGTGATAGCCACGTCTCCATGTAGATGACAAATTACTTCTTTGGTGGGCTTTCTAGAAGTTGTGATGATGAAGAAGATAAAGGCAATATTATGGATATACAACTTCTTTATTCAAGTTTGCACTGATATGTTTCATTTTATTGTTTCCATATTATTTGAAATATTGTTTTTCTCACTTTACCAACTTGAATGAATTGCCTTCCTCTTTCCACTGTTTGTATTTAATGTGTTGTTGAAATTAATTCAACAAAGAGCATAACCGTTATACAAGTTGACAGAATATTTTAAAAGCTGTTTTATTATGTATTAACTTTCTCAAATAATAATACAAACATTAAAAAACATTGACCAGCCAAAGCTGAAACGGAACAAACTTATGTGTATAACAAATTCAGGTTTGGTTTATCATTTTTTAAACTTCTATTCGTACAAAACCAGCTCTAGATGAACAGTGATGTATGTAGAAGGTTAAATGACAAATATTTAATTATGTTTAATGATATCTCGTTTTCAATTTGTTCTTTATTTTCGATATCTTGACTTCGGTTTGAACTAGTTTTGCAAATTCGTGATGGATTTTTCGATATTTCATGTCTGAGATTTAAACTTAACTCGGCCATCATAATTTTCCCTACTAGTGTTGATTGTTACTGCAATGACTTTTATAGTTCCTAAACGTTCTTTGTTTGAGTCGACGAGCTGGTTTACATCTGCATTCAATCTAGAGTCAAGGACATCCGTAAGACCTGTTTAGCTTGTCACCTGATGTGTCTGACAGGTCATGCAAGTCATACAAACTACTAAATCCATTATACTTTCTACTGCTCCTTTGAGGCAATGTAAAAGCTTGATACCAATTAGCGATTACGACTTTTTGCTCCAAAAACTTCTTATGATAAGTTTTTCTACAGGATCAACAGTCTCACTACTCAGCCCGATGATGATGTGTAGTTGTAGAAAAAATGAGCAACATTTGTTAAGAAAAATCAACGGGTCATTTTATTCATAATATGGATTGATTCGTTTAGCTTAACTGAACATGTTACGCTCGTTTTAGAAATATATTTTCTCTTTCAAACCGCTGGTTTGCATTACATTTTTCTTCATTTTCGTTTAATCTTCAAACAGAACTCTTCCCCTTTAAACGAACCACCTCACAACGTAAAACAGCAAGAAAGTGCACTTTTAAACATTTTTACGTTTAACATCAACTAACCTTCACTTTACCTATTCTCGATTTTCGTTCAAAGATTTTTCAAACAAATAAAAACTGGATTTGACTTATTGCAACTGGAATGCCGCCTAAATAATTGTTAAATTACCATTGATGTGGATATCTTTTTTACACCAAATGCTTAGTTACATCGTCAAATGATTTATCTAACAGAGTGGAAAACATTTTCTGAAAATCGGTAATTATTGGGGTTTTTTCTGTGGTATTGTTACGATAGATGTTTAGATAACGATGTTGATTCTGTTTATGATGTCACAAAAAGAGGGCGTGGTTTGTGGCCAAATAGTTCTAAGCGGCCCATCAAAAGTGGCTTTGAAAAACGACTATCATTACCAAACTGAACATACGCATTATGAGTTTAACATATTTTTTACTATAATGGGAATCAATTCCATTGATTTTAATAATTTTTGATAAGTGAAAATATGTTAAATTTTTTGTGAAGGGCTGTACATTTTATCATAGTGCTTAAATATATATATATATATTCTTCATAATTTTCATATTTTCCTATCCATAACTTATCAATATTTTCAAGTTATTTTGTCAAACCACAACAGAAACTTTGTTTCATTGTTTTAGGATTTTGCTCTAAAATCAAATGTCAAATATACCCATAAAATAGGGCAGTTCAGATCATCTAATCAGTGGATATTTTAGTGGATAGTTTTCAGTGGAAGTAGGAGTGGGGTCAGCAAGTTGGGTATGGGCCATGAGGCATTCACTATGCCTCCATGTGCCATCACAGCTGAATTCCCCCTCTTTACTTTTGTAACAACTACTCTGATGTCATAACGAATAAACAATCATCTATATGACATCATCATCTTGTGTGTGTATCTCTGTCCACTCCTTCTATCTGTCTGTCTGGTAATGACATTCGTTGTTCATAAGTAAAACAGACACACGGTTTATCTAGCATAATTCATAAACTTCAATAGATAAATTTATAAAACGGTATAGACAAAGAATCAATTTAGCGCTATTACTATGTACATTGTACCTACTTAAGAAAAATGATCTTTAATATATTTAGTTTTCATAGATTTAACAGATAGAAAGATGTAAAACAGATGAAAATCTAACATTCTGCTTCAAAGATTAAAGTGATGCCCTTTGAATACAATAAAATCAAATTGACATAGATATTTCTATAGAATTGAGATTCATAACGTCCTATGTACTGAGTGTATGGGAGAGGCTAACTCTTAGGTTCAGGGAATGAACATGTATTGTAAGTAAGTCCTTCGGTTCGATTGTAGCATTATATTGGTCAAGAGAAAGTTTTTATGAAATGTATGCATATAACTTTAAAGCTAGTGAACATTTTGTTGTAGTGATTAAGAATGCTTAGTTTGTTATATTGTCATATTTCTGGGAAATATCCATGTGCAGTTTAATGAAAGATGATGGAACATTTCTACGGCTTACATTACAAATGGATTCATTTGAAAAGCATATACTTATTGTCGACATACACTTAAATTCAGAGAAATTTAACAAAAATCATTTTGACTTTTTTTTTTTGATATTACGAGAAAAAATAGTCTCTTCAAAATATATGTGGAGAAAGGAGAAAGTAAGGGAGATGAGTAGAAATACAGATAGCTAGAAGGAAGGTGAAAGTAAGGGAGATGAGTAGAAATGCAGATCGCTAGAAGGAAGGAGAAAGTAAGGGAGATTAGTAGAACTACAGATAGCTAGAAGGAAGGTGAAAGTAAGGGAGATGAGTAGAACTACAGATAGCTAGAAGGAAGGAGAAAGTAAGGGAGATGAGTAGAAATGCAGATAGCTAGAAGGAAGGATAAAGTAAGGGAGTTGAGTAGAAATACAGATAGCTAGAAGGAAGGTGAAAGTAAGGGAGATGAGTAGAAATGCAGATCGCTAGAAGGAAGGAGAAAGTAAGGGAGATTAGTAGAACTACAGATAGCTAGAAGGAAGGTGAAAGTAAGGGAGATGAGTAGAACTACAGATAGCTAGAAGGAAGGAGAAAGTAAGGGAGATGAGTAGAAATGCAGATAGCTAGAAGGAAGGATAAAGTAAGGGAGTTGAGTAGAAATACAGATAGCTAGAAGGAAGGAGAAAGTAAGGGAGATGAGTATAAATACAGATAGCTAGAAGGAAGGAGAAAGTAAGGGAGATTAGTAAAACTACAGATAGCTAGAAGGAAGGTGAAAGTAAGGGAGATGAGTATAAATGCAGATAGCTAGAAGGAAGGAAGAAGTAAGGGAGGTGAGTAGAAATACAGACAGCTAGAAGGAAGGAGAAAGTAAGGGAGATGAGTAGAAATACAGATAGCTAGAAGGAAGGTGAAAGTAAGGGAGTTGAGTAGAAATACAGATAGCTAGAAGGAAGGAGAAAGTAAGGGAGATGAGTAGAAATACAGATAGCTAGAAGGAAGGAGAAAGTAAGGGGGATGAGTAGAAATACAGATAGCTAGAAGGAAGGAAGAAGTAAGGGAGGTGAGTAGAAATACAGACAGCTAGAAGGAAGGAGAAAGTAAGGGAGATGAGTATAAATACAGATAGCTAGAAGGAAGGGGGAAGTAAGGGAGATGAGTATAAATACAGATAGCTAGAAGGAAAGAGGAAGTAAGGGAGATGAGTAGAAATACAGATAGCTAGAAGGAAGGCGGAAGTAAGGGAGATGTGTAGAAATACAGATAGATAGAAGGAAGGAGAAAGTAAGGGAGATGAGTAGAAATACAGATAGCTAGAAGGAAGGAGAAAGTAAGGGAGATGAGTAGAAATACAGATAGATAGAAGGGAGGAGAAAGTAAGGGAGATGAGTAGAAATACAGATCGCTAGAAGGAAGGAGAAAGTAAGGGAGATGAGTAGAAATGCAGATAGCTAGAAGGAAGGAGAAAGTAAGGGAGATGAGTAGAAATACAGATAGCTAGAAGGAAGGAGAAAGTAAGGGAGATGAGAAGAAATACAGATAGCTAGAAGGAAGGAGAAAGTAAGGGAGATGAGTAGAAATACAGATAGATAGAAGGGAGGAGAAATTAAGGGAGATTAGTAGAACTACAGATAGCTAGAAGGAAGGTGAAAGTAAGGGAGATGAGTAGAAATGCAGATAGCTAGAAGGAAGGAGAAAGTAAGGAAGATGAGTAGAAATACAGATAGCTTGAAGGAAGGATAAAGTAAGGGAGTTGAGTAGAAATACAGATAGATAGACGGAAGGAGAAAGTAAGGGAGATGAGTAGAAATACAGATAGCTAGAAGGAAGGAGAAAGTAAGGGAGATGAGTAGAAATACAGATAGATAGAAGGAAGGATAAAGTAAGGGAGTTGAGTAGAAATACAGATAGCTAGAAGGAAGGAGAAAGTAAGGGAGATGAGTAGAAATACAGATAGCTAGAAGGAAGGAGAAAGTAAGGGGGATGAGTAGAAATACAGATAGCTAGAAGGAAGGGGGAAGTAAGGGAGATGAGTAGAAATACAGACAGCTAGAAGGAAGGGGGAAGTAAGGGAGATGAGTAGAAATACAGATAGCTAGAAGGAAAGAGGAAGTAAGGGAGATGAGTAGAAATACAGATAGATAGAAGGAAGGAGAAAGTAAGGGAGATGAGTAGAAATACAGATAGCTAGAAGGAAGGAGAAAGTAAGGGGGGTGATTAGAAATACAGATAGATATTAGGAAGGAGGAAGTAAGGGGGATGAGTAGAATTACAGATAGCTAGAAGGAAGGGGAAAGTAAGGGGGATGAGTAGAAATACAGATAGCTAGAAGGAAGGTGAAAGTAAGGGAGATGAGTAGAAATGCAGATCGCTAGAAGGAAGGGGAAAGTAAGGGAGATGAGTAGAAATACAGATAGCTAGAAGGAAGGAGAAAGTAAGGGAGATTAGTAGATCTACAGATAGCTAGAAGGAAGGTGAAAGTAAGGGAGATGAGTAGAAATACAGATAGCTACAAGGAAGGTGAAAGTAAGGGAGATGAGTAGAAATACAGATAGCTAGAAGGAAGGTGAAAGTAAGGGAGATGAGTAGAAATGCAGATCGCTAGAAGGAAGGAGAAAGTAAGGGAGATTAGTAGAACTACAGATAGCTAGAAGGAAGGTGAAAGTAAGGGAGATGAGTAGAACTACAGATAGCTACAGAAGGAGAAAGTAAGGGAGATGAGTAGAAATGCAGATAGCTAGAAGGAAGGATAAAGTAAGGGAGTTGAGTAGAAATACAGATAGCTAGAAGGAAGGAGAAAGTAAGGGAGATGAGTATAAATACAGATAGCTAGAAGGAAGGAGAAAGTAAGGGAGATTAGTAGAACTACAGATAGCTAGAAGGAAGGTGAAAGTAAGGGAGATGAGTATAAATGCAGATAGCTAGAAGGAAGGAGAAAGTAAGGGAGATGAGTAGAAATACAGATAGCTTGAAGAAAGGATAAAGTAAGGGAGTTGAGTAGAAATACAGATAGCTAGAAGGAAGGAGAAAGTAAGGGAGATGAGTAGAAATACAGATAGCTAGAAGGAAGGAGAAAGTAAGGGGGATGAGTAGAAATACAGATAGCTAGAAGGAAGGAAGAAGTAAGGGAGGTGAGTAGAAATACAGACAGCTAGAAGGAAGGAGAAAGTAAGGGAGATGAGTATAAATACAGATAGCTAGAAGGAAGGAGAAAGTAAGGGAGATGAGTATAAATACAGATAGCTAGAAGGAAAGAGGAAGTAAGGGAGATGTGTAGAAATACAGATAGATAGAAGGAAGGAGAAAGTAAGGGAGATGAGTAGAAATACAGATAGCTAGAAGGAAGGAGAAAGTAAGGGAGATGAGTATAAATACAGATAGCTAGAAGGAAGGAGAAAGTAAGGGAGATGAGTAGAAATACAGATAGCTAGAAGGAAGGCGGAAGTAAGGGAGATGTGTAGAAATACAGATAGATAGAAGGAAGGAGAAAGTAAGGGAGATGAGTAGAAATACAGATAGCTAGAAGGAAGGAGAAAGTAAGGGAGATGAGTAGAAATACAGATAGATAGAAGGGAGGAGAAAGTAAGGGAGATGAGTAGAAATACAGATCGCTAGAAGGAAGGAGAAAGTAAGGGAGATGAGTAGAAATACAGATAGCTAGAAGGAAGGAGAAAGTAAGGGAGATGAGTAGAAATACAGATAGATAGAAGGGAGGAGAAATTAAGGGAGATTAGTAGAACTACAGATAGCTAGAAGGAAGGTGAAAGTAAGGGAGATGAGTAGAAATGCAGATAGCTAGAAGGAAGGAGAAAGTAAGGAAGATGAGTAGAAATACAGATAGCTAGAAGGAAGGAGAAAGTAAGGGGGGTGATTAGAAATACAGATAGATATTAGGAAGGATAAAGTAAGGGAGTTGAGTAGAAATACAGATAGCTAGAAGGAAGGAGAAAGTAAGGGAGATGAGTAGAAATACAGATAGCTAGAAGGAAGGAGAAAGTAAGGGGGATGAGTAGAAATACAGATAGCTAGAAGGAAGGAAGAAGTAAGGGAGGTGAGTAGAAATACAGACAGCTAGAAGGAAGGAGAAAGTAAGGGAGATGAGTATAAATACAGATAGCTAGAAGGAAGGAGAAAGTAAGGGAGATGAGTATAAATACAGATAGCTAGAAGGAAAGAGGAAGTAAGGGAGATGTGTAGAAATACAGATAGATAGAAGGAAGGAGAAAGTAAGGGAGATGAGTAGAAATACAGATAGCTAGAAGGAAGGAGAAAGTAAGGGAGATGAGTATAAATACAGATAGCTAGAAGGAAGGAGAAAGTAAGGGAGATGAGTAGAAATACAGATAGCTAGAAGGAAGGCGGAAGTAAGGGAGATGTGTAGAAATACAGATAGATAGAAGGAAGGAGAAAGTAAGGGAGATGAGTAGAAATACAGATAGCTAGAAGGAAGGAGAAAGTAAGGGAGATGAGTAGAAATACAGATAGATAGAAGGGAGGAGAAAGTAAGGGAGATGAGTAGAAATACAGATAGATAGAAGGGAGGAGAAAGTAAGGGAGATGAGTAGAAATACAGATCGCTAGAAGGAAGGAGAAAGTAAGGGAGATGAGTAGAAATACAGATAGCTAGAAGGAAGGAGAAAGTAAGGGAGATGAGTAGAAATACAGATAGATAGAAGGGAGGAGAAATTAAGGGAGATTAGTAGAACTACAGATAGCTAGAAGGAAGGTGAAAGTAAGGGAGATGAGTAGAAATGCAGATAGCTAGAAGGAAGGAGAAAGTAAGGAAGATGAG
The DNA here is from genome assembly GCA_916613615.1 of Steromphala cineraria. Classification (NCBI taxonomy): domain Eukaryota; kingdom Metazoa; phylum Mollusca; class Gastropoda; order Trochida; family Trochidae; genus Steromphala; species Steromphala cineraria. Next base: position 59,989,893 of record OU744728.1, on the reverse strand, counting down.
TAGAAATACAGATAGCTAGAAGGAAGGAGAAAGTAAGGGGGGTGATTAGAAATACAGATAGATATTAGGAAGGAGGAAGTAAGGGGGATGAGTAGAAATACAGATAGCTAGAAGGAAGGGGAAAGTAAGGGAGATGAGTAGAAATACAGATAGCTAGAAGGAAGGCGGAAGTAAGGGGGATGTGTAGAAATACAGATAGCTAGAAGGAAGGAGGAAGTAAGGGAGATGAGTAGAAATACAGATAGATAGAAGGAAGGAGAAAGTAAGGGAGATGAGTAGAAATACAGATAGCTAGAAGGAAGGAGAAAGTAAGGGGGGTGAGTAGAAATACAGATAGATATTAGGAAGGAGGAAGTAAGGGGGATGAGTAGAAATACAGATAGCTAGAAGGAAGGGGAAAGTAAGGGAGATGAGTAGAAATACAGATAGCTAGAAGGAAGGAGAAAGTAAGGGAGTTGAGTAGAAATACAGATAGCTAGAAGGAAGGAGAAAGTAAGGGAGATGAGTAGAAATACAGATAGCTAGAAGGAAGGAGAAAGTAAGGGAGATGAGTAGAAATACAGATAGATAGAAGGAAGGATAAAGTAAGGGAGTTGAGTAGAAATACAGATAGCTAGAAGGAAGGAGAAAGTAAGGGAGATGAGTAGAAATACAGATAGCTAGAAGGAAGGAGAAAGTAAGGGGGATGAGTAGAAATACAGATAGCTAGAAGGAAGGGGGAAGTAAGGGAGATGAGTAGAAATACAGACAGCTAGAAGGAAGGGGGAAGTAAGGGAGATGAGTAGAAATACAGATAGCTAGAAGGAAAGAGGAAGTAAGGGAGATGAGTAGAAATACAGATAGATAGAAGGAAGGAGAAAGTAAGGGAGATGAGTAGAAATACAGATAGCTAGAAGGAAGGAGAAAGTAAGGGGGGTGATTAGAAATACAGATAGATATTAGGAAGGAGGAAGTAAGGGGGATGAGTAGAAATACAGATAGCTAGAAGGAAGGGGAAAGTAAGGGAGATGAGTAGAAATACAGATAGCTAGAAGGAAGGCGGAAGTAAGGGGGATGTGTAGAAATACAGATAGCTAGAAGGAAGGAGGAAGTAAGGGAGATGAGTAGAAATACAGATAGATAGAAGGAAGGAGAAAGTAAGGGAGATGAGTAGAAATACAGATAGCTAGAAGGAAGGAGAAAGTAAGGGGGGTGAGTAGAAATACAGATAGATATTAGGAAGGAGGAAGTAAGGGGGATGAGTAGAAATACAGATAGCTAGAAGGAAGGGGAAAGTAAGGGAGATGAGTAGAAATACAGATAGCTAGAAGGAAGGCGGAAGTAAGGGAGATGAGTAGAAATACAAATAGCTAGAAGGAAGGAGAAAGCAAGGGAGATGAGTAGAAATACAGATAGCTAGAAGGAAGGAGAAAGTAAGGGGGATGAGTAGAGATACAGATAGATAGAAGGAAGGAGAAAGTAAGGGAGATGAGTAGAAATACAGATAGATAGAAGGAAGGTGAAAGTAAGGGAGATGAGTAGAAAAACAGATAGCTAGAAGGAAGGCGGAAGTAAGGGAGATGAGTAGAAATACAGACAGCTAGAAGGAAGGAGAAAGTAAGGGAGATGAGTAGAAATACAGATAGATAGAAGGAAGGAGAAAGTAAGGGAGATGAGTAGAAATACAGATAGCTAGAAGGAAGGAGGAAGTAAGGGGGATGAGTAGAAATACAAATAGCAAGAAGGAAGGAGGAAGTAAGGGAGATTAGTAGAAATACAGACAGCTAGAAGGAAGGAGAAAGTAAGGAAGATGCGTAGAAATACAGATAGCTAGAAGGAAGGAGGAAGTAAGGGAGATGAGTAGAAATACAGACAGCTAGAGGGAAGGAGAAAGTAAGGGAGATGAGTAGAAATACAGATAGCTAGAAGGAAGGAGAAAGTAAGGGAGATGAGTAGAAATACAGATAGATAGACGGAAGGAGGAAGTAAGGGGGATGAGTAGAAATACAGACAGCTAGAAGGAAGGAGAAAGTAAGGGAGATGAGTAGAAATACAGATAGATAGAAGGAAGGAGGAAGTAAGGGAGATGAGTAGAAATACAGATAGCTAGAAGGAAAGAGGAAGTAAGGGAGATGAGTAGAAATACAGATAGCTAGAAGGAAGGCGGAAGTAAGGGGGATGTGTAGAAATACAGATAGCTAGAAGGAAGGAGGAAGTAAGGGAGATGAGTAGAAATACAGATAGATAGAAGGAAGGAGAAAGTAAGGGAGATGAGTAGAAATACAGATAGCTAGAAGGAAGGAGAAAGTAAGGGGGGTGAGTAGAAATACAGATAGATATTAGGAAGGAGGAAGTAAGGGGGATGAGTAGAAATACAGATAGCTAGAAGGAAGGGGAAAGTAAGGGAGATGAGTAGAAATACAGATAGCTAGAAGGAAGGCGGAAGTAAGGGAGATGAGTAGAAATACAAATAGCTAGAAGGAAGGAGAAAGCAAGGGAGATGAGTAGAAATACAGATAGCTAGAAGGAAGGAGAAAGTAAGGGGGATGAGTAGAGATACAGATAGATAGAAGGAAGGAGAAAGTAAGGGAGATGAGTAGAAATACAGATAGATAGAAGGAAGGTGAAAGTAAGGGAGATGAGTAGAAAAACAGATAGCTAGAAGGAAGGCGGAAGTAAGGGAGATGAGTAGAAATACAGACAGCTAGAAGGAAGGAGAAAGTAAGGGAGATGAGTAGAAATACAGATAGATAGAAGGAAGGAGAAAGTAAGGGAGATGAGTAGAAATACAGATAGCTAGAAGGAAGGAGGAAGTAAGGGGGATGAGTAGAAATACAAATAGCAAGAAGGAAGGAGGAAGTAAGGGAGATTAGTAGAAATACAGACAGCTAGAAGGAAGGAGAAAGTAAGGGAGATGCGTAGAAATACAGATAGCTAGAAGGAAGGAGGAAGTAAGGGAGATGAGTAGAAATACAGACAGCTAGAGGGAAGGAGAAAGTAAGGGAGATGAGTAGAAATACAGAGCTAGAAGGAAGGAGAAAGTAAGGGAGATGAGTAGAAATACAGATAGATAGACGGAAGGAGGAAGTAAGGGGGATGAGTAGAAATACAGACAGCTAGAAGGAAGGAGAAAGTAAGGGAGATGAGTAGAAATACAGATAGATAGAAGGAAGGAGGAAGTAAGGGAGATGAGTAGAAATACAGATAGCTAGAAGGAAAGAGGAAGTAAGGGAGATGAGTAGAAATACAGATAGCTAGAAGGAAGGCGGAAGTAAGGGAGATGAGTAGAAATACATATAGCTAGAAGGAAGGAGGAAGTAAGGGAGATGAGTAGAAATACAGATAGATAGAAGGAAGGAGAAAGTAAGGGAGATGAGTAGAAATACAGATAGCTAGAAGGAAGGAGAAAGTAAGGGGGGTGAGTAGAAATACAGATAGATATTAGGAAGGAGGAAGTAAGGGGGATGAGTAGAAATACAGATAGCTAGAAGGAAGGGGAAAGTAAGGGAGATGAGTAGAAATACAGATAGTTAGAAGGAAGGCGAAAGTAAGGGAGATGAGTAGAAATACAGATAGATAGAATGAAGGAGAAAGTAAGGAAAATGAGTAGAAATACAAATAGCTAGAAGGAAGGAGAAAGCAAGGGAGATGAGTAGAAATACAGATAGCTAGAAGGAAGGAGAAAGTAAGGGGGATGAGTAGAGATACAGATAGATAGAAGGAAGGAGAACGTAAGGGAGATGAGTAGAAATACAGATAGATAGAAGGAAGGTGAAAGTAAGGGAGATGAGTAGAAAAACAGATAGCTAGAAGGAAGGCGGAAGTAAGGGAGATGAGTAGAAATACAGATAGCTAGAAGGAAGGAGGAAGTAAGGGGGATGAGTAGAAATACAAATAGCAAGAAGGAAGGAGGAAGTAAGGGAGATTAGTAGAAATACAGACAGCTAGAAGGAAGGAGAAAGTAAGGGAGATGCGTAGAAATACAGATAGCTAGAAGGAAGGAGGAAGTAAGGGACACTGGGTGAAATGAAGATATTTATTACCTTTACAAGATATTTATTTTTTTGTAAATATCATCTTTACAAGATATTTATTTCTTTGTAAATATCATCTTTAATCCTTTGTAAATTTTTGTAAATTTTTGTAAATATTTGTAAATATTTGTAAATTTTTGTAAATATTTGTAAATATCATCTTTAATCTGTAATGTAGACTTTGAAAGTAAAAAAATTGGTAAATGTTGACTTTGAAAGAAATATTTGATGAAATGTTGACTTTGGATAGAAATAATTTGTGAAAGGATGACTTTGGAAAGAAATAATTTGTGAAATGATATCTTTGAAAGAAATAATTTGATGAAATGTTGATTTTGAAAAGAAATTAAGTTGAAATATTGACTTTGAAAGGTATTATTTTGAAGAAATGTTGGCTTTGGAAATTAATGATTTGATTAAATGTTTACTTTCAAAAGTAATAATTTGGTGAAATGATGACTTTGAAGAGAAACAATTAGTGAAATGATGACTTTGAAAACTAATATGTTTGGTGAAGTGTTGACTTTGAAAAGTGATAATTGGTAAAATGTTGACTTTAAAAAGAAATAATTTGATGAAACTTTTACTTTAAATATCAACAATTTCATCAAATGGTAACTTTGAAAAGTACAAATTTTATGAGATGTTCGCTTTCAAAAGTGATGATTTCATGAAATGTTGACTTTGAAAAGAAATAGAAGATGAATTTGTTGAGTTTGAAGAGAAATATAATTCTTGGCTTTGAAAAGAGATAATTAGTTTAAATGATGACTCTGAATAGGAATAATTTGGTGAAATTATGACTTGAAGAGGAATCATTTGATGAAATGATCAATTTGAAGAGAAATAATTAGTGAAATGATGACATTGGAAACTAATAGGTTAGTGAAATAGTGAAAAAATGCTTTGAAAAGTAATAATTTGATGAAATGTTGAATTTGAAAAGACATAATTGGTGAAATGATCGATGACTTTGAAAGGAAATGATTTGATGAAATAGTGACTTTGAAAAGTGATTATTTTATTAGATGTTTACTTTGAAACGTGAACATTTTATAAGATGTTGACTTATACGTTTTGTTAAATGTTGACTTTGGAAACTAATAATGAATGATATGAAGACTTTGAAAACGTATAAGTTTGGTGAAATAATTACTTTGAAAAGTAATAATTTGATGACATTTTGACTTAAAAAAAGAAATATTTTGTGAAATTTGTGAAATGATGACTTAGAAAAGATATAATTTGATAATTTCCTTATTTTAACTAATATGAATAATAAATACAGTGTTGAAAAATGAAAACAGCTTGTTGGAAGTTATTTCCACTCATTAGGTTGTAGCTTAACGAATACACTTGCTAAATAACTCATTAGTCAAGGTGTTGATTGTCTATTGAGTGACAATGCTGTGATAATCAGTTCGATGTATTCATTACGCATTTAATGGGTGTTAATTTTTCAGATGGAATATTAACTTTTAAGGAAAATTTGATAAATTCAAATGTTGACCTTTTGTAAAACATAGACTTATAAAATCCATTGTGTTGTTGAATGAAGATTTGTAATGGTGATTTCGTTGAAACAATTTTTGATGAAAAATTAATCATGAGATACTGGAAATGTTTACTGTTGTCTTTAGTTTGTGAAATATTTTCTCATTTTCATAAGAAAAAGAAAAACTAATCACTGATTTGAGGAATCCAAACAGCTTACTAGAAGTTAAATTCCTCTCACTTGTAGGTAGCTTAACGAATACACCTGTTTGAATATCTCATTAATTAAGATGTTGATTGTGTATTGAATGGCAATGCCGTTAGCTCATGCTTGATATGCTTCATGGCTCAACGCCTGGATCAACTCTCAGTGCAAAAGTCTACCCTAGCACTGTTCATTGGGATCGACCATCTTGTATGCCGGGCAAATGTTGTTTTATGTATATGGTGCTAAATTTTATGTATACGACATGTCAACATTTGCGTGACACAATAATACAATAATTAAAAAAATATCTCATTGCAGTTTTTAATTTCCTGTCGGTGAGGTGTCCATCAATAGTTTATTGACGTTTACATAAACACCTTACACTGCAATAGATCTTTAAAACTTGTTTGAGTGTAAATGTGTTTAAATGTTAAACATCATATAACCACAAACATATGTTGCTATTTTCTTTTGAATATAAGTATGTCTGATTAAATATTTTATAGTGTGTCAAAGGTTGATACTCAATTATGTTCAGTTTAGTAACTAAAGCCGTTTTTGAATGCCGACTTGATGGGCAGCTAGATCTGTCTCGCGACAGACCCGTGAATGCATGACTGGTCACACGCCATTTTTGAGACGTCATATATACAGAATGATTACAACGAGCTCTATACATCTATCTTAACGAGATCACCAAATAAACCCATTCATTAACGATTTTCAGAAAATGTTAAACACTCAGTTGGATTAGTCATTTGACGTTTAACACTATTAAGCGTTTGAAGTAATAAAGATATCAACATCACTTGTAAATAAACAATTATTTAAGGCGGTATTTCAGTTCAATTAATGATGCGCTAATCTATATAGTCTGTTTATTACGTCACACCCGCGCGAGTTTTATGGCCCCTATCTCAGGTAGGTTTTTTACAGCCGTTAACTACGCAGTCTTGATAAAAAGCTAATTGAAGGTGTTTATTGGACAAATTGACAAAAAGCACACCCAGTTCTTATTTAGTTGAAATATCTTTGAAAGTAAATCGAAAAGTGATCGAGGTTAGCGGTTGTTGCAGTTTTTAATTTCCTGTCGGCGAGGTGTCCATCATTAGTTTCTTGACGGATACATAAAACACCTAATACTGCAATAGATCTTTAAAACTTGTTTTAGTCTAAATGTGTTTAAACGTTAAATATATAGTAGGTATTAGAAATTGTCAATTTCAATTCAATTCAATTCAATTCTTTATTAACCTTAAGTTACACAACTTATCGGCGGTTACATAAAGTGATACAAAAAGTGATACAGGTGGACGGTGATTGCAGCGTAGATACATATGGAGAATGTACATTGTTATTTTAAGTACTTACTAACTAAGTAGTAACTAATGAATTAAGATGGTAAAGTTGATACGGCGCCGGATACCCCACCGGATCCTCACCCAGGCATAAGAGTAGACAATAATGAAAGAATGAAAGGTTTTTCGTCATTTGGTGCATTCTCTACCTGATGTAGACCTATTGTTAGAAAAACCAAGTATTAAATAGTTAACATGATTTATCTAATGATTTTGAGAAATAGGTTGAATCAATGAATTGATGATTTCATTTAATCAAATCATCTACTTAATACAACATACATGTATTTGTTAACTAATTAATCAACCGTAATTGTTGATTGTTTAGATATAATCATAAGAAATAGAATTTCAAGATTTTATGTTCCAATCAGTTATCCTAAATGTAAAAGGTTTTTACATGTAGCTTTACACTTTTAAATAATATATTTATAACATATTTGCAAAAAAAGCGCAACCCATGACCTCACTGACAATGAAAAAAGAAGCAATGACAATCAAACATTGCCAAGATTCTACATGTCAAGGATTCAGCCAAAGGCTCGTTAAGTCTTCATGCATGCATACCACTTTACTACCTAATAAACACAGTGTGTCACTGCACCTGTTATGTTATTGTTAGTGCAATAAACTAAATAATGAGAATCAAATATCTTTACCCATTAAAGGCTCATCGAATGTATTGTACAGACATCCTTTATTTGCCACACACAAAAAAAATGAGGAGATAAATCCTAATTTCGTAAATAATGATTCTATTGAAATGTTGACTTTGAAAGCAATTAGGTTCAGTTGAATATTAACTTATTGTTTATGTTATTGTTAATCATAGTAAGGGTATTGATTCTGTGTTGTTTAAAATTAGTGATCAGCAAGATATACTGTAGTACTTGTCTTTGTCTGGGTGACATATTCACATTGATAGTATATTACACTATATCATGTTACCATGTACATCATGGTGTCACTGATATTTTGATCATGAAAGACATACTGCTTCATGTGTAAAATTTACCAATTCAAATTCAACAATATAATGTTGAGGCCACTTTGTCCCGTCAAAGGGATATCAATGTTCTTAGCATCAATCTATAGTCTGCTACCTGCTCTGACTCCAATACCTGTCTTGTTAAGTTTAACGACATTCAATCAATATATAAGATGATAATACATGAATATACAAACAATTTAATGTAACTACTTGACAATCAAGCTTGGAGAGTTTTAATCAATGTTTATCTTGGAGAAGTTAACGCTCAGACAAAGTGAAAATTTGAAATTCTGACTTTCCAATATAATTGAATTTGGTGTACATTATTGGCTCTGAAGCTGTCATATTGTTCAAAGGTTATTTCCAAAGTATAGCCCGTATGCAAAAGGGCTATTTTGAGGGTTTATAATTTTGATGAAGTGTTTACTTTGAAGTATAGTTTGATGTTGTTGACATGCTAGTTCAGAAAAAATTGTTATTTGTGAACGTTAAATCTATTTTTATTATCTATTTTTATTATCTATTTTTATTATGTAACCAGCGAGTGCAAGTTGAATAGATATCATTGTCTTTCAGTTTGTCTGTATTACAATTGTTGTGATAACTACTTTGTGAACATATTGATGATGTATTTTTTAAAGTTCAGCTTCATGGGCAAACGTATTGAATAATTTTCATTTCATGACTGCATATTTTTTAGAAAAATATTCTCAATGAGACTTTTTATTTGCAATGTTTCTTAAAGAAAGTTTACTTTGGATTATTTTGTTTTGTAAATATGTAGCGTCAAAAACATTTTGACCTTGATAGACATATTCATTATTGTGTAAAATCTACCAATTCAAATGTTACCATATACTATTTTAGGCCCCTTCGTCCTGTTCAAGGGCAATCAATGCTATTTGCATCAATCTATCATCTGCTACATGCTCTGACTCCGATACCCTCCTCGTTAAGTTAAACGACATTCAATTAACAATAATCTCAGATGACTATACCTGAATATACAAACAATCAACAAGCAACTACCCGACAATTAAGCTTGGCGAGTTTTCACTAAATGTATATCTTGGATTATAGAGTAACAATTATCAATCTATCTTCTGCTACCTGCTCTGACTCCAATACCCTCCTCGCTAAGTTAAACGACATTCAATTAACATAAAGTTCACATGACTATACCTGAATATACAAACACTTAACAAGCAAGTACACGACAATTAAGCTTGGCGAGTTTTCACTAAATGTATATCTTGGGGTTTAGAGTAAAAATCAATACTCATACAAAATGAAAATATGAGTTCTGACTTTCAAATATATTTGAAATTAGGAAGTTGTTGACACTGAAGTTGTCATATTGTTCACAAGTGATTTCCAAAGTAGATGCATCATAATTATTGGCTATATTGAGAGATGATACTTTTGATGAAATGGTTACTTTGAAATAAAGTTGATGTGGTTGGCATGCTAATTTTAAAAATATCTTGTTATATACGAATGCTTGTAAATATATCCTAAATCTGTTTACACGTGATGGGCGTGTTCTATATTTCTGGTGAGCAAGTCCTGTAACTTTACAGATTAAACAGATTGACTTATTGTAGTTATATCTATATCCTTTTGTCCCTGTATGAATTCTGCATATGATGTAAAATATGTGTTTTGTATTAGTAATGTCAGATCCGAGATGGTGTGAGACATTCAACAAAAGATAAAAACAAAATTTTGCTCTAATTGACCTATTAAATGTTATTGAACCCACAAACATCTTATTAAACCTTTTATGTAGAATGCCACATTATTACACACTCAACTTAAAAGGGAATCTTTATGATACATTTTACGTACTTAAATCTCTACTTTGAAAAATAAATTCAGAATGCAAAAACAACATTCCACCTTCACATGACAGAATAACAGATGCAAAGAGGATATTGTGCAAAAACGCAAATATTAAGTAAAAAAAGCAAACTGTGGGCATGGAATAGACGGTGTTTCAATGGGTATTGAACAGGGGTGTGGCTACATGAAGACTTTTGTCCGATGAAAGCATATGCACGTGTTTGTTCTACGATTGCTATGCTTCAATCAGTGGCGTGCATCTTGAGACAGTGTTATTTCAAGGTCAGTCTATTATGATTGTGATTTATTTTTAGAGCCTGATTAGATATTTATTCGCGGGAGAATCAAACCCGTAGTAAAATCTAGATTCGACTTTTATTGATGATTGGTCAAAAGACACTGAATTTATTTGATGACGATGTGGTAAATACATCAAACTACATCACCGAAGTGACCTCATTGCAATACAAGTAGAAGCGATAAGACAAGAGGTGCTTTCAAGCGACTTATATATGTGAACTTTCTTATTGAGAGATATGTGGCCCTCACGAGGAGGATCACCCTAATTTGCCACATATATTTCGGAGGTAATGAGTAAATTAATGAATATTGACGGATGCATTGTTATTATTTGTTCATTCAGAAAAAGTCATCTAAGACTATGCTAACTGCATGTTGTTTAGGTATTGGAGAAGGAGAGGGTGAATAACAATCCATAGATTGATGAAAGTAGCATTGTTTGCTCGCTTAAAAGACAAAGTGGCTCATCTTATTATGGTTTGTCCATCTTTTAGCAATGTATAATATTCATTACTTCCATCTTTAGATACGTTTATATCACTGATATCATAAGAACATAAACAACTGCAGTGGATATTTTGAAAGAGTGTCAAAACCTGTCTACGCATGCTCCCATAATCAAACATGTTTATTTGTTTTTTTTTCTATGTCATTTTTTGTGTGATCTTCATGGTAATAAACCATTCATTCACTAATGAGTATAGCGTATTGTTTAACTGTACACTTACAATAATATACTCAATGAAGGATTATTTTTCATTGGGAATGTTAACTGAATTCGAATATCTTTAAATATATTCTAAAAACATTAAAAAGAGACAACATACTTTTCATATTTATCAAAGTTAACTTTTAAACAACATCAAACTAAACTTCAAACTAAATATTTCATGAAAGTTATCATCTCCCAAAATAGCCAATAATTCAATACTAATTTGATATTAGGATAAATTTGAAAATAAACTTTGATCAATTTCAGAACATTTTAAGAATTTAAAAAAAAAATGAAAGTCGGAATTTCATATTGTCATTCTGTATGAGTGTTAACTTCTACTCAATGCTCCAAGATAAACATTTATTGAAAACTCGCCAAGTTTAATTGTCGGGTAGATGCTTGTTAAGTGATTGTATATTCAGGTATAGTCTTTGAGATTTATGTTAATTGGATGTAGTTTAACTTAACGAAGAGGGTATTGGAGTCAGAGCAGGTAGCAGATGATAGATTAATGATTTCTATTTTATGCTCCAATTAAACTTTTATGGAAAACTCGCCAAGTTTAATTGTCGGGAAGCTGCTTTTTAAATGTTTGTATATTCAGGTATAGTCTTTGAGATTTATGTTAATTGGATGTAGTTTAACTTAACGAGGAGGGTATTGGAGTCAGAGCATGTAGCAGAAAATGGATTGATGATTTCTATTTTATGCTCCAATTAAACATTTATTGAAAACTCGCCAAGCTTAATTGGCGGGTAGATGCTTGTTGATTGTTTGTATATTCAGGTATAGTCATCTGAGATTATTGTTAATTGAATGTCGTTAAACTTAACGAGGAGGGTATTGGAGTCAGAGCAGGTAGCAGACGATGGATTGATGATTTCTTCTCTATGCTCCAAGATAAACATTTATTGAAAACTCGCCAAGTTTAATTGTCGGGTAGTTGCTTTTTAAATGTGTGTATATTCAGGTATAGTCTTTGAGATTTATGTTAATTGGATGTAGTTTAACTTAACGATGAGATTATTGGAGTCAGAGCAGGTAGCAGAAGATGGATTGATGGTTTCTATTTTATGCTCCAATTAAACATTTATTGAAAAACTCGCCAAGCTTAATTGTCGGGTAGTTGCTTGTTAAGCGTTTGTATATTCAGTTTAATCATCTGAGATTTATATTAATTGGATGTAGTTTAACTTAACGAAGAGGGTATTGGAGTCAGAGCAGGTAGCAGATGATAGATTGATGATTTCTATTTTATGCTCCAATTAAACATTTATTGAAAACTCGCCAGTTTAATTGTCGGGTATTTTGCTTTTAAATGTGTGTATATTCAGGTATAGTCTTTGAGATTTATGTTAATTGGATGTAGTTTAACTTAACGAGGAGGGTATTGGAGTCAGAGCAGGTAGCAGACGATGGATTGATGATTTCTATTTTATGCTCCAATAAACATTTATTGAAAACTCGCCAAGCTTAATTGTCGGGTAGTTGCTTGTTGATTGTTTGTATATTCAGGTATAGTCATCTGAGATTATTGTTAATTGAATGTCGTTAAACTTAACGAGGAGGGTATTGGAGTCAGAGCAGGTAGCAGACGATGGATTGACGATTTCTTCTCTATGCTCCTAGATAAACATTTATTGAAAATTCGCCAAGTTTAATTGTCGGGTAGATGCTTAACTTCTTTAAGAGGCATTTTAATCCTACCACTCATCCCTGTTTAATTACATTTAATCTCTTCATTAAGTTGTTGTCACTGTGCATTGTATTATTTACTTATATATATGCCCCTAGCTCATTACTCTTCCTCTGCTTGAGAACGGCACAAGAATCTGTGTCGAAACGTCGCATACAATGAACAAAGAAGTTGTCATCCATATATTCCTCAGCATTACGGGTAGATGCTTGTTAAGTGTTCGTATATTCAGGTTAGTCATCTGAGATTTATGTTAATTGGATGTAGTTTAACTTAACGAGGAGGGTATTGGAGTCAGAGCAGGTAGCAGATGATAGATTGATGATTTCTATTTTATGCTCAAAGATAAACATTTTTTGAAAACTTGCCAAGTTTATTTGTCGGGAAGTTGCTTTATAAATGTTTGTTTATTCAGGTATAGTCTTTGAGATTAAGGTTATTTCTTTTTAAAGGGCAGTAGCACGTTTTTTAATAATTTCATATTTAAGATATTTCACTGATAATTGTGAGTTATTGCTAAATATATTATATTGACAGTGCCAAAAATCTCATTACAAAAGCCAGTCATCCATAGTCAGAGGACAAAGTATGAAGATTCATATAAAATCCATTGGCGGCCATTTTTGTGTGAACACCTTTAATTCATTTTGTGTAAGAAAATGTCATCGCATGGCTAAACTTTACCTTATACATTTGAATTATTACTACTTCATTTAGTTTAAATACATTGTTTTTCAATTGGAACCATTAATTTTCATTTTCGTGACATCACTTTATATTCCCCCTAAAAACGTGCTACTGCCCCTTTAAAGTCAACATTTCATCAAATTATATATTTCAAAGTCAACATTTCACCGAACTATTACTTATCAAAGTAAACATTTCACCATTATTTCTTTTCAAAATCAACATTCCATCAAATTATTAATTTTCAAAGTCAACATTTCATCAAATTATTACATATCAAAGTAAACATTTCACCATTATTTCTTTTGAAAGTCAACATTTCAAAAAAAATATTTATTTCAAAGTCACCATTTCATAATTTTTTCTCTTCAAACTCAATATATTTCATCAACTAATAACTTTTTAAAATCAACATTTCATCAAATTATTTCTTTTCAAAGTCAACATTTCACCAATTATTACTTTTCAAAGTCAACACTTCTTCAAACATATCAGTTTTCAAAGTCAACATTTCACCAAATCATTCTTTTGAAAGTAAACATTTCACCATTATTTATTTTGAAAGTCAACATTTCAAAAAAAATATTTATTTCAAAGTCACCATTTCACAATTTTTTTCTCTTCAAACTCAACATTTCATCAACTAATAACTTTTTAAAATCAACATTTCATCAAACTATTTCTTTCGAAAGTCAACATTTCACCAATTATTTCTTTTCAAAGTCAACACTTCTTCAAACATATCAGTTTTCAAAGTCAACATTTCACCAAATTATTACTTTTGAAAGTAAACACTTCATCAAATCATTAATTTCCAAAACCAACATTTCTTCAAATTAATACCTTTCAAAGTCAATATTTCACCTTAATTCTTTTCAAACTCAACATTTCATCAAATTATTTCTTTCAAAAGACATCCTTTCATCAATCATTTCTTTCAAAGTCTACATTTCACAAATCATTTATTTACAAAGTCATCATTCACCAAATTATTTCTTTTCAAAGTCAACATTTCATCAAATTATAACTTTTCGAAGTCAACTTTTCACCAATTGTTACTTTTCAAAGTCAACATTTTTCAAATTATTACTTTTCAAAGTCAACATTTTGCCAATTATCACTTTTCAAAGTAAAAAATAATCAAGGTAATAAATATCTATTAAAGATGATATTTACAAAACTTTACAAACCTTTACAAACCTTTACAAACATTTACAAAATAATAAATATCTTGTAAATATCATCTTTAATAGATATTTATTACCTTGATTATTTTTGTAAATAAGTACTTTAATCTTTGTAAATATCTTGTAAATAAGTACTTTACAAGATATTTAATCCTTTGTAAATATCTTGTAAAGAACTTCTTTTCATGCAGTGGGAGATGAGTAGAAATACAGACAGCTAGAGGGAAGGAGAAAGTAAGGGAGATGAGTAGAAATACAGAGCTAGAAGGAAGGAGAAAGTAAGGGAGATGAGTAGAAATACAGGTAGATAGATGGAAGGAGGAAGTAAGGGGTATGAGTAGAAATACAGACAGCTAGAAGGAAGGAGAAAGTAAGGGAGATGAGTAGAAATACAGATAGATAGAAGGAAGGAGGAAGTAAGGGAGATGAGTAGAAATACAGACAGCTAGAAGGAAGGAGAAAGTAAGGGAGATGAGTAGAAATACAGACAGCTAGAAGGAAGGAGAAAGTAAGGGAGATGAGTAGAAATACAGATAGCTAGAAGGAAGGAGAAACTTTGACTTTGTTTCCCAGGGACAAATATGTCAAGGGGGGAGGGGGGGTGGGGGACTCCAATTATTCCTTAAATAATGATATAACGATATAATATAATCATACAGACAGGTCAGGTACGATAAGTCTGAAATATCAAGGTTGACTTGCAGTATATCTTTTCGAAAAATTGTCAACTCAAATTAACAACAGTTAA
Organism: Steromphala cineraria; assembly: GCA_916613615.1. NCBI lineage: Eukaryota > Metazoa > Mollusca > Gastropoda > Trochida > Trochidae > Steromphala > Steromphala cineraria. Next base: position 59,974,654 of record OU744728.1, on the reverse strand, counting down.
GTTAACAACTTACCATATTAGCAGCTCTTAGTCGGATTGATGAACTGAAGGAAAACGTCAAATGGTTTACACAATACTATGTTCGAATAAATGCACAGTCACAAGTGATGCACTGATCTTTCACAACCGTAGTTTGAATAAACAAAAGTTCCTTTTAGGGACAACCAGGCAGTATCGTTTTCATGCACATGTCAGGCATTTTTTTCGGGTGACGATCAAATGTCATCTCAGTGTACAAGTGAATTGAAATAGCTTCGGGCGGTTTGCTGTTAATAAGTCTTGTTTCGTGTATAAAATTAAGTGATTTTGTTTATTTAATTATTGGCATTTTGCTACACTACCTAATCTAAGTCTGACAACATATTTTAGGATCTTTTAAAGGAATTGAACTTTATGAATGGTGTCACTCTACTTCAGATAAATTTTCAACAAGGTAAGTGTAAAGCTGACAAAATATTTGCCGAACATGAGTTGACATATACGTTTGTTTGTTTTTCAGATTATCCGAGAGTGCTAGGAACAAGCACAATGGGCTGTTTAAAAACAAAACTGGGCCGAAACTAGAAACACAGAGCGAAATAGAGGTGTAGCCATTGATCACGCTGTTTGGGAACAGTGTGATGCAGAAGTGCTAATGGGTTATGGTATCTCAACTTATTACTCGCCATTGTAAGATACCGCAGTATATAATTTATACATTGTGACATCATAACAACACACTACTGTAACGTCATGCCTGCTTTGTAGTATTACACTAGTTGAATATTGCCGTATAAATATTACACTGCGGTATCTTTCACAGGCGAGTAATAAATAGAGTATACTAAACTTCCTTCCAATTAATACTATTTTTATTAAACTCGTGAATGTTTTTGTATTAAACTCGTTTTCGCTCTTTCTATACAAAATAATTAACGCGTTTAATAAAATAGTATTAAATAGAAGGTCGTTTAGGATCTTCTTTATATCACAGTTAAAGGAACACACGGCCGGACGCCCTTTCCGAATAAAACACTGGAAAGCGAAAATTAATGAGGTCACAGCTACGCAGAAATCTCAATTAGCGTTATCTCTAGTCGACGATGTTTGCTTTGCGCAAATCGTCACTACTTTCCGTACAAGCGCGATACTCAACCCGATGTGTAAACTAGGCATATTTCAAATTTATAAATCACGAACTTAATTCATTATATAACATAAACTATTTTCTTTTATATTATATAATTTTCAAATTTATATACCCCTTCTCCCTCTTTATTCCAAATGAGTTTTAATTTTCACCACTTTTGAACTTGTCAATTATAATTGGGTGTCTATGACCTATTCTAAATTTAATGTCCTTATTCATTGACAATAATAAAGGCAATAATACGCCCCGAGTCGGCGAAATCACCCCACGATAGACTTCAACCAACAATATTAATATACTTCGCATAAAGTTTTGCTTTACTTGAAACCTTGCAACAAACAGTACTGTATTACTTAGAGTAAACATATTTTATTCAACAAAGTGAATATGGATCGGTAAACAAGCCGCAATGGCTTAGATAAATACCACTCCCTTTCATTTGTACATAACAAACATCAATAGAAAAACAATAAGATACATGAAGGAGAGCAAGCAACCTGTGTAAGAAGAAGTGAATTATTTATCAAACCTATGCGATTTCATTATGAAAGTTTGAACAGATATAAGTATCCAAGCATTGACAATTTACATTATAAACCTCATCTAGAAAGGAGCTGAGATTGTAAGACTGAGTATAAAAATACATTTCATTTCTTATGTTTGAATAGTTGGGACATATAAAGAAGAAATGTAATGCGATTTCATAGTGGTGACCACAGGAGCAGGGTGGACTGGGTAATATATGCCGTTCAAACATGTGTGCATTCAAATCGCTACACCCGAGTCAGAGACGCGAATGAACTATTTGGCAGAAACGCGTACCAAAATATGAGATTAAAGCTATTTACATACTGTTGCTTTGTAGTTTGCAAGAGGTTTTTGAAGATGCCCTAAGTAGGAGCACTATAAATATCATCAGGTAAATTATTCCTATATTACTTATGTACGTGATGAACATAACTACACATTGGAATATACCGGCAGCATATTTTAGAAAATGAAAAGAACGAACCTGCTTACTTTTTCCATGTCAACTGAATCTGTTTTCATTCTGTATTTCAGTTTAGGGTTTTGTTCCCGACGATAAAATTTGCATTCACTTACTGATTGGTCAGATATATTGTTCTACAGTTTCAGACTGTAAGTCAGACATTCTGTGGGCGAAGGAAATAACATTTAATTGGCGGAAATTGTTTGTACACATCCACTGTCCACTAAACAAGACACGATGGTGTCATCAATCAGTGACCCGACAGGTTATATGACCTGTTACAACACACTGCAAGAGTCACAAGACGGTCTAATAAACTGACACCTAACACCTGTTATCTGTGACACCCGGCTATAAAATACACAACTTCAAATGCTAGATACCCGGTCGTATTCAAAATGTATTACCCCGGTAAGTTATATTGCAGGATGTTCAATTTATCACACAATGTGACAAACTGAAAGCGATGTTATGTAACCATGAAAAATGACAAGCAGGCATACGAAATAAATAGATGAGAAATTGCTTTGTTTTTTTATCCCCGCCCCCTCTTACCTTCCGTACCTATTGCTAGTCTCGGCAGTTATCATGAGCACATTTCTTTTGAGGTGATTGAATTAAACCTAGTTTTATTTCGAACAATGAAACAAAGATTACCGAACAGGTTTATTTGAACGCCGCTCTTATATACGATACATAAAACTGGATACAAGAAAGTGTGAAACAAAATAAATTAATAAGAAAAACATGTGTAAATGTTATCATGTAGGTACGTAATATTTACAAATGTTGCCCAGTAATGGAGTTGGCTGCAGCCTAGCTTTAGCTAGATGAAACAAATTTAAGGTATCGCGAATCATTTGAAGCACAAAAAAAAATGTTGCTTGCATGGAAAACTCTAGCGTCCTATCCTAGTATTCACCTTCGAATAAAGTGAAATGCATGACAATTGAAAAAATGTTTAATAATTGATTATCTTCATAATGTGCGATTGCCATGAAGGATATGAAAGAAACACTACTTTCCAAAAGCCACGAAAACATACCAGACAAAAATTATTCTTTTCAAACACGAACTTTTCAAAAACAATTGAATCACAACAAGAGCAAGAATGTAACAGCCAATCAGCGATCGCGTGTCAATAAAGGGATCCCCTGTTAAAATATCGCTCGCGTCGCTCGGCCGGCGCCCAGTCTGAATCACGTGATCTTGTTACCCGTAAAATCCATTACGTAACGCCCCCATCAGCGATGGTCAATTATCGGGGAAGACATACGGCCGTGACCATCTTTAAGTATTCTGTATACAAAGAGCAGCAAATTATTATGAATATATACTTGTGAGTGAGAATCCTCAGAATATATTAATTGAAACACTGCTGAATCCTATTGCTATCAATTTCGCCCTAACAACAGTAAAGTGACACAAAAACTGCAGTATTCACAAATAAGGCTGACGATGGATACAAGAGGCACTGCATGATAAAAATATGTATTTAGAGCATAACGCTCAACGATGTATTCAAGAGGAACTGCGATATATAAAAGATATATTAAGAGCATAACGCTCAAATAAGTTATATTTTCATTATCAGTTGTTGCCTTGTGTAAAATATGAGTTCAATAAATCCAAATGTGCTATTTTGCTTTTCAATGAAAATGGTGTTATGTAATCAAATTTTGCTAAATGATAATGAGAACGTTGAAGGGACCGTCTCAAAAAGTTTTACTTCCTATTTAGTCACAGTAGATTCCTGAAGGATGATGTGCGATTAAACAATAGAGTTGTACTATACAATCTTGGAAGAAAAAATATCTTATGATTTGACCTATACGATCTTGGAATATTTCAATATTCCAACATCGTATAAAAGATCTTATGATATGTACGAAAATCTTAAGTTATGACGAAATCTAAAAGCTCCTGTTCAATCTTGGAATATGTGAATATCTTAAGATATTTTCTGTACGATCTTGGGATATCTATTTAAATGATATCACTTGTCTATGAATTTCAATACTTACTCTTAATTCAATTAAAAAGAGTGTTTTTGATAAAAGTTTAACATGATGAAAAAATGCCTCTTTTCGAAAAAAGAACTTTGATGAAGAAAATTACTTAATTTGGGGAAAATCTTTGAAAAAAAGAACTTAAATTGGTAAAAATTAATTTAGTTAAAGAATATGACTTTCAAACACTTTGATAGAGAAAATCTGGTTTGAAAAATAAATTTAAGAAAATGACTTTTTTTGAAAACTGCGACTTTGATTAGCAAAATAACTTTATTGAAAAAGGACTTTGAATAAAAAATATGACATGGTGTAGAGTTCAAGGGTATGTAAAAAGTGCGTATGTGTAAATATTATCAAAGATACGACCACTCATGGCAGACGTACGCTTGATATTCCAAGTTTAAATGGTAATTTCTTTAACACCTTTTATTTACAATTTGCATTCTTTATATCATGAAGTTCCTTTTAGCAAGAGTTACAGAGTAGTTTTAAGTGATGGATATAAGACTATAAACATTAGAACACTCACACCAGATGTAAGCTAGATTATCCAAGATTGATTGGCCATTTCTTTGGCAGCCTTTGTCACAAGTTATTCTTTAAATTATGATCTTAAGTCATCATGAATGTTGTCCTATGTTCAGAGTATGTGAAAATGCTTATACGTATAAGTCAGATAAGGTAAAAATATAAGATAAGGCCACTCACGGCAGATGTACGATAGATATTCCAAGATTGAATGGTCATCTCTTAATCAGTTTTTCTTCATAAAATTTTTATACTTTACATTATGATCTTGATTCAATCTGAACGTTGTTGTTTTGTGTCAGAGTATGTGAAATTTATTATATGTGTAGGTGAAATAAAATAAAATAGAGAAATAGAAAATAAAATAGAGTAAAAGTTATTATGTTTATAATAAATTTTAAATTTGAATTTACAAGATTAGACCAATCACGGAAAATTTACTCTAGATATTCCAAGATTGAATATCCAATTCTTGGGCTGTTTCATTTCATTACAAATTTCGTTGAAAGTTCCGATATTTTTTACGTATATTTTTCCGAGTTTAAAAGTACATTAATAATTAGTGTATGTTAATCATGTAAATCATATAGACCGTTCCCGGAAAATTCCAAGATTGTCTTTCTCAAAACTACCAATTGTAAATGATCACTCTCAGGAAATGTAGGCTAGCTATTCCAAGATTGAATAGCCATTTCTTGATTTGTTTCTTTCTCACAACTCACAAGTTTTCAATAAGAACTTCGTTTGTCTTCAGTGTCTTCAGTGTCTTTTCATGTGAAGTAGACTTTCAGAGTATATATATAAATTGTTTATATAAATGATATTACAAGATGTTATCACTCACAGGAAATTTACGCTAGGTATTCCAAGATTTTATAGACATTTCTTGATTTATGCCCTTCTCCCAACTACCAAGTTTTCATTAAGAACATCGTTTATCATCAGTGTCTTTTCATGTGAAGTAAACTTTCAGGGTATATAAATAAATTGTTCATGTAAATGATATTAAAAAATGATATCACTCACAGGATATTTACGCTAGATATTCAAGATTGAATAGCCATTTCTTGATTTGTGTCCTTTTCACAACAACACATTTTACATGATCAACGTCAAGGATTATTAATGTATTTATCATGTGAAGTAGACTTTTCGAGTATATATGTAAATCATATATGTAATCAAAATTAGAAGATGATATCACTCGTAGGAAATTATGATAGATATTCCAAGATTGAATAGCCATTTCTTGATTTGTGCCGTTTTCACAACTAACAAATTTTCATTAACCCTTACGATGCGGCTATATATTTTTGCTCTACAAGCCCACGTGGCGGAATTGTTTTGTCCAGTGCCAGCCACCGTTATATCCTGATTAACCGCTTCTTTATTTTTGTGCGCGGATATACATATGATACATGGAAAAAAAGACAATTCTCTCTTCTATACGATGATGTAAAAATTATAAAATTATCTCTAATGGTTCGTGAGATATAAATGCCGCAAGGTGGGTACCCTCAATCATTTTGAGGTAAACAAATTTTTTGCGGCACTTGTCGCAACGCTTTGCCGCTTCTTTATTTTGAGAAAAGGTTTGATATTTTATATCCGGGAGCAGCCAAGACTGCTTGCAGTCAATATATAGCCTTATCCTGAAAGTTACGGATTTCGCCAAGAGGGCTTACGTGCCATTTTATATTTGGCCCGTAAATATCACGCGCCCCGCATCGTAAGGGTTAAGGACTTCAATTCAATTCAATTCAATTCTTTTATTTCGGTAGAAGGCCTTAGGCCCACGTACAAAACATATATACAAAACAAGACAATTATATAAGAGAGAACATTGAAACTACATTGTAAGTTAATTTGATGATAAAAGCATTGAGCGTAGAGCGAGTGCATCTCTAGTAAAACATGAGTATGATGAAATAATTTCTAAGTTTTGATGTTGTAAAACATTTTGAAGGTAACACTTAAGGATTGTATTACATGTTTTGTGCCTCTATCGATGTATAACAGCAACAAATTGTATAAAATCGCGTAGCGTAATTCCGCTACGGGGAATAACACACTTTGCACAACGGGTTTTAAGTTTATACCTCCATGAACTAAAAACATTTTGAAGTTATACAAAATTTGTTCCTGTTATACATCGATAGAGGCACAAAACATGTAAAAGCAATCCTTATAATTACAAAATCAACATTTTAACAAAGTTTTTCCTAATTATTTTCAAAAAAAATGTCATCAATGTCCTGAAATTGTGGTTTGTTACACGAAACAATACAAAGTTGAATCAAAATTGAGAACTCCATAAACTAAAACGGCCGAAGATTTAATTTCGTTTTCGCAACCATTGACACCCATGCAATCACAATTCGTCTTAACCAGAATCCGCATTTTCGGAATAACGGAATCACACGACGTTCAAAATGTCAGCCGTTTGCGAGACGCTCAGAGCGAACAAGCTTGAGGACTCGTAGTTATTAAAATATAGTCTTTCCGGTGAATGTATTCATGGATTGTATTAGGGAGAAGAATGAATTTACTTGTTACAAACGCAGGTGGGAAGTGATAAGATATGTTGTATCTGTCTTTGCAACAGAACGTTACTCGCAACTGTCAAAACCGGCCTATTGCATCAGGTGATTGTGACGTCACAAGGAATGAATGCACATGGTATGGTTGCAAATTTTTCTGCATTTATCGAGAAATGGCAGCAGGTTTTTGAGCGCTCTCGTCCAATCAGAATCGCGGAAATTAGTGTAACAAAACCATTTTGTAATTATATATGATTATTTTCAGGTAAATTTGGGATATATTAATTTCTTTCTTAATTCATTGAAACAAGGACAAAAATGACACGTGCACTAGATGAGAAGAATGATGGACTGATTAAAGCTGCAATGGAAATTGAGAGAGCTAGAAACATTGAAATGAAACTCAGAAATGACGTTGGTATATTAGTGTCCCAAATAAGAATCAAAGATAGAGAAAGACATTAACTCAAATATGTCTGGTATCAAGAATTGATGTTAGGATTGATTCAAACCTATCTCAGTGCAGAAATAGTCAAAGCAAATCAATTGCAAATTCTGAAAGGAGCCATGAATACGCTGTAATTTCTGAGAATGAAAAGGCTCCTTTGCCAAATGAGAATGATCCCTTTACTCCTGTATCACCTGAAATACTATTAGTTACACGGCGTTTTGACAGGGTGTACGGGACTGTAAGACCCTTGTACATTCTGTATTTTCCTGAGGCGGAGCCGAAAACGGCGTTTTGACAGGGTGTACGGGACTGTAAGACCCTTGTACATTCTGTATTTTCCTGAGGCGGAGCCGAAGGTTATGCAGAATGTACAAGGGTCTTACAGTCCCGTACACCCTGTCAAAACGCCGTGTAACGAATTTATTACCCTTAAGATCTTTTATTTCAACACAGTTTACTCATTTTGACCGAAATAAGTCTTAACTAGACTGCGGTCCAAGCTCAGCACAGTGTGAACATCAAGAGTCGCGGTACGGAGCTAACGGCAGTTATATAAAGGGAGATAACTCTGTGACTAAAAATATCCGAATTAAAAGTGTTCTTAAATGAAATAATTAAAGAGAAACATGTGTTCATATTGAATGAATGTAATAAGACAATGGATATTAACAATGACATAACATTAGAATCTCTCAATTGATGTTGGTCATTGTAAATTTTGATTCTGAAATTGTCAGTCGAGCGGCCGTTTTACTACCGCATTCCAGCTGAGGTCAAGGTCATCCGTATGACCCGTTTGGTATGTCACGTGACAAATTTGACGGGGTGTACACTTCGTACACCCTGCCAAATCCGACTACACGGGTATGTATGCTTTGGCTATTGACCAATCAGAATTCGAGAAATTTATCTTAAGGGTAACAAAGATTCTTACAGATGAACCGACTGAGAGTGCTAAAAAGAATAACACCACAGGAAAAGTTGATGCAAAGAGTATTGATATTACACCACAACAATCACAGGAAAATCATACCGTGGAGAAAGAACATTATCCGAGAAAACGTAATGTACGAGTCTCATCTGTAATCCTATTGAAGAGGTGGGATGGTCTTTATCCAACATTCACGATAAGGGTCAATGTTGACAATCTATCATTGCACAAGGTTGATATTGAAAACTTGTGGCCCCCAAAGTGAGCAAGCGCTTGACAGGCGGCAGGGCTCTACTTTGCTCTCACTTAATCACACATTTTCTACTGTTTATGGTCTATCTACAGTTCTGGATTCTGGGAAACAGCATTCTGAAAGCATGAACTTTCACTACATGAAGAAATATGAAATATTCATATACTTTGGAAAAGTTGACTTTGTGGACATCTTTTCTCATTTTTGTCAACATTTGCTGGTGTGAGGTGAAACTAGAACACAATAGCTTCTATTGTTCTCTGATTGAGCAATACAAGCTGATGGGTCCCTGGGAGAGACTTCAGTACAGTAGACAGTTTGACATACCCTTGGTTATACCCAAAGCTGCCAATCACGGACCATACAGAAAGACAAGACGTGGAAAAAGATCAGGCAGGAGAAAACAGAGGTCAATCAAGGTCATCACTGGCCACTCCCCTTCTCATACTCAAGCCAATGAAGCAGCCAAAGGAGTTAACTATGAAAATCTCATCTTTGTGATACCCCCCAAGTTATCACCTGTTTTGAAAGTATGTTTATGGAACGTCCAATCATCAAGAAATAAATCCTGCGATATAGTGGACACAATTCTTGATAGAAACATTGACATTCTTATACTGACAGAAACTTGGTTGAAAGAACAGGGTGATGAAAAAGTCATTAATAGTTTGACACCAAATGGCTATACATTTCAACACTGTCCCCGTCCGTCCCGTGGTGGCGGTATTGCAATTGTTTACCGTGACTACTTAATCATACGGAAGAGAAAAAGTGATCTCTCGATAAAATCCTTCGAGAATATGAAGTTTTAAATAACTCATGACAAGACATCTACTGACATTGTGGCGATCTACCGACCTCCACCCTCAAGGAAAAATCAACTGTCATTTTCTCAATTCTATGAAGAATTTTTGAAAATGTTGGATGCATTGTGTGTGAATACATCAAGGTTCTTGATTATTGGGGATTTTAATATTCACTATGATAAGGCTACAAATCCAGACACAACTCAAATGAGGAACTTATTGGAGTCATGTGATTGTATCCAACTTGTGACCGAACCTACACACAAAAATCATCACATACTCGACTGGGTGGTCACTGGAAAATCTCACTCATGTATTGAAACTGTCCATGTCTCTGATTTGCAGCTATCAGATCATTACTTGATCTCCGTGGGTTTAGACATTAGGAAAGCACCCCATCCTAAAAAGTCTTTTCGTTGCCGCAACCTCAAACAGATGAATATCGAGGCCTTCAGATCAGATCTACAGAACTCGTCGCTCTTCACACAGAAGCCACAAGACTGTGCTGGATATGTCGAAATGTACAATCATGTGCTTCTAGATCTCTTAGACAAACACGCCCCTGAGAAGGTGAAACAAATTCCCTACAGGCCAGAGACACCGTGGCTTTACACACCCAGCATCAGTCAATCAAAGGCTGATCGAAGAGCAGCTGAGAGACAGTGGCGCAAATCTAGCCTGGAAGTTGATCGACAGATCTACTGCGCAGCAAGAAACAAGGTCTCCTACTCAATAAAACAAGCGAAAACAGAGTACATGAATACAAAAATTAGAGACAGCATGTCTGACTCCAATGCTCTGTTTAAACTCATGTTCTCATTACTGGGAAAGAAGACAAGCACTCCCATGCCGGACATTGGTGATGATCAACAAGTAGCTGAAGCGTTCTCAACCTTCTTCCGGGATTAGATTGTTCAGATCCATAAATCTATTCCAGACATAGAACCGAGTACCGCAGACCAAACCTCACAGTCTACTCAACCTGATGGAGTGTGCCTCAGTGCCCTTGATACGTTCAATGAAGAGGAAGTCTTGGCACTGATCAAGAGAGCTAAACCAACTTCATGCATCCTGGATCCGATCCCAACCCGGGTTGTTCTAGACAACATAGACATTCTCCTGCCCCCAATCACAGAGATAACAAATGCAAGTTTGCAAAGTGGAGAAATGCCAAACATCCTGAAGCATGCAGTTCTGAAACCTACCATCAAGAAAGCAAATTTGGATGCTGAGAACCTAAAGAACTATCGGCCAGTATCGAATTTGACATATCTGTCAAAACTGATCGAAAGAGCAGTTGGCAAACGACTGTCAACCCACCTTGCAGATGGCAAATTGTATGACCCATACCAATCTGCATATCGCCCCAACCACAGTACTGAAACAGCCCTGCTCAAACTGGTCAATGATATGTGATGTGGCATTGATACAGGCAAAGTCGCTGTGCTCATTTTACTTGATTTGAGCGCAGCGTTTGACGCCATGGATCACTAGAAACTCCTCAGTCGCCTCCACTCAAACGTCCACATCCAAGGTACAGCATGGAAATGGTTCAAGTCATACCTGTCAATGAGACAACAATCGGTATATGTCAACGACAGCCACTCCTCACCGGTGAAGCTCACGTGTGGTGTACCCCAGGGATCTGTGCTTGGCCCAGTTCTTTACACACTGTATACAGTTGAACTTGGACAGATCATTGACAACCACCACATCAATAGACAGCTCTACGCTGATGACGCCCAACTTGTTAAGTGCTTCAATCCCGAGCCAGCCCAATCCATGGCCGCTACACAGAAAATGTCTGACTGCTGCAACAACATTAAGACATGGATGGCACAAAACAAGCTGAAGCTAAATGATACAAAGACCGAGTGCATGATGGTGGGGACAAAGACACGGCGAAGTCAAACAGCTCTGAAGTCAATACAGATCGGTGATGCTGACATTGACCTATCACAATCCGTCAAAGACCTTGGAGTGATGCTTGACAGCGATCTCAGCATGGATTGCCACGTGCAAAAAATCTTAAAAATGTGTTTTCTTCAACTCAGAAACATTGGGACTATAAGAAAATTTCTAACAAAAGATTCTGCTGTCACCCTTGTGCTGTCCCTTATCATGTCGCACGTTGCCTACGCTAATAGCTTACTTACTGTTGCAACCTCAAACCAGATCGCACGTCTTCAACGAATCCAAAATACAGCTGCCAGGATTGTGTCATTGAGAAGCAAACATGACCATATCACTCCAGTCCTAGCATCACTACATTGGTTACCAGTGCAATTCCGGATAACATACAAGATCCTATGCCTTGTGTACAATTTTTTTAGAGGAGAGGCTCCAGCATATCTGACAGAGATTCTGAAACACTACCAGCCAGTGAGATCACTTCGATCAGAGTCACAATTCCTACTACTGGTTCCAAAGGTCAAATCTGTAAAACATGGCCAACGATCATTCTCCTACGCCGCTGCCACTGAATGGAACAAACTACCCCCTGACCTGAAAACCTCTACATCTTTCCCCTCCTTTAAGCAAACTCTCAAAACTCACCTTTTCAAACAAGCCTTTTCAACATAGAGACTTATACATGGCGCCACGAGCATGCACTGCGCATTGAGCTGTGCGCAATAGAAATGGACTATTATATTATTATATAAGTATGCTGAGAAGTGTGACACTGTTACTGAACACTGGTTAACAGATGATACGAGTTCATTTTTGAATGCCTTCAAAGATAGGTATCATGTTGTATTCTGCACTAAATCAATACAGGGAGGCTTTCGAGGAGAGGCAGGGGTCGCTTTTCTGGCCAGGAAAAACCAATATAGTTATTGTAAATATATTTCTTTAGAAAATGAAAATGTGATTGCTGCGACGTTATCACAACCCCACTCAGTTAACCTATCGATAGTTTGTGCCCTACTGCCATCAACAAATCAGTCAATCCAAGCATAAACTGATTGTTTACAAAATGTATTTGATGCACTTGATGAACTATCTGATTCCAGCCATACAATTCTGTGTGGAGATTTCAATACTGATATCTTGAATTAACCAAACACGAGGCGTTCTACACTTCTCTCCCGATACCTGAATGAAAGAAACATGCTATCAACACACCAATGCGGAGTATGGTCTGGACCTGAAAACACTTGGAGGAATAAACCGAATACTCAACAGTCTCTGATTGATTACATTTTCATCCCGGATAACCTGAGGTCGTCGATCCTGAAAACCGAGATTATTGAGACACCATTTGAAATATCTGACCACCAACCAGTGTGTGTATCTTTTCTTGGAGATCGGTTCATCACTGGACCAAAAGATTGGAGTCCTCCTCAATTGAAATGGCACCTAACACATAGCCTTGATCTTGCAATGCACAGAACAGAAGTAGACCTCATTCTTGGTGGTACCATGCCTAGTACAACAAATGTTACTGAAGACTCAGTAGAAAATTACTACGATGCAATATCAAGTGCTCTACATATTTCTGCTGATATGTATATAGGGCGTGTACCGACCATACTTAAAACCCTATTGGAAGGCATCAAATCTTGATTACTACCATTATCATATGCGTGAAGCTAAACGCAAATGGAAGAAAGTGAGGAAACCAAACCATACCATGGATAAGTCATTGTGATTATAAAGAAATGAAACGTGAATTTCGAAGGCAACACAGACAAGCAAAACGTGAATGGAACAAAACCAAACACATTCACATTGTTGCATCGAGTGAAATAGATATAGGTGAGTTCTACAGAACAGTGAGAAGACAAGGCAGAAAGGTGACAACAGTGACAACATTGAAGTATGAGAATCAAAGTGCAACTACGTCAGATTCTGTGGCTGAGCTATGGAGGACTACTACACCAACTTACCCAATCTCTACTCTAGAAATGAGTTTGATGAACAATTCCAACAATCTGTTGATAAGGAGAAGAACGTTATTTTAAAAACTGTTGCAGAAAATGTAAAGGATCTTGTCTTAAAAGAAGAAATAAGCTTTGATGAAGTTGATGCTGTAATGTAAGTCCTTTTGACTTGTAGTCAAGTTCAGTAATAAGATCATTGATGTACACAAGAAACATAATCGCTGAGAGTACACGGCCTTGTCCGACGCCTTGACGTAGGGGAAACATTTTACTAGTGTTACCATTGTATGCAACACAGGCAGATGAATCTTCATAGCTGTGTTGTGTTAATCTCCATGCACGTCCTGAAATTCCTAGTCGTTATAATTTAACCAGCAGACCATTATGCCATATCCGATCATAGGCCTTTTCATTGTCCAGGAACACCGTGAATATGTTGGTACCTCTTTCAGTATAATAACATATTATTTCTTTTAAGACAAATGCTGATACCTGAGCTCCATATCCTTTCCGGAACCCGCATTGAAGTATATGTGGAAAGTTATGATCATTTTCTAGTTCTAGTTTTTCTATTCTGTTTAGCAGGATTTTTTCAAAGAGTTTACCAATTGCTGATGTTAGGGTAATTACTCGATAACTGGATGGGTTTGACTTGTCCTTGTTGTTACCCTTATATAAAGGTATTATAGTTCCTTTTCGGAAGGCTTGTGGCATATAGCATGATTTAACAATCATGTTAAAGAGACATTTCAGATGTTTTTAAAGAGGCAGCTTGCATGGCGAATATGTTCATTACATGTTGAGTGGCCTTGATGTTTCTCCGATGTAGTTGCTGCCGCAGTCGCAGCTGATGTTCAGGAAGGTTGATGACACCTTTGTCATTCTCCCACAAGCTAACGACCCTCATGCTCTACTCAACCACCTTAACAAACAGCATCTGCGGCAGAAACTACATCGGAGAAACATCAAGGCCACTCAACATTCGCATCAAAGAACACAAGACATCCACTATCAAAGCAGACGCAAAATCAGCTATTTCAGAACACATCACCAAATTCCCACAACACAACATCATCTGGGACACTGTCAAAACACTCACAACCAACAAACATGATTACACTCAACGTCGTTTAACCAAAGCTTTACAAATTTCCCGTTTCCGGCCATCTATGAACAGAGATCAAGGCTATTACATCCCATCAGCTTACAACCATTTAATCCGCCCATAATTAATCCAATCAACTCAACAGGCTTCGCTAATCTGCCTAATTAACTCACTCACAAACTGGTATCCCACTCATCCTATGTTTTCTTAAACTTCATGTAAAGTATCCTTTGATGTATTATTACCTTATCCTGTTGTTACTGTTATTATTTTCTCATTATCATACCAAACTGTATAAATTGCTGTATTCCTCATTTTTCACCATATGCTTGATAACGGTATACGAATCTATACCGAAACGTCGCCACCATCCAATAAAGAAGTTGTTCATCCATAGAATTACTCTTGTCCTCCTTATACCATCAACTTCTAGAATGCCACTCAAACAGCTCATGTTAAATACTGTGTTTTCTTATTCCATTAAGTGGAGACTAACATACAATGCTGACAAAAGCTGTGCTATGGTATTTAAAGGAGGTAAACCTCAAGATGTTTAACTGTGTCTAAAACCGAGTGTATTGTCTGTAACCGATAATACAATATATGCTGGAACATTGATTAGCAGTGGAAAGCAATCTGAGAGAACACATAGAGCGTGTAAGAAAGCAAGACGATCGGTGTGTTCCCTGAGAGAAATTGGTTTAAAATCCGGAGGTATCAATCCAATTGGATGCGTGAAAATATGGCAGAGAGTTATCCTTCCCTGTGCATTCTACTCATGCGAGCTGTGGTGTGACCTAAACAAATCTGAATACACAGAGATGGACCGAACCCAACGCATGTTTGCTCGAAGTGTACAAAATCTACATGTTCGATCGTCCACACTGGCAACTGTCAAAAATCTTGGACTATGGTCCATGCAGGGATATATTGATAAGCTCAAACTATCGTTGCTGTGCAGATTATTCCATTATAATAGCAATTGTGTTCATAAACATATATTTCGTTTCAGATTTGGACAATATATTGTTAATAATGTGTGCAAATCCTCAGTGACTCATGACCTCCTGATTATACTGCAGAAATATGAACTCTGGTCATGTGTTGAGGACTTTTTAAGAACTGGGACGTTTCCAAATAAAGCTACATGGAAACGGATAGTTAATAAAACCATTGCAGAACATGAACGGTTCCAATGGAAACATGTTCTTAGCAATCTTCCAGAGATGGTTCGATATGCTGAAATACATTCTGAACTGAAACCACATAGACTGTGGGGTATGTGTGAGCTATTTGACATGAATATAAAAAGTGTGTTTAGTCTCATCAAGCTCGGTGTTCTACCTAAAACACCAGGTATGTGTCTGCTGTGTGAGAACACAACTAGTGACATAGTCGCCCATCAATTGCTGCACTGTGAGAAACTAACCAAAGAACACAATACTCTATGTGAACAACTGTGTGACATTCTCCCAATTGATGACTACTTGAAGTTTGAAGACTGATGTGAAGAAATAAAAATACATACTCTACTTGGCGGTATAACTCAAATAATAGACCACTTTGGACTTGACGAATCGGCAGCAATGATAAACATAATGTATCTCTAACATGTGACTTTGTGTATACTCTTCATTTTTATGGAGGAAATAAAGACAATTCATTCATTCATTCATTTGAATAAAAAGTGTATTTCGTCTTCAATTACATCATCTTTACAAAGTTTACAAAATCTTAAAAATCTAGGTATTCCTTCTCTTCTTCCTGTATTTTTACGTATTGATAAGGTATCTATTCTTAACAAAGTTATTCTATGACGTGCTTCTTCGATTTAACTATTGTGAGATAAGGTTCTATACGAAAAGTGTGTTTAATGGTAGAATATAAATCTAAAGAAGAACTTTCATTTATTTCACCAAAAATGCTTTGTGCACAACAATCATTTATTCTTAATACAGAATTACGTAAAAATTCACTTTTGTTGCAAACACCCTGAGCTTCCCACACATAACCAAAACCATACATAAATAATATCTTTTAACATTAGAAGCCCACGTGTTACGACCTACTGCTTGTAGCTTACACATCATTATATAACATTGCTTTGGATATCTCATTTCATGATACTCTAGTAATTTAAACTAACTCGTTTCGTTTATCATCAATGTTTTTTCATGTAAAGTAGCTTTTCAGAGTGTATATATATATATATAAATATGAATGTTATAGGTAAATGATATTGAAACATTAGACGACTCAGATATAGATATCGCTAGATATTCAAGGAGATTGAATAATCATTCCTAGAAATGTGCTTTTTTCCAAACTACCCATTTTACATGATCACTTCCGTGGATCATCAATGTCTTTTTCATGTGAAGTAGACATTCAGAGTATGTAAATAACTCTTATTTGAAAATGATAGTAAAAATGTTTGTGATCCAATGGAAATTTGCGCTAGATATTCCAAAATTGAATTGCCATTTCTTAAACTACGCCTTTTTTTAACTAGTCATATTTCATTATGAACGGTAATCATCAAAGTCCTTTTCGTGTGGAGTAGTAGAGTTTCAGAACACTTAAATAAATCGTACATGGAAATGGTAATACAAGATTAAATATCTCTCGCTCTATCTTTCATAACTTTCTTAAGTTATGAATTTCGTCGAACATTCATGTCTTTTTAATGTTGAATAGAGTTTTAGAGTATATAAGTACATCGTATACGTTATTGATATTACAACATTAGATCATTCAGGTCATGGGACTGATAACTACTTTGTGAATATATTGATGATGTATTGTTTCAAGTTCAGCTTTATTGGCAGACGGATATTCTCAATGAGACTTTTTATTTGAACTGTTTCTGAAAAAATGTTTACTTTGGAATAACTTTTTTATGTAAATATGTAGCGTCAAAAACATTTTGACTTTGATAAACATATTCATTATTGTGTAAAATCTACCAATTCAAATGTTACCATATACTATATAGGCCCCTTTTGTCCTGTTCAAGTTAAGTTTAACGACATTCAATTAACATAAATCCGAGATGACTATACCTGAATATGCAAAATATTAACAAGCAAGTACCCGACAATTAAACTTCTCGAGTTTTCACTAAATGTTTGTCATGGGGTATAGAGTAGAAATCAATACTCATACAAAATGAAATTATGAAATGATAATGATGATGATTATTGGCTATTTTGAGAGATGAAACTTTTGATGAAATGGTTACTTTGAAATATAGTTTAATGTTGTTGACATGCTAATTTTGAAAAATATCTTGTAATTAAGGAATGCTTAATCTTTAATGTACTTTGTCCCTTCTAAATGTTTCTGAATGAAAAGATATATTTTTGGGGTTTATAGGTAGGCAATCAATGCTATTTGCATCAATCTATCGTTTGCTGCCTGCTCTTACTCCAATAACCTTCTTTTGAAGTTCAAGGACATTCAATTAACATTAATCTCAGATGACTATACTGAAAATACAAACAATTAACAAGAAAGTACCCGACAATAAAGCTTGGCGAGTTTTCAATAAATGTTTATCTTGGCGCATAGAGTAGAAATCCTGATTCTATCGTCTGCTACTTGCTCTGACTCCAATACCCTCCTCGTTAAGTTAAACGACATTCAATTAACATAAATCTCATATGACTATACCTGAATAAACAACAATTAACAAGCACGTACCCGACAATAAAGCTTTGCGAGTTTTCAATAAATGTTTGTCATGGAGTATAGAGTAGAAATCAATACTCATACAACATGAAATCCGATTGTCAATTGTCCAGTTATTTGAAAAGAAAACTACCAATATATTGTATGTAAACTTGACATAAGTGAATATTGAACACTTAACTGCATTTTTAGTGAAAATATCATGTAATTTGGAATGTCTTTAGGGCATCATAGCATTGCGAAAACGAAACGGATAATGTTGAAATTTGGGTACATTAGTTAATATTCAGTTTGCGTTAACATGTTCGTAAGTAATACCTGAAAGATAACTGTCACTAATTCGACAGGCTATTGAAATGACCAGGGGTCAAAATTTCGAAATTCCTATTTTGTATTTTCTCTACAATATCCATTATAAGTGATTCATTATCATTAGATCTAAGTCACATTTGGTCCTTTGCATTAATGCAATGTAATTATACTGATTTCTTTCTTACAAAATTTATGTGGCATATTTAAATCGAAATTTAAGAAAATCTGAATTTCACAAATATGATCCCATCTCTCTATTTAATCACGCCAAATATCTATAAATTAAGTACCAGTGACAAGACGATCCCGAAATATGGCTTGGAAATCATTATTTTACTAATGGATAATTGGTTGTCGTTTGTAGGTGCCCCTGGAGTTAAACGAAACCCAAATTACATGACAATTGCACTAAGATACACAAGATTTCTTAGATTTCTAATATGTTATAAAGGGATAGTAAAAGAGTGTATATAAAAATTAGTTCTGTTGCAATTTGTGGTGGGTTGACTGAATATTTTTCTAGACTTACTGGACTAAAATGCGTTGATTTGAATTATTTCTTCTTTAATTATTTTTTCAAACAAAATCAAGCAATATTAAAATAGATTTTTAAACTTCATTCTAAAACAGAAGTTCAGTTGATTTAAAAACAAATATTTTTTCAATGTTTATGTCTTATAACCAGCTCGTTGTTGTTTTTTGGAAGGAAATCAAATTCTTGCACCACAACTGAACAACAAGATGAACAAAAAAAATGTTTAGCAAATCCGATGAAGATAATGAAGGCTTTTATGAAATTTTGCCTTGGGCAATTTGATTTGACATGAAATAACCTATGGCTTGAAAGTGAAAAAATAGCTGATATTGAACATACTAATTAAAAGAACTACTTTTGTATACTTATCATAGGAAAACAAAAACATTATTTCAGAGATATTAAACTTTGCCTTCTTGATTCTCAACAAACAAAAACTGGAAACAATTCAGCGGACTAAAGGTTTTATTTTGCTGTTTAATTGACATTAAGACACTGTTTTTTGTTTTGTCAAAGCCAATTCATACTTTCATATTGTAAATGTACAAAACTTATAAGCTTTTAGAATGTTACTTTTAGCAACAATTGCAAATCTTCGATAAAATGACATCATTCATACAATGTGTGTCCGACAATTCATCGAGTCTATTTAACATTATGTCTGTTAAGGAGAAGAAATTCTTCTACAGCTTCAAATGTTCCACAGTGCTAAAGAATTTGTATAGTACACAAGGGTAGCAGTATCCACTTCTGTAATTCCACAATAATGCTACTCCTGAAAGGATGAGGCTAATGATTAGTTATTGTCCTGTAAACGAGCGCTAGCCTAGGAAAAATGTTCCTTTAAAATGAGAAAACACCAATTCCTCAATATATGTTCAATTTTTTAAGTATATTTCACTAAACTCTGCAAATACAATGATAAAGAATGAATCTAATGCATGGATACAGAAGCAGCCTCTATGTTTCATGTTAAAGTGGTGGGACATCTTTGTGGCAATATGAAATATGGTCACAACCCTTGAACGCCTGGTGCACGTTGCCACTGCATCTGAATCGGGAATTGCGTTTAAGGCTTCTATGTTATTCACTTGTTTGAATGTTACCGTGTTAATAGGTTTTCTCAATTTTCCTGGGAGTTTTCCATATGCTATTCTAAATATTATATTGCCACGTCCACAAGCATAAAAGAGAGAAGATGTGTTGTGTGAAATGGTAACTGTTATTGGCATACATTTAGTGTGGGCCAATAGGGATGTTGTTTTGCTCTTTATTCTCAACAATCTCCAAGTATTTTTGCCACGAGCTGATGAATGAAAAAATAAAGTTTTGTGAGTTTCCACCAAAATCAGGAAGTTTATCTCTGATGTTGCTTTTCAACCATAGAGCAGTTTGTCCCTTCTTCCAAAACGTGAGTAAACTGCCTCAAATTTGCCTTCCTTTATATAGTAGGCGACACCGTTTTGCATATCCAAAACAAAAGCGACTGTAGATTTTGGGAGGTTTAACGTTGGGGTCAGTCTCACAAAGTGCATCAATTTCAAGGAAAATTCGTAGATAGGGGTGCGACCATTGTATAAAAAATACAGTTTATGACGATAATCACTTTTCACTCTATCACGATGACTTATGTTTGTTATTATCCCTGGTTTTGGGTCCTGTTCTCTGGTTTCTTCTTTTGTAGTCATATTTAACTGGTTTCTAATACCATCTGACTGTCGTGTACCCGCCATGTCTATCTGACTCAAACTGCAGTTGGTCGTATTTACAATTGGAGTCCTGTTCATTTGAGGACTCGAGTTTAATCTCATTTTGGGATCCTTCATAGGAGATTCAAATACTGTGTCTTTTCTATATTTCGAGTGAGTTTCACGTGTATTACAAATTTCTGTCCTTCGTTAATCTCTTGTCCAGTAAAAACGATGCATGTGTTTGTAAACCTTATAAGCAGCACACCAATAACCATATCAGTTGACGGAAGCTGGTCAACACATGACAAGTTGCTTTGCACCACAACACAGATAGATACACGCTACCATAAGGCAGTTCAACCAGAGGAGAGTGCTACCTGCTAGAGTGAGCTTCATGGTTGTATGTGGGCCAACTCAACTATGGTGTAGTAGTTGTACACGTACGATGTCTTCATAAACGATGTGATTTAAGTCATTTATTCTTAAGATACGTCACAGGAAAAGAGAGAATGGTCTTAAGGAAAAGGTGTTATCTATAAAATCACACCTGTATATTATCAAGTATTAAAAAATATGTTATCAAAATGATCTCATCCGTTGTCATATTGTTGGGTGTAATCTGGTCATCGGAATATAGAAATTAGTATTCAAACTCATGAAAATTAATGAAGATATTGGGTTTGTTTTCTTACATTTTGGCGGAAAGAATGTATATTTCTTCCTACATCAAAAATATGTTATCAAAATGATCTCATCCGTTGTCATATTGTTGGGTGTAATCTGGTCATCGGCAATCACTGATGTTTACAAAGATCAAAGGAAATGCCACTATGATGTTTTGAGGTTTTTATGATGTGGTCATATTTTAACATTTATTTCAGAATCCAGGGTGCAGTTTTAGATTTTAAACAATTATTTGACTTTGACATGAACCTTCATACAAATTATAGTATATAAATTCAAAACATCTCACAAGTTATCTTTAAATGATTAATACATGATATCCATTTTTGTCCTATATGAAAAATTGAAAAAATCCAGCTTAATATGATCAAAACCGCATCATATAGATAGTAGCAATCAACTCCTGACTGCTACAGATGAATTCAAAAATAATGTTTGACTATTTGAACTTCATCTTCACAACATCACGATTGAAAAAAAAGATATTTCCACGTATCGCCCTTGCCATCAAGGGCCATATTTTCCGTTCTCGCCTAATTGTGCAGCAATACATTACCACTCACTACTCTAAGACATGATTTGAAATAAGTATCTTGAGCAATTTGGTAAACTGTCTCAGATCACAATAAACATCATAATGAAAGCCTATCCCTTTTATTCCATGCATGAAAGTATTTTGACTCCTGCTCATGATGCGGTGAGCCATCAATTGATATTTTCTGTAGAGACGATATGTGCAAATATGAATAGTCAAGTAATTTCGTAGGAGTACCCGCCATAAATTTCAACAGAAATAATTTCAACTGAGTTGCACTCTCTGACTAACCAGTCAGCTGCCAGTTCCCGGTTCCCAGTTCCAAGTCCTTTATTCAAAATGTGAAGTTGGCTGCCAGTTCCCAGTCCTTTATTCAAAATGTGAAGTTGGCTGTCAGTTCCCAGTTCCCAGTTCCCAGTCCTTTATTCAAAATGTGAAGTTGGCTGCCAGTTCCCAGTTCCCAGTTCCAAGTCCTTTAATCAAAATGTGAAGTTGGCTGCCAGTTCCCAGTCCTTTATTCAAAATGTGAAGTTGGCTGCAAGTTCCCAGTCCTTTTTTCAAAATGTGAAGATGGCTGCCAGTTCCCAGTCCTTTATTCAAAATGTGAAGTTGGCTGCCAGTTCCCAGTTCCCAGTTCCCAGTCCTTTATTCAAAATGTGAAGTTGGCTGCCAGTTCCCAGTTCCCAGTTCCAAGTCCTTTAATCAAAATGTGAAGTTGGCTGCCAGTTCCCAGTCCTTTATTCAAAATGTGAAGTTGGCTGCCAGTTCCCAGTCCTTTTTTCAAAATGTGAAGTTGGCTGCCAGTTCCCAAATCCCAATTCATAATTCAAATTTCTGCCAGTTCAATATACAGATTTAGACCTCGCTCACACCCGGTTTAAGACAGATATATTTATCATATAATAATTATATATTAGGTATAGGTTGAGTTTACTTCTGTACCAAAGTACAATATACGCACGTACATTTATGCACAGAGCTATTACATAGCTGAAAGGTGCTAGCTGCCAGTTCCAAATTCAAAGTGTGAAGCTGGGTGCCAGTTCCCTATTCAAATTTATACCTCGCTCACACCCGTTTTAAGATAGATTTGTTTATCATTGAATAAGCATATGTCAGATCTAGGTCGGGTCTACTTCTGTACCTTATCAAGTACAATATGCGCACGTACATGTATACATAGAACTATTCGTAACCTGTAAGGTCCTAGCTGCCAGTTCCTTATTCAAAGTGTGAAGCTGGCTGCCAGTTCCCTATTCAAATTTATACCTAGCTCACACCCGTTTTAGGAGGATATTTTTACCATTGGATAAGCAAATATTAGGTATATGTAAAGTCTACTTCTGTACCTAATCAAAGTACAATATACGCACGTACATTTATGCACAGAACTATTACATAGCTCAACTATGCTAGCTGCCAGATCCCTGTTCAAAGTGTGACGTTAGCTGCCATTTCCCTATTCAGTTTGTACCTAGTTCACACCCGTTTTGAGATAGATGTTTTTATCATTGAATAAGCATATATTAGACATAGGTTGAGTCTACATCTGTACCAAATCAAAGTACATATAAGCACGTACATTTATGCACAAAGCTATTACATAGCTGAGGTGCTAGATGCCTGTTCCCTGTTCAAAGTGAGAAGCTGGCTGCCAGTTCCCTTTTCAAATTCATACCTCCCTCAAACCCGTTTTAGGAAAGATATGTTTTACCATTGGATAATCATATATTTCATAAAGGTCGAGTCTTCTTTTGTACTCAATCAAAGAAAACTATACGCAATTACATTTATGAACAGAGCTAAGATGATATTTCTTGCTAGCTTTGTGTACATGTGTCAGGTGCAGAGGTGATGTTAGTTTCGGTAAGCTCCGATTAGCGTAAGGAGAGCTGCAACACAAATATCTTCATGGATTATGAATGATAAAGTATAACTGCCTTCTATGACATCGTATTAAACAAAATAAATAAGTAACCTACACCTAGCCTTTAAACACAAGGAAAGAACTTTAACATCTGCTTAACACATTATTTCACATAGGTGCTGAATTAACTGCAACACTTATGGAGACTCACTTACGTCTATCACAAGTAGTATTTAGTTACAACATATATGTCACATTTGTGATAGCAGGTGATCAATTAATCCTTACATCAGATCAGTCAAACTTCACTTAAAAAACATATTCATTTAAACGTATTGAATATTAGCACAGAGAATTAATTAATTCAAACATTGCATAAACATACATACAAATAAAACAAGGGTTCTTATCGTGTGAGCATTTCTCACATAATACTGTGTACGGACCAGTCTGTCCAGCACACTATCCACTTAACAGTGTGGATCGTGACATATGCGGGCCTGACTGCCCGGGCTTACAACACTTCAGTCTAACTTGCACTGTCCGGTGCACTGAAACAATCCAACTAGGTGGACCGTGAATATGCGGGCCTGACTGCCCTGGCACACGACACTTCAGTCTAACGTGCACTGTCCTGTGCACTGAAACAATGCAACTAGGTGGACCGTGAGTATGCGGGCCTGACTGCCCTGGCACACGACACTTCAGTCTAACGTGCACTGTCCTGTGCACTGAAACAATCCAACTAGGTGGACCATGAATATGCGGGCCTGACTGCCCTGGCACAATAATCTTCACTTCACCACCGCTCACTTAGAACGACCTCGTCTCGATCTTAAATTTGATACTCACTGCATGCAGCTCGTGCAAAGGGTGGCTCAACCACGATTTGGTTTGACGGGTCTCACTTCTAATTCAGCTGGGTTCGTGACACCTGTATGTAAATTGAATAAGGAACTGGGAACCGTGAACTGGAAGCTAACTTCACAATTTGAATAAGGAACCGGGAATCGTGACCTGGGAGCCAACTTTACAGAACCGCGCCGAATACATGTAAGTCCCCAGGTACATTGACAGTTTTCTTCAGCCAGTGGTAATCCCTCTCGTGAACCGGAAATCTAACACACTGTTTGAACAGCGCTCGACCTCATGTAGCAAGATAGACGTTACAGTGCCTTCAACGTCAACAACGTTCAGCTTTTTTCTTGGCCTGCCGGAAATGAATCCCATAGAGCACATGGACATCTTGGAAAAAAGGACAATTGACCAAACTCTTGAAAATATGGCATTAACATAATCATAAGTGAATTCATAAGTCTGTTATTTAAGCACTTTATGCCTAACACATGGGAGTTTGAAAGACGACGAACCCAGTTCTCCTGAGCTTATAACTTTAAGTGATATTCAAATTGAAAGAGGTGTTACATTTCTTTTGGCGTTCAGTTTATATACAGAACAGTTTGAAATGATACTGGATGCCCCATGTGATTACAATTGTTGAAAAGGTAATCTTGTATCCCCTTCAGAAGAACAGCATTACATATTTAAGATCGATTATATCCAGAAATATTCTATTTCATTTCATATCTACATGAAGATGTAAAACTACAGATTTACCTCTGTTAGAAAGCTTGAAAATCTTCCGCTACTCTAGAAATGACTCTTGTGATATTGCTAAAATGTTTACAGACTTAAAACAATATTTTTATGAAGGACAAGTTTGCAAATATGATTGGTTACAGAACACGATTTAATAAGATGTATATGAAACTGATGTGTGTGAATAGAAATACTTATTGATTGAGGAAAAGCTGCTGTCTTCTAAGATAAGGTAGTATAAAGGATATGTAAATAGAACATTTGTACACAAGAACAATGACAATGTTTTTCAAAGAACGTTATCAGAACATCATAATTTGTAAGAAGTTTCTTTAGGGGAAAACATGACAACTCAACGTTGTTCATAAAAATATCCTATTTTGTCCTTGGTTTATCTTAACTTGAAGAACGACTGCAGTGTAACAAATGGACCTCTTCACTTGAGACTGTGTTACAGTAAACTGTAGGTAAAGGAAACAGGCCAATCATGAGGGAAGTCCGTCTCAGGAATATGATCAGCTGCCCGAGATGTCAACAAAGGGGAGGACTCTCAACTGACTTGTAAACTACGATAAGAACCTCTAGTCAGAGTTTCATCTCAGCTTAAAGAAATCCCTTTTCGTACAAAGTGGAAATTATCCATCTGGGTGAAGATTGAATTGAATGGGTGTTTAACGTACATATGTATATGTCTAAGGAATCTTCCCTCAACACATCCTTTTATATAGCGGTAGGGTTCACAGGTATAACTTCTTTGAGAGGCATAAAGAAGCTGGTTAATGAAGAAGAATAAGTTATTATGGATAGTCAACTTTTTGTATTGCATTTAGATACTAGCACCGTTATCAAGCAAATGATACTGGACATGATGATTGGGAGTTATATATACATAAATGGATAACAAGTATATACAATTGAGTAGTTTAATGTAGTGCATGTATATGTATGTACATCAAACTAACTACTCAATTATATAAAATTGTTATTCATTAATGTATATATAACTCCCCAGTTGGAAAACAATGCGAATCCTTTTCGCAATAGAGAGTTAACTGAGTCGACATCATTATGAAATATATCTTTGTCAAGTCATATAGTATTTTTTCTGGCCCAAATATCGAATACTATGTAAAAGCATCTTATTTCTCCTTAATTTTTGTTGGCAGAACATGTACTGATTGTTCCCAACTATGGCCAAAACTAACCCTGAGGGAAGCCGAACCTCCCCCGATGCGGGGTTTGTTCGGTTTTTCAACTCGTCGTCTTCAAAGCATTGTTATTTGCAAACTAGTTACGTTGGGCGCTTTCAACAATTATTGCAATAAAGTTACGATATGTTTCAATATATGTACAAACGTACACTTTTATATTGGCAAAAACCAACTTATCATCTCGATTTCAGTGATTAAGGAGACCTACCAGCCCTGGTCTCCTTTATGTCATGCACATGAATATAATAATCCGTTTATTACCGTAGTCCCAAAATTGTAGAAAATACTCAAAACCTATTTTGTTGTCTGAGCTAAAAATGGACTATCTGCTGCCAGCTCATACAGATCTTATTGTCATAGGCGAACCATGACGTCAAAGTATTGTTTATGCTGTGACGTCACAATGAAAAAGTGATAATTTGCTATGTGTATGTAACTTTTGAAACATATTAATGAAACTAAAATACAAAGGTTTCTGTTCTGTCTTCTTTTCTTTACCTGTGTAGGCCTCATCTATGTGTACTTTCTCGTGTTAAACACTGCGATAAATGATTCAAATCTCATGCGTTTTGAGACAGACATATAAACTGATTTCAAATTAAGTTTTAGGGATAAAAATATTTCTCATTTTTTAAAAGCAAAAACAAAATTAGGTGTTCTAAAATGACTTAGTCAATCATGTACTTGTTGAAAACATAACACAGATTTTAGATAAAGCAATGTTTAATTCGACATAAGCATGTACAGTAAAAACAAATGTAAGAAAGGAATACGGCTGTACCTTTGTAAGCTTGCATACAGTAGGATTGCTATGTAGACAAAAGTAAAATAGTATTTTGAATTTTAAGAATTAAAGGATATCGTCCTAAACATTGCATATCAAGTGTTTTCTATTTAAATCCAATCACAGAAAAAATACCATCAAAATGTACCTTAACGTTGCTACCAAAGGGGGATTGCTTCCTCTTAATGAAAGTACCAACTACACTCCTAACAGTTTCCTGTTGCTTAGTTATGTAACATTTATGTTAAGGTTTTGTGCAAAGTAATACGTCACCACAGATTGATGAATTGTGCGAGCGAAAACGAAAATGTTACTGAAACAATGACTAAACATAATAGGATAAAATTGTAAGTTTGATAACAATAAGAATTCATATCGCATATATTACCGGTTCAACATATCTCGATTTAAAATATTAAAAGGACATTTACAGAAACGGAATACAGTTAATTTAATGTCATATTTTTCTAAGATTCTGCTCTTAAAAATAGTTTGCTTTACTACGACTTCTTCAGTAAAAGAAGATATCACAATGTGATAATCATATAAACTCACACTAAATGATTCTGTATAGAAAATGTAACATGGTTGCAAAACATGTATAAGTTGACAAAGTGTAAACATGTTTTAAGAGTCTGAATACTATAAACAATATTTGCTATGTATAAATGAAAGATATTGAAAATTGAAAGAGAATTATAAATAAGAGTGTCTCTTTTAATTCAAATTTATCGCCATCAGTGAAGCTGCTCGAATAATTACCCTGACACAACCGATAAAAAGGTGTTCACAATAACATGACCGCCAGAAGCTTTCCCTTGATTTTGAAAGTTTTTTCCTATGACAATGCATAAAAGTGTTTGTTAATGGGATGTTTGGCACTCTAAATATATACACCTGGCAAATATGTATTTGGGAATAAAATCAACATAGAAAAATAACCTTGTTCTGCCTTCTGTGAATATTATCCTTAAATCATAATAGAGTGCAGAATAAGATGCTACTGGTTACCTAAGCCTACATATTAAATATCCGTTCCGTTGTTTATCTCTTCATGCCACAAAACAACCTCTTCATGCCACGTCGTTGAAAGTAGCACTTTCTTCTTATCTGATGTTACTCATGCCGACATCATCCATCTGTGATAGAGAAAACAAAACGTGTCATTTAAAGACATGACTTAGCACATATGAAAGCAAACAAGTAAAATAGATTGTTAATGAAATTTTAAAATCAGTTTTCATTTGAACAGACATCATTTTTGTATTGGTTGTATTAAAAGTGAACGTTGTAATCAAATGGTTTTACTTTGATTAAAGATGTTTTCAAGAACACAAAGATATACAATGTCTACACATTAACTTTACCTTGGGAGTCTCTGACTTCCTATTTTTCAACACAATGATGACAATCACAACAACTACAACTACAACGACTGCCAAGGCGCCAGCAACTCCCGCTATAATGAGAATGGTGTTGTCATCCTTCTCGACTGTGGTGCAGTTCAGAGCTGCAACAGATTGACACCTGGACATTGGAAGTTCTGTTGTACAGTAGGTGATGGACAGCATGGTATGATCTACTACTCGACAATAGTTTAGACTAAGTGATTGTTGTAATATTAATAACCACTCACTCAAATAGGATTGAGCTTAAATGCAAAAACGATGATGTAACGAAACCATAATCATTTCATTTGATCGAAGTAATTTAAAGTATGTCCTTATTATGTACAAATTTAACAATCTTAACGATGCCTATGGACTGCTCCTGATCATTTGACATTTAAGTTTCATGATAAAAATGTTTGTCAAGTTCCTTAATGTCAAATGTATGACGCTTGGGTATCAGGATAAGTCATGAGCAAGTATGATTTAGCTTTACCATACCCGCCAATGCATCAATGTTATTGTCTCACATGATAGCGAGTCGAAATTGCAATTGTAATTGCACATAATCACAATCTTAGATTATTCCACAGGGACTGTGAAATGTCGAAAACAACAGGGTAAGAAGCAATTTCAGTTGACGATCGAGCACATACTACTATAAAGAATGTAAAGGGTTGTAACGAAAGCAACACACCATGTCCATTTGAAAATGTATTTCATAATGAAATCATTACAATAACCTTCCGTGTCTTAAGTTTCAAAGGCAATATATTTCCCTTTAAAACAAGCCATGAACAATATAAATGGGTTGGGTTTATTAAAAGATAGGAATTTTCGTCGAAAAATAGCCCATATCAAATTTCCAACCATTTGCTGGTCCACTTGGAAAACTAAAAAACAACCTTTAAATTTTTTATTAACTTGCAGAATCCTCCCGCTAAGCTCAGATTGGGCTCGATCGGTAAACTTACTTACTGATACGATTCCGTCACAAAATTCACTTACAAACACTTCTAAATCATCATCAATAACAATTTATGATATCATTGTAACTCCTTGGGACGACCAACCGCCATGTTTGACATGATAGACGGGTACAGGCTAAAACGGAACCTAGCCAAAACGTCACCAGGCGACTGGATCGACGACTGAAAAAGCTTCTACTCTGTTGCTTTTGACATTACATGTCCCTTTGGATTATTTAACGAGAATTGTATATGCGTCAACTACACATTACCTTTGCTGTTGGCCCACTGAGCAGTTGAACCATCGGACATACACATCTTGCACTCATCCTCTGTCCGACTCGTTCCGTTCCCAAAACATCTTCCTCCATACAGACAATATGAGGGCTTGAAACAAAGAATTTCTAACTTTGGTTTGTGTTCATTATATTAAATGGCATAATTCCAGCTTAAGTGTGTTATTGTCGTTCTATATTATTAATTAATAAATGTACACCAACAAATTATTGTTGGTTTTTGTCCATGTATGAAGTGAAAAACATTTCGAAATGATTAGGAACTATTGATTTAATTTACGAAATCGCTAAAGCTGTGACATATCAATAAAATAAAATTCATCAGTTATTCATTATGATACATAGAGAAAAAAATTAAGCATCTCAATTATTTTTCAGCAGTTAGATTTACTGATAACAAGGCAGACAGTATGGTTGTAGAAATAATCGTATGATAAGATAGAAGAAGAATTTAGCTTCAAAGTCCCATCCTGCCTTACTTCATTTCAGATATTGTTATATCAACCAAAGGCTGCAGACTCTTTTGTGACACTAATAACGTTAACACACCAAAACATATACAGAAGTTGGAAAATATTTAATTCATCCATTGAGCCAAAACGATTGTCAAGAAATAAACATTATCCCTTTCTCATCTCATCTTGGTACAAATAAAATTGGTTTCAGTACTTAATCATCCACAGATTTCTCCCTTTGACTCGATCTCCTTTCCAAAACGAAACGGAAGGATACAAACAAATCTACTTTTTGCAAAATTTCTACAGAAAACTTGTTGCATCTTTTCCATGGTTGTCAAGTAGTGAATAATGTCTGGGATAGACTTAGAACAATGATAGAGCAAAAACAGATTCACAATTAAACTTATTAGAATGCAACATTTATTTCTGTTATCCTGAAAGACGAAATATGATTCTAAACATAATACTAACAACAGTCAAGTATAACATATACATATGAAAACTAAAAGGATGCATACGACAATTTTACCTCATAACACAAGATATAAAAATTTCTATGATGCTGATAAAATTTCCCCGCTACTTAGACTGCAATTGCTCTAAATTCATGAAATTCTTGTCTGTATGGCCGTTTGATTACTAACTTACACTGCAACTTATATGAATGTATAAACATGTGTTAAGAAGTATTATTATTTATGGTCCATAATCATACTTTGTTACTAAAGTTTGTCTGTACATATGTTTGTATGTGTTTATACTGAAAATATACTGTTTTTTGATCTTTTGGATGTTCCCATTTAGAAAATTAAGTATACAAAATCAATTACATTATCTTTAAAAATGAAAGTTATAACTGGTAGTTGTAATGTTGGTTATTCCATTCTTTCAAACCTTCATGTACTAGTAAAATTTTAGTATCGGCATTTAATGCTAAGTCAAAATTAAAACCCCTATTGACCTTCAAAGTTGCAAATTCTGTTAAAACACCAACTTATAATTAATTGAAATGACCTCACATCAAAATATGGTCAGTGTCAACTGAATCACCCATGGTAATCAATGAAAAGCGTTTTATTATTGGATTGAACCAAAAACATCCCAAATTGATACCCAAATCGTATTGATTTACAGTAACTGTTGAAAAAAGGGACGCAATTTAGTACCATTAGATATTCAATCGATATTTCAGCAAAGGTCAACCTGGACGATGTTTTTTAGGTAAAAATATTTACAAAATCTACATACATGTATTTCATGTAAAGAGTGATAAATGTATTGAAAGTATTGTACCTTTGACATAACATTATTGTTAAGATTTGAATATAGGGGTGCTTAATTATTTACCATATGTATATACCTTCTATATTGCCCAAATATTGATAATAGCATGTTGCTAATTGAAATTTTAGATTGTTACTTGGTGTAAATGGGTTTTGCTTTTGCATAACTTAACACTTTACACATATCAAAATAAAGGCATTTGTACTTTTCAAGCCTTATATCCCGTTCAAGAACTACTTATTGGCTGTACATTATTACTCTGAAGGAGTTGTACTTTCAAAGCAGCTTCAAAGCTTCCCGTCATACATTGAATAGGTATGGTTTAATATAAAGGATTTTAAGGCCACTTGGTCAGACTTGCATTTCCAGCTAAGTCTTCTGAAAAAAATATGTTTTCGGAGCACATAGTTTAATAGAAAATTTTTTCAGGAAATATTTGATACCAGAATCAAATTTATTTGATAAACGAGAGAATACCTAACTTGAATGTCGAAGTATACCACCCTCAAAAACTTGCCGTAGCCTTAAACGAACTCACAATCAGTGACGTCACTGTTTCATTGTTTTAATTTTACTTCCTGTTAATCGAAATCATGGCCTTCTGGTGCGCTGGCTACAGACATTTAGGTACAAATTTTAAACATCTGAATTATTTTAATCACTTGCTGTCATTTCACCAATTTCACAGAAAATATGTAACGGTAATTTGGACTACAGGACCAATATAAAGATAACACCCGATTTTGAATATTGCAATTAATTTCTTAGAAAGAAATTTGGGTTATGAAGTAAACACAATAAGGAGGGTATAAATAAATCATATAAAATATAAATATATAAATAAATATAATACAAATAAAGAACAATTCTGTTTAAGGGGGTGAAAAGTTTTAACCATAAACCTGCCTACATATTAGGAAATCTAAATCTGCAAACAAAACAAAATTGGCTTTTTTGTCTGAATATCATTATCGTTCAGTTAACCAAAACACATGTACACTAAATTCTTATAGAAAATTAACGATCGGGTGAAATCTGGTAATTGGTGGTAAAGTACAAATAATCGTTACTCGTTTTTGGTGAAATTTGTGATATGACAGCAAGTAATAAAAACAATGAAGATGATTGAAATTTGTTACCCGTATTGATTACATGTTGCGTAGTAACACTTATTTTCAAACGTGAATAGAGAGCTACAGGAGCTTTTCGAAGAGATGTGAGAGATATGTATATTTTCAATGTACTGTGATGAATATGTCAGAACCGATAAAAATTATACGAACAACTCCTAAATGGTTGTTAGACATCCCCATGTTCACTTCCTACAAGCCTTTGTACGGCATTGCAAAAGAAAAGCCCCTTTCTATTTATAGCATCCTGTCGCTTTGGGAAAGTCGTTTCGACTTTTGATTCTTGTTTCACGAATAATGATATGATTTCTGTTTTGGTTGTACCTTTTAATTTCTGACTATTTAGAGAATACGTTTGAAATACTTAGAAAATTATCTATATTACTAAAATTCTGTTCAAGGGGCTTTAAACATCTTGACATAGCCGTTGATGTCAAAGTATTATTATTTCTTTTTGCAGGTGTCCGTTCCTTCTATCCATTTCAAGATAAAACACCATAGGTTCTCTCATGACTAGTAATAAAGAAAACAGGCACATAAAGATTCTACTCACAATTGCTTCAAAACCTTTTAATAACTTAAACAAATAACCATAATTGCACGCGGTTCATGAAAAAAATTAGCCATTGAGCAAGGAAATACATCACTCGTCTTTCATGGACAGTTAGATATCATATTAACGTGTTTTAGTCAACAACAAAATACTTAATTCGACGTCCAAAGAAAAGCGCCATAGCTTTTAACAAACCTACATATATGTACTTTCATTGACATCATCTATATGTGTGTAGGTTTTACACAGTGTATCAGTAACCGCAATTGTGTCCCATGGGTATCAACTTGGACGGCAACTAGTGCCTGATTCGAACAAAGGAAAATTAAATCTAGTTGCTCACGACAAAGATAGTTTTCAAGCGTATATTTATTACCAGAAATTGAGAGATTGCCACACTTAATTTGCCTTCATGTCGACATGCAGGGGCTTAAGTTTCGGCCATTTTGGTAAATGGTCTCCTATTTAATGAATTTTTGTCTTTGGTCTGATCTTCTGATGGTGGGACGCAAAATATTGCTAATACACCACGAATACAGTAAACATACTTTTTAAAATATTACAGTTTGATATTGGGTCTTTAATCTACAAACCGGACTTTTGATAAACAGATAACGCTTTCAAACTTTAAACTTGCATAAAAATTAAACACATAAACGCATATATTGATGATGCTATTGTACATATCGATATCTTTAATATCCTGGCCTGGTGATACTCTAATAAAAAAGCCTCTTAATTTATTCAACATTTTCTGCAAATAACCAACTGATCTTATAACGAACAGCTACGTTGGGTTATCTAATTTCAACAAAAACATACCTATTAAGGTGTAAGTCTAAACCTCATCATCAAACGTGTACATAATACAACCATTTCACTGCCACAATTTGTAAACTCACTAATAAGTTTCTAGCTTCAAGAGTAACTATTTCGTTTTTGCTAACATAACATTCATACCTCCTTAGTCCAACTGAAGTCAGGTCCATCAACGTGTCCAGTAACACAGGTTCCATCGTAGACGAGAAGACTGACATTGTTGCTGTAGACTGCTCCATCGTTAGAGACCGAGATCCTGTAGGCTCTCACGTAGTCTGTCTCTGTCTCCTCCCTGACTGCACTGATGGTACACCTGGCTTCACTGATGCTCCGAATGATGGCTGCCGATTCTGTGGACCCTTCATTTTCCAGGCCAGTCTCTGTAACCTAGCGGTAGAAACTAGTTGATTTGCCTGTATCTAGTTCAGGATCTGCGCTAAGCATTCGTTTGGTTTTATTTGAATTATACCAAGCTGTTTTATGTGTTCACAAGCGTGGTGAGGGCGTGTTAAAGGACTCTAATTCTGGACTACATTTCTAAAACTTCTTGCTCTTCCCACAATATGTTTCTAAGGAGACGTTCAGAAACACTTTTGCTATTTTATCAATTTTATGAAAAACTTAATTTTCAATGCAAGAATGAACTCACTTTGAAAGCGTGGACTTGACATGTAGTTCTTTCCTCTGTGAAGGTCTCTCCATACACAGATATGACGTCACAGGAGAGACTCGCCATGTCACAGTGACCCTCGCCCTGTATGCTGGCCAGAACAGGGGGAGTTGATAGATCAACGGAACAGTCCACTCCTCCAAAGTTCCTCACACATAGGCATTCACCTGCAAGAAACACACAAAGTTAATTCCTTCGTATTAGAAAAGTAAACATTATTCTTTGAATAGTTTTTATTTCATATTAGAAAACACAAATAGACTTTTAATTGGACACAAACAGGTATCATACCGCCACAGGTGTTAAGTGAATATATTTTTGATATCGTTTATACAATAATGAAAAAGCAAAAGTCAGTAAAACATGAATATTTGTATTGTGATTTATTATATTACATATCATGCAGGAATCAAGTGACACACGAGTTTCCTACCTTCAGAGCAGTTCCCATGTCCACTACAATCGTTAGGACAGGCTTCAGCTACCACGATGTCATACACAGAGTTATTGTCTGTTGAAGTCTCGTTGCTGCTCTGAAGCTCTGGGTTGACCAGCACTTCGTGGTAGCACTTGTTTCTCACAGTGTCCACCGAGAGCTCTCCGAACATTGTTGTTCCTGACAACTAAAGGTACATACATGGATATAGTTTAAACCTATTTCATCTATAGATGATATTAACGACCTTCCATTTTATTCTATTTAAATACCTATATGCTGTATATATTTTACAGCTTTAGAGGAACTTCCACTTAATACCTTCAAAATACCTGTAGCTATATACGTTGACCTACCTCCTCCTTTTACTTTTGGAATATCTATACTTCAATTGAATCTATTTTCAGTGTTCATTATTGATTATCTGTCAAGTTTATATCACTCGTTAATTTCAATGTACTTTGCTCAGTGAGCATCTCTCAAAGTCATATGATTGCGTTAAACAAAAAGTCGGCATTGTTAAAACCTTTTTACGGAATAAAGCATAAATATGTATCTTTGATAGTCACTTGTTAATGTCAATGTTGTTTTGCTCAGTGACAATAAAAGAGATAAAAGAGGTTGCAAATGAAGGTACATTTCAGTACACACCTTGATATCCTGAATGCAGATATCAATACTGCTATTGGTGTCCACGCCGGTGATGTTCCCACAGACTTGGACCGTCCTGGACTTCTCAAACAGCTGCTGACAATGTGATGTGGCATTTTCTTCAGTCCAGCCCTCGGGCCAGGTGTCTGTATTCTGAAAATGTGTTGTCTTCATATAATCTATGCTTTAATCATAATGTTTCAACAATTAACATCAAAAGTAAAAATTAAAAGGTTCATATGTTGTTTTTTTTCAAAATTGATTTCAGTGCATTTTTGCAATTGCATTACATGACAGTAATTCTGATAATTGTCAGGTTGGTAAACTGCTGGCGGTGTTGCCTGAGGGTGTGGAGGGGACTTAATCAGAAGAGTTCAAGAATTGGTACTATGGAAGATAGTGTTATCCAAAATACTAGAATGGTACGATTGTTCACTATATACATGACAGATAATAATAATAATAATAATAACAATATTTTCTTTTCGAAAAGATTCACATATTCTACCCTCTTTGTCCGTTTCAAAGATGAAGATTTCTGTGTGTGCGCGGCAGATCTGCGACGTCTCCTGTTGATGCTGCACTGGGAAGGAATGACGTCAGAGAAGCCTGGCAGAGACTTGCACGTCTCGTGGGCTTTACCAGCAGAACACTCCACTTCCTGTAGAGGATCGTTTAGTTCCCTGTCTTCAGAACATGAGCAGTAGGTTCTCTGCTGGGGCCAGCTGGTCAGGGAGGAGAGGTCCGAGTGGTCAAACAGGTTCCCTCCTTCCTCTACCCTGTAGTATTCGGATTTGCAACAGCGTTACTTAGCAGAGTCGTTATAAGGTACATTTTAATCATTTGTCACAGGCATATAAAATCATTTGACATGCAAAGTAAGAAAGAAGAAAACCGTGAACCACAGATTAGCTTATGAGGCAATTACAATTACTGTATATACATGTGAACATAAGTCAAACAAAAAGTTTCTAACTCTAATGAGATAACAATTTAAAAAAGCTTACGCTGATTTCATTCATCAAACTACTGATAATTTCATTTTTGTAATTAGAAAGAAACCTTTGAAAACATCTCTAAAAATCATAAAGAATTTAAAAATATATGACTATTTACTAGTAGTACAATTTATAAATTAATCAAATGTGCATGTTAAAATGATAAAAAGGAACAGGAATTTGGATAAAATAAGACGATGCTTCTTACCATTTACCAACAAAAGTTTCAAAATGTCTTTCCATTTACCTTTACATCATTCTGTTAAGTTGCTCACTCTTTGATAGTGAAATTGTGTGAAAGAACAAACGAAAGCCTAAGTCAATGAACAAGAACCATTCTTATTTATTTCCTCTAAAATATTTATTAAAGGTGTGAAAGTGCCCACCTCCAGGAATTCGAGAATTCATCAAGGGGAATGTGGTAAGATCCGTATCCGGCACTGCAAAGTTCAGTCGCTGTCGGGTCTGTAGAGTAACTACCATCACGTAACACAAAGTCGTCGTTGCAGGTCATGTACTCTGACATATTCCCGCAAAGACCTCTGCTTTTGCCCATGT
Organism: Steromphala cineraria; assembly: GCA_916613615.1. Classification (NCBI taxonomy): domain Eukaryota; kingdom Metazoa; phylum Mollusca; class Gastropoda; order Trochida; family Trochidae; genus Steromphala; species Steromphala cineraria. The sequence continues at coordinate 59,936,907 of OU744728.1, read as the reverse complement.
CTTGTACAGATGGATACATGTAAACGTTTAGGGTCGGTGTAGATACTCTGAGGGCAATGCTAATTTTAGCGCCAGTTGGTAGGTAAATCTGTAATCAAGAGTTTTAAACCAAATTATGTGTTATCAAATATTTTTGACATCTAAAAAAATTAATTGTGAGGGTTGAGGAAATATATAAATATTCATGTGACCACTTAATATAGATAATCCATTTACATCATAGTAACTGCCTCTCCTCTTGACCTGCAGGACGTCCCCTCCATCCTCACACAGAGTGAAGTCTAAGAACCAGCTACCAGACTGTTGAGGGCACCTGTTGATCTCGAACACCGTCCTGCCGGCTCTCACTGCCACTCCACAGTTACAGGTTGCAGAGCTGCTACAGCGATATGTCTGGATCTGAACCTGGACCAAACAGACTTTCATTATGATGACAATGATAAACAATGCCATAAATATAAGCCTGATTGTTGTTAACATTGATCTTGAATAATTATAGAATAATTCAAACATCTAAAAATTAAAACAACCCTCCTTTTGCAATGAAATGTAATACTTTAGATGCAAATATATGCATGTGATGCATTGTGATGGCCCCGCTCAAATCTCGTCTTCAAAGCCCTAATTGCCAGTGAAGCATTCTACAAAAGATAAATGTTACAAACAAAAAGAAGAAAAAGTAGCAAAAGTAGTAAAAAGGTCCACTCCATCTACTGGTCAAACCACAATCTATTTCTCGTAGAATTATGCCGAAATATTCCAAAGTCAAATTGTTTCCATGGAAATTAAGAAAACCTGAACTAGTAAAAGGCACCACACCACCACCAAGTCCACATATATCTAATGTTGTAAAAAATATCTAATAGTTTTTTAGCTATAGCCTGGAAATGAACCTACCCTTTATATGCAGTAGGTTGAAATTGTTTTCTCACGCCGCTAATGGCTGAAATATTGCCCAAACGGCGAAACACCATAACTCACTCACTCACTCGAATTTATTTTTAATAGAAACCAGAAAAAATAAAAAATCATATCAACCAAAATAGCACAATGCAAGTTTGCCAATTGGTCTAACCACATACCAAGTTTCAAAAAAATATTGAACTTTTATTAGATATGGCCAAGAAAGTGAAGCATTTCGGATCATTTGAACCATGGAACCACGGACAGAGTGGACAACATGTCTCCCGCAAAGCTTTGCGTGGGACATATTTATACTTAAATGACGTAATACAAATGTTTCACTGAATCACAACGGCAAAAGATCTGCATGATTCATATCTAAGACAATCGATAAATTATGTCTGACTTGCGTATATACATATTCTTATAGAAAGTTTATGAACGTTTATTTTCGGAAATAACAGATTGTCACCAAAACCAATACCAATAGATGCTTATACTTTTACTTACAGAAAAAGACATTCATCATATTGATCTATTTATCTATTTATTCATCTGAAGAAGAGAATTCAAATAATTCTTAAAACAAAATGAATGTTTTGATTAATATTCTTTTCCACTTTACAACATATCTATGTAAAACGGATTTGCCAAGTCTACCGGGTTACCAGGTTTAACTGCTTATCAACCTCCCCACTAGAATCGTGATATTTCATCCAGTTTTTATCCAGAAATAATATCTTACATATAAAATAATTTGAAATTGTGTCCATCTTGTATCAACACTTATACAGTTTTATCGTTTGCACATCCACTTACATAAAACGAAACATTCAATAATTTTTTTTAATGAATTGTAATACAGTAGAACACGGATATAGCGAACACGGATATAGCGAACACTCTGATATAGTGAACAAATTTTCAAGTCCCGCCCCTATAATATATAGCGAACTAAATTCTTCGGTCCCTTGGAGTTCGTTATATCCGAGTTCTACTGTATATTGTGATATGGATCATACCTGTCCATGCATGACTGTTTTCAAGTTACTTTTTTGAAAATTAAAAAATCCTTTTTAATGGGCCATTTTTCTCAACAATAGTACTGTATTGTGATTGTATAAAATATAAAACAGGCTGAATAACAAATTGCAGTTTATTCTAAAATTGACTTTTAATAATAATCACATTATAACACAGAAAGACACTTTGTGAAATGTATTAGTTTGATCAAAGGTTTTACATCATATATATATATTTGATTCGATTCAACCCACTACTTACCTCCAAGGGAAGTTCTGTGTGTTTGTACAAGGTGAAAACCCCTTCGTACTGGTGTTGATACCGTCTGCATGTAGAACATTGTAATGGCGTTAGTTACACACTCCTGCAATCTTTTAAAGGGAATACAATTGACCTAACATGCTAACAACAACATTGCAAATTATCATCATCAAAATATGTTAATAACGAATCTTGTTCAAATATCTTACAAACTACAGATAAGGTGCATCATTTCAGGACATTGTATTTTTTGGATACATGAAATTACGAAAACGATAATACATAGACGATACTTTATGTAGTTTCCAAATACCAGGTTTATTTTATTGAGTGTCAGTGAGTGACATATCAACTTTACCCATGTCACGAAAGGAAATAAACATCGTATTTGGAAAACTACATAGTGAAAATATACATTTACATATATATTTTTCACTAAAAATAAACAGTATTTCATTGCTGATCATATACAATGTAATAATATCATATTCATGGTTAATGATAAATACTTCATACAACCTTCCATCAAATGTTATCATGTGTGGGTCACAGGTTGAATAGCAGGTTTTCCATCTGATACTGGAAGTGTCCTTTGACATTCGCACCTAAAACAGTAAATGTTAGAATTCCTGTTGAGCATTTGAACGAGGTGTGAGTGACGGGCTCCGCCAACTGCAATTAAGGACAACTAAATAGGCTAACATGAACTAAGTGTCGACTACAGTTGAAACAAACAATTCAAACGCTTGCTCACTATAGTTATAATTCATTGGACATAACTAATGTATAATGTCATAGTTGGCCCGCTTCCTTTGTTCGGGCTCGACAACTTAAACAAAGGTTTCAATGGAAGAAATAGTAGGGGCGTCAAAGAAAAGACCCGCCAACTACAGTTACTCCGAACTGCGAACTTCAATTGACAAGTTACTGGCGGGGTTAAGGAATTAAGGCAAAACATGGCAAGTATCGAGCATGACATGGGCGGCTATGACGACCGCAGTCAACATCTTAAACAGCACCTGGAGGAAGAGTAGCAGGCGCCAGTTTTATGGACGTCAGTTGTTGCTCAAGGATATTCATTGAAGAAAGACAAATCTCATGGTGTATGGAATAAAAGAATCTCCCTACGAATCCACCGATATGGCCTGCGTGATCTCCTTGTAAATACAGCGAACATCAACCAAAACAGAGTTGGAACCATGATATTCAAGGCGATACATAGGATGCCCTGGGCGAATACCAGCTTAAAAACAATCCTTCGGTATCAGGCAGTAGCATATGTACATTCATTGAAAGGAAAGATTGCAATGCTGTTCTTTACACGCGAAAACTGCTAAAGAAATCAAGAATATCCTTCCAAACGGATCTACCAAAGAAACTCAAGAAAATACAAGAAAATAATGGGGTAACAGGCTACAGCAAATGTTATTTTAGTTTATTTAGAGGCAATTCTAGAGGTTTTGTTGGCATATGTAACAACAAATTTGATTTTTCAATAAGATAAAGAAATCAAAGACAAAAACGGAAATCTTTTAGCATTATATCAATTTGTAGGTTCAAATTAGCAAGCATAAATATCTATGGACCAAATCATGACAACATCGATTTCTATGATGACTTGAATGTTAAGATGTTAACCATAGATTGCGACTGTTAAATTATGATGAGATTGGAACATTGTAGAGAATTCACACCTTGATTAATAACACACCAACAATACAAAGCAAGAGAAATATTTTAGATTTGATTACATATGGAGAAACCGTAACCCACCTAATAATGAAGAGGTACACATTGAGACAACAAGATCATCAAATAAGCATGACTTAACTATTTTTTAATTTCTCATCATTTAGTTCACTTTGTTATCAAATGCGAAAACATTTGAGCCAAACAAATTGATAGAGGACGCGGATTTTGTAAATTCAATAACTCAATGTTAAAGGATAAAGAATATTTAAAGTGAATAAACAAACAATGAAAGATAAGTTGATCAATATAAATGTGAAAAATTACCTCTACTCTATAAATGATCAACGCCTATCGGAGACAATACTTTTAATGATTCGAGGGGAAACCATAAACTATTCTTCCTATAAGAAAAATAACGATCTGTAAATGATAACGATAAAATGGAAGTCTTGGAGAACTGGTAACAGCAAGAGTTCGAGGAAGGATTATTAGATCAAAAGCTACATGGTTGGAACATTGCGAAAAACTGTCAAAAAAACAAAACAAACCTAGAAACTATGAATTTTCTAAACAAGTTATTTATAAGAAAAGAAACCAGTGAGAGTGAAATTTTAGACGGACATTGGGAAATAAAAAATGAGGTTAAATCACAAAACATCAGACCATAAGAAAGTATTAACCAATCAGGATATTCCAAAACTGTCACAAGTCATTATTTAAAATCTTGAATTAGAAATTACTAAATATGAACTTTGAACCTCTGTAGAAGAATTAGAGAATGACCTGGTGTTTTGGTTACATCTTAGTATATACATGTTAAGTTCAATTAATTATGCATACACAATGGCAAAGGGTCTGTAAAAGGCAGGGGCTCATCACATGTGTACTGAAGAACAACAAACGAAAACAATTCATATAAAATTGGAGATCAATCTTCCCTCTTTCAATTTTCTATAAAGTTGCGTACCTGTACATGTATATATCAGAATTATTATGTTAGATTTTATAATAAAAAAAAAATATAATCAAAAAGAATTTGTATTGAACTCGTAGATGTCACAAAGAGCACAATCGACAAAATGCTAGTCTGTTCTACCAATCCATCAGACTCACTAATAGATTATTATTTTAAAAAATGTTTACATTTTTTTGGGGGCAACAAACTAGATAAAGTCAAGAGATGACAGATAGTTCTTCATAAAAAAAGATGGAGAGCAAAATGCCTTAAAATAATGAGGTCATAGAGTCACAAAATGTCTTGGTTATTAGAAGGGCACATAAAATCAATCTCCAAATGGTGCTAATTATTTAATATAAATACAAAGACTGCACATCCATTGAATATATTCAATATGGATAGCCAATTTTTAGAAACAGATTTTACATTGATCTCATTTATGCTTGGATAAAATCTGTCAAATCTACGATAATAAATAAATCATCGTCTCACACTATTGCTGCACAAAAATACTTTGGTTAAATGAAAATCTCTTATTTATGACAACTATGTTTTCAACCAACATTGGTTTGACATAGGTATTATATTTATCAAACATCTACTTGATGAAGACGGTACTCTGTTATCATATGATAATTTCATTATTAACAATTGTATCATGAAAGTTAACTATTTTGGCATCTTTAAAGCTATTAGACATTTCTGCAAATTGTGCAACATTGAAAACATAATTAGAGATACAAAAGCCAACTTCCATCCAACATGTTTCACTTACTTTAATTAATGAAAGGAACATAGTTTAACTTGAATGTAATAAAATGTACTTAACTACTCAAATGATTACTTTTGGAAGTGGGAAGAATCACTATTAGTTAATATCACTGATAGAGATCAGTGCCTTAAGATACTATTCCATTTAGATGTATTACACTCAGTAATCTTCAATGGTTTCAATATCAATTATTACATGTATATTGCCAGTGAACTATTTACAATGTAAGATGATATTAAAGATAGTTACATTACAAAAGCAGACACCATTTGTCATCTATTTTGTGAATGACCAATGGTAATCTCGATTTGAATCAAACTGAACAGTAGCTTCAGAACGAATGAGATATTTACATCACTTTCATGATATTAATATCCTCATAAGATATACAAATGGTACCCATAAACCTATCTATACAATTTCGATATTGATCAACAAGATAATTTTTGACCAAAGAATCAGACATTCTGTCCAAGGGTGCAAGCAGAGGTTGACAAATATTATTACCTAGCTAAAAATATGACAGAGAAATCTTATTTTCAAAATTCAGCCCTCTGAGAACTTTGTAATGTTCTAAAAGTACATTTGTTTGAGATGGCGTGACTAACACTGACGCTAATAAAGTAATCTTCGATGGTTCCACTTTCCTGAATCAGAAAGCGCACTGCTTCTACCAACATCTGATCAGCCAACTGACCTATATCTGAGAGAGCTATGCTCCACAAACACACATCAGATCAGCCAACTGACCTGTATCTGAGAGAGCTATGCTCCCCAAACACAAATCTGATCAACCAACTGACCTGTATCCGAGAGAGCTAAGCTCCCCACACACAAATCTGATCAGCCAACTGACCTGTATCTGAGAGAGCTATGCTCCCCAAACACAAATCTGATCAGCCAACTGACCTGTATCCGAGAGAGCTATGCTCCCCAAACACACATCTGATCAGCCAACTGACCTGTATCCGAGAGAGCTATGCTCCCCAAACACACATCTGATCAACCAACTGACCTGTATCCGAGAGAGCTATGCTCCCCAAACACAAATCTGATCAACCAACTAACCTGTATCTGAGAGAGCTATGCTCCCCACACACAAATCTGATCAACCAACTGACCTGTATCTGAGAGAGCTATGCTCCCCAAACACACATCTGATCAACCAACTGACCTGTATCCGAGAGAGCTATGCTCCCCAAACACACATCTGATCAACCAACTGACCTGTATCTGAGAGAGCTATGCTCCCCACACACAAATCTGATCAACCAACTGACCTGTATCCGAGAGAGCTATGCTCCCCAAACACACATCTGATTAACCAACTGACCTGTATCCGAGAGAGCTAAGCTCCCCACACACAAATCTGATCAGCCAACTGACCTGTATCTGAGAGAGCTAAGCTCCCCACACACAAATCTGATCAACCAACTGACCTGTATCTGAGAGAGCTATGCTCCCCAAACACACATCTGATCAACCAACTGACCTGTATCCGAGAGAGCTAAGCTCCCCACACACAAATCTGATCAGCCAACTGAACTGTATCTGAGAGAGCTATGCTCCCCAAACACACATCTGATCAGCCAACTGACCTGTATCCGAGAGAGCTAAGCTCCCCACACACAAATCTGATCAACCAACTGACCTGTAACCGAGAGAGCTATGCTCCCCAAACACACATCTGATCAACCAACTGACCTGTATCCGAGAGAGCTATGCTCCCCAAACACACATCTGATCAGCCAACTGACCTGTATCTGAGAGAGCTATGCTCCCCAAACACACATCTGATCAGCCAACTGACCTGTATCCGAGAGAGCTATGCTCCCCAAACACAAATCTGATCAGCCAACTGACCTGTATCCGAGAGAGCTATGCTCCCCAAACACAAATCTGATCAACCAACTGACCTGTATCCGAGAGAGCTAAGCTCCCCAAACACAAATCTGATCAACCAACTGACCTGTATCTGAGAGAGCTATGCTCCCCAAACACAAATCTGATCAGCCAACTGACCTGTATCCGAGAGAGCTATGCTCCCCAAACACACATCTGATCAGCCAACTGACCTGTATCTGAGAGAGCTATGCTCCCCAAACACACATCTGATCAGCCAACTGACCTGTATCCGAGAGAGCTATGCTCCCCAAACACACATCTGATCAGCCAACTGACCTGTATCTGAGAGAGCTATGCTCCCCAAACACAAATCTGATCAGCCAACTGACCTGTATCCGAGAGAGCTATGCTCCCCAAACACAAATCTGATCAACCAACTGACCTGTATCTGAGAGAGCTATGCTCTCCAAACACACATCTGATCAACCAACTGACCTGTATCTGAGAGAGCTAAGCTCCCCACACACAAATCTGATCAACCAACTGACCTGTATCCGAGAGAGCTATGCTCCCCAAACACAAATCTGATCAACCAACTGACCTGTATCCGAGAGAGCTATGCTCCCCACACACAAATCTGATCAACCAACTGACCTGTATCCGAGAGAGCTAAGCTCCCCACACACAAATCTGATCAACCAACTGACCTGTATCCGAGAGAGATATGCTCCCCACACACAAATCTGATCAGCCAACTGACCTGTATCTGAGAGAGCTATGCTCCCCAAACACAAATCTGATCAGCCAACTGACCTGTATCCGAGAGAGCTATGCTCCCCAAACACACATCTGATCAGCCAACTGACTTGTATCTAAGAGAGCTATGCTCCCCAAACACAAATCTGATCAGCCAACTGACCTGTATCTGAGAGAGCTATGCTCCCCAAACACAAATCTGATCAGCCAACTGACCTGTATCTGAGAGAGCTAAGCTCCCCACACACACATCTGATCAGCCAACTGACCTGTATCCGAGAGAGCTATGCTCCCCAAACACAAATCTGATCAACCAACTGACCTGTATCCGAGAGAGCTATGCTCCCCACACACACATCTGATCAGCCAACTGACCTGTATCCGAGAGAGCTATGCTCCCCAAACACAAATCTGATCAGCCAACTGACCTGTATCTGAGAGAGCTATGCTCCCCAAACACAAATCTGATCAGCCAACTGACCTGTATCTGAGAGAGCTAAGCTCCCCAAACACACATATGATTAGTCCACTGAACTGTATCTGAGAGAGCTATGCTCTCCAAACACAAATCTGATCAACCAACTGACCTGTATCTGAGAGAGCTTAGCGTCTCCCAACATCTGATGCGTCCACTGACTTGTATCTGAGAGAGCACTGCTTCTCCCCACATCTGATGCGTCAACTAACCTGTATTTTAGAGAGTTCAACTTCTCCCCACATCTGATGCGTCTACTGACCTGTATCTGAGAGAGTTCAACCTCTCCCCATATGTGATGCGTCTACTGACCTATATTGTAGAGAGTTCAACTTCTCCCAACATCTGATGTGTCAGCTTCTCCCCACATCTGATGCGTCTACTGACCTGTATTTTAGAGAGTTCAGCTTCTCCCCACATCTGATGCGTCTACTGACCTGTATTTTAGAGAGTTCAGCTTCTCTTCACATCTGATGCGTCTACTGACCTATATTGTAGAGAGTTCAGCTTCTCCCCACATCTGATGCGTCTACTGACCTGTATTTTAGAGAGTTCAACTTCTCCCAACATCTGATGTGTCAGCTTCTCTCCACATCTGATGCGTCTACTGACTTGTATTTTAGAGAGTTCAGCTTCTCCCCACATCTATTGCGTCTACTGACCTATATTTTAGAGAGTTCAGCTTCTCTCCACATCTGATGCGTCTACTGACCTGTATTTTAGAGAGTTCAACTTCTCCCCACATCTGATGCATCTACTGACCTGTATCTGAGAGAGCTCAGCTTCTCTCCACATCTGATGCGTCTACTGACCTATATTTTAGAGAGTTCAACTTCTCCCCACATCTGATGGGTCTACTGACCTTTATTTTAGAGAGTTCAAGTTCTCCCCACATCTGATGAGTCTACTGACCTGTATTTTAGAGAGCTCAGCTTCTCTCTACATCTGATGCGTCTACTGACCTGTATTTTAGAGAGTTCGGCTTCTCCCCACATCTGGTGCGTCTACTGACCTATATGTTAGAGAGTTCAGCTTCTCTCCACATCTGATGCGTCTACTGACCTGTATTTTAGAGAGTTCAACTTCTCCCCATATCTGATGCGTCTACTGACCTGTATTTTAGAGAGCTCATATTCTCTCCACATCTGATGCGTCTACTGACCTGTATTTTAGAGAGTTCAACCTCTCCCCATATCTGATGCGTCTACTGACCTATATTGTAGAGAGTTCAACTTCTCCCAACATCTGGTGTGTCAGCTTCTCCCCACATCTGATGCGTCTACTGACCTGTATTTTAGAGAGTTCAACTTCTCCCCACATCTGATGCGTCTACTGACCTGTATTTTAGAGAGTTCATATTCTCTCCACATCTGATGCGTCCACTGACCTGTATTGTAGAGAGTTCAACTTCTCCCAACATCTGATGTGTCAGCTTCTCTCCACATCTGATGCGTCTACTGACCTGTATTTTAGAGAGTTCGGCTTCTCCCCACATCTGGTGCGTCTACTGACCTATATTTTAGAGAGTTCAGCTTCTCTCCACATCTGATGCGTTTACTGACCTGTATTTTAGAGAGTTCAACTTCTCCCCACATCTGATGCATCTATTGACCTAGGCCTGTATCTGAGAGAGTTCAACCTCTCCCCATATCTGATGCGTCTACTGACCTATATTGTAGAGAGTTCAGCTTCTCCCCACATCTGATGCGTATACTGACCTGTATTTTAGAGAGTTCAACTTCTCCCAACATCTGATGTGTCAGCTTCTCTTCACATCTGATGCGTCTACTGACCTGTATTTTAGAGAGTTCGGCTTCTCCCCACATCTGGTGCGTCTACTGACCTATATTTTAGAGAGTTCAGCTTCTCTCCACATCTGATGCGTCTACTGACCTGTATTTTAGAGAGTTCAACTTCTCCCCACATCTGATGCATCTACTGACCTGTATCTGAGAGAGCTCAGCTTCTCTCCACATCTGATGCGTCTACTGACCTTTATTTTAGAGAGTTCAACTTCTCCCCACATCTGATGAGTCTACTGACCTGTATTTTAGAAAGCTCAGCTTCTCTCTACATCTGATGCGTCTACTCACCTGTATTGTAGAGAGTTCAACTTCTCCCCATATCTGATGCGTCTACTGACCTATAGTGTAGAGAGTTTAACTTCTCCCCACATCTGATGCATCTACTGACCTGTATCTGAGAGAGCTCAGCTTCTCTCTACATCTGATGCGTCTACTGACCTATATTTTAGAGAGTTCAACTTCTCCCCACATCTGATGCGTCTACTGACCTTTATTTTAGAGAGTTCAAGTTCTCCCCACATCTGATGAGTCTACTAACCTGTATCTGAGAGAGCTCAGCTTCTCTCCACATCTGATGCGTCTACTGACCTGTATTTTAGAGAGTTCAACTTCTCCCCACATCTGATGCGTCTACTGACCTGTATTTTAGAGAGTTCATGTTCTCTCCACATCTGATGCGTCTACTGACCTGTATTTTAGAGAGTTCAACTTCTCCCCACATCTGATGCGTCTACTGACCTTTATTTTAGAGAGTTCAAGTTCTCCCCACATCTGATAAGTCTACTAACCTGTATCTGAGAGAGCTCAGCTTCTCTCCACATCTGATGCGTCTACTGACCTGTATCTGAGAGAGCTCAGCTTCTCTCCACATCTGATGCGTCTACTGACCTGTATTTTAGAGAGTTCAACCTCTCCCCATATCTGATGCGTCTACTGACCTATATTGTAGAGAGTTCAAGTTCTCCCCACATCTGATAAGTCTACTAACCTATATCTGAGAGAGTTCAACTTCTGTCCACATCTGATGCGCCTACTGACCTGTATTTTAGAGAGCTCATATTCTCTCCACATCTGATGCGTCTACTGACCTGTATTTTAGAGAGTTCAACCTCTCCCCATATCTGATGCGTCTACTGACCTATATTGTAGAGAGTTCAAGTTCTCCCCACATCTGATAAGTCTACTAACCTATATCTGAGAGAGTTCAACTTCTGTCCACATCTGATGCGCCTACTGACCTGTATTTTAGAGAGCTCATATTCTCTCCACATCTGATGCGTCTACTGACCTGTATTTTAGAGAGTTCAACCTCTCCCCATATCTGATGCGTCTACTGACCTATATTGTAGAGAGTTCAACTTCTCCCAACATCTGATGTGTCAGCTTCTCCCCACATCTGATGCGTCTACTGACCTGTATTTTAGAGAGTTCAGCTTCTCCCCACATCTGATGCGTCTACTGACCTGTATTTTAGAGAGTTCAGCTTCTCTTCACATCTGATGCGTCTACTGACCTGTATTTTAGAGAGTTCAACTTCTCCCCACATCTGATGCGTCTACTGACCTGTATTTTAGAGAGTTCATATTCTCTCCACATCTGATGCGTCCACTGACCTGTATTTTAGAGAGTTCAACTTCTCCCAACATCTGATGTGTCAGCTTCTCTCCACATCTGATGCGTCTACTGACCTGTATTTTAGAGAGTTCGGCTTCTCCCCACATCTGGTGCGTCTACTGACCTATATTTTAGAGAGTTCAGCTTCTCTCCCCATCTGATGCGTCTACTGACCTGTATTTTAGAGAGTTCAACTTCTCCCCACATCTGATGCATCTATTGACCTGTATCTGAGAGAGTTCAACCTCTCCCCATATCTGATGCGTCTACTGACCTATATTGTAGAGAGTTCAGCTTCTCCCCACATCTGATGCGTCTACTGACCTGTATTTTAGAGAGTTCGGCTTCTCCCCACATCTGGCGCGTCTACTGACCTATATTTTAGAGAGTTCAGCTTCTCTCCACATATGATGCGTCTACTGACCTGTATTTTAGAGAGTTCAACTTCTCCCCACATCTGATGCATCTACTGACCTGTATCTGAGAGAGCTCAGCTTCTCTCCACATCTGATGCGTCTACTGACCTTTATTTTAGAGAGTTCAACTTCTCCCCACATCTGATGCGTCTACTGACCTGTATTTTAGAGAGCTCAGTTCTCTACATCTGATGCGTCTACTGACCTGTATTGTAGAGAGTTCAACTTCTCCCCATATCTGATGCGTCTACTGACCTATATTGTAGAGAGTTCAACTTCTCCCCACATCTGATGCGTCTACTGACCTGTATTTTAGAGAGTTCAGCTTCTCTTCACATCTGATGCGTCTACTGACCTGTATTTTAGAGAGTTCAACCTCTCCCCATATCTGATGCGTCTACTGACCTATATTGTAGAGAGTTCAACTTCTCCCAACATCTGATGTGTCAGCTTCTCCCCACATCTGATGCGTCTACTGACCTGTATTTTAGAGAGTTCAGCTTCTCCCCACATCTGATGCGTCTACTGACCTGTATTTTAGAGAGTTCAGCTTCTCTTCACATCTGATGCGTCTACTGACCTGTATTTTAGAGAGTTCAACTTCTCCCCACATCTGATGCGTCTACTGACCTGTATTTTAGAGAGTTCATATTCTCTCCACATCTGATGCGTCCACTGACCTGTATTTTAGAGAGTTCAACTTCTCCCAACATCTGATGTGTCAGCTTCTCTCCACATCTGATGCGTCTACTGACCTGTATTTTAGAGAGTTCGGCTTCTCCCCACATCTGGTGCGTCTACTGACCTATATTTTAGAGAGTTCAGCTTCTCTCCCCATCTGATGCGTCTACTGACCTGTATTTTAGAGAGTTCAACTTCTCCCCACATCTGATGCATCTATTGACCTGTATCTGAGAGAGTTCAACCTCTCCCCATATTTGATGCGTCTACTGACCTATATTGTAGAGAGTTCAGCTTCTCCCCACATCTGATGCGTCTACTGACCTGTATTTTAGAGAGTTCGGCTTCTCCCCACATCTGGCGCGTCTACTGACCTATATTTTAGAGAGTTTAGCTTCTCTCCACATATGATGCGTCTACTGACCTGTATTTTAGAGAGTTCAACTTCTCCCCACATCTGATGCATCTACTGACCTGTATCTGAGAGAGCTCAGCTTCTCTCCACATCTGATGCGTCTACTGACCTTTATTTTAGAGAGTTCAACTTCTCCCCACATCTGATGCGTCTACTGACCTGTATTTTAGAGAGCTCAGTTCTCTACATCTGATGCGTCTACTGACCTGTATTGTAGAGAGTTCAACTTCTCCCCATATCTGATGCGTCTACTGACCTATATTGTAGAGAGTTCAACTTCTCCCCACATCTGATGCGTCTACTGACCTGTATCTGAGAGAGCTCAGCTTCTCTCTACATCTGATGCGTCTACTGACCTATATTTTAGAGAGTTCAACTTCTCCCCACTTCTGATGCGTCTACTGACCTTTATTTTAGAGAGTTCAAGTTCTCCCCACATCTGATGAGTCTACTGACCTGTATTTTAGAGAGTTCAGCTTCTCTCCACATCTGATGCGTCTACTGACCTGTATTTTAGAGAGTTCAACTTCTCCCCACATCTGATGCGTCTACTGACCTGTATTTTAGAGAGTTCATGTTCTCTCCACATCTGATGCGTCTACTGACCTGTATTTTAGAGAGTTCAACTTCTCCCCACATCTGATGCGTCTACTGACCTGTATCTGAGAGAGCTCAGCTTCTCTCCACATCTGATGCGTCTACTGACCTGTATTTTAAAAAGTTCAGCGTCTCCCCACATCTGATGCGTCTACTGACCTATATCTGAGAGAGTTCAACTTCTGTCCACATCTGATGCGCCTACTGACCTGTATTTTAGAGAGTTCAGCTTCTCCCCACATCTGATGCGGCAACATGAAGGGGGATGTGAGCTTCAAGTTGAGTCTTTTGCTGGAGGACCCGTATGTGCTGGTCACCTTACCAACGAGGGAGATAGAGACAGGCTCGTCCCAGCGGGAGGCAATAAAGGATGCTCCACACTCAGAAGGCATCAGAACAGCCTGATCACACTTGTCTGCATTATCTATAATATGACAAATGATGTTTGACAAAATATCACCCTCACCAACCGAAGGTGTTTTACAGAATCAGTAAGTTTTCTGGTTAGATTTAGATCTGATCACAATTTTTTGATCATTCACTGAAATGAGTTTAAAGAAATATAATGAACACGTACGTAAGGTATGTACTTTAATCCTGAGTTTGCATTCTTCAGTTTGAGTATGAGTCCCACATCCGAAGGGATCAGTGAGAGACAGCTTGATGCTAATAGAGGCTCCCTGGTACACGCTCACTGATGTGGTTGATACCTGAAGCAGTGGTTGTATTTGTGGTTTTATCATATACCCATTAGTTTCAATTTAGGTACGTATAAATCAAGTTATAAGAAAACGTACATATCAGAGGTAACATGCATTAAACATTATCAAATTTTGGAAACCAATTTACCTTAACATAATCTTTAACCTTTTGGTGACTTCAACATATTTCTCCAGTTGACATTGACGTACAAATTATAAGTAGGAATGTATTGCTCCTTGTATATTTCTTATGGTCAGTCAATTTGTGGAACAATCGAAATAAATTTATCTCAACATTTTCAAAAATTGGGTCAATATGAAAAAATAGTTGAGATTTATTTTCTGGATTGCATGAAATGGATAATCATACTCAAATATTGTCACCTGTATTTGATATTTTGATTTCATATGGTCTATAATTGAATATACATGTTAATAGCTGAATCCCTTTTCTACTCAGTAGGTCGTTGCTTTGACATTCTTCAAACCCTCAGTGGTTCAGCAAGAACGTGATCAATATTGTTCACAGTTGTAAATCATCTTTCCAAGAAGGGTTCCCATTGTATAATTTCTAATCTCTCTAAAGATAGAGGAATATAGCATTGAACAGAGGTTGTTGTAATAATATAATTTTTATTCTTTGTTTTTTTCTCTTTGTATCATTTCAAAACCAATTGAAAAAATTTCCAAGAGATTTTATAATTTCATTACGAGGAGTGGGTAATCAGCTGACTAGTTATACTATTTTACAATTTTCATAACAGTGATTTGCCCAAACATCGTTAATTCCCCCTATTCTTTTAAATTATCTACATAATGCTTCAAGTCATACCTTTGAATTCTAAAATTAGTAAAACATGTTTATACACTGCCTGTCAATGATCAAATCTAGATCACTATAGTGTTGTCAATATCAATTTTCAAACCTGACATCTTGGAAGTAGTATCACTTGTTTCAATAGTGTAGCAAGTTGCCTAGAACTAGTTTCTAACACCTACCTGAATTCCTACATATTTCCTCCTTGAAACCAGTGCAGGGGTTGATATATTTCCTTCTTCGTACGTAGCCTCAACAGAACAGGACATCTGGAAAAGAAGTTGAACATATATGTTAATGTACATGTGTAATATATCAACTGAATAGAGATGCCGGGGGTTTCGTAAATAGTGTTTATTCAGTTGTCAAGATCAAGTGTTGTTTAGAATACTAGGTCCTGATAGTTTCACTCAGTTCAGGACTTTTCTATTTGCAATCTACATTTATCTTCCAAAAGAAAGTTTATTGAATGCAATGATGAAATGAATTGAATTATAAATCATTCTTACACATTATACACTTTCCCTTATTAAAATATTATAAAACGATATGCAGTGTTTGTCGTTCAAAATGTGAATGGTTAAAAGTAAATGAGATTTTATCTGAAAGCTTCACCTGTATTCCGTATGCTCTTATATCAGCCTCTCTGAGGTGTGTTTCCGTCAGGACCTGGTTCTCAATCACGCTCCCATTGGACCATTTTTCCGGATCTGAACTCAGAACCAGCTTGTCCTCCACAAACCAGCTGGTGCTGTACAACACGTCCTCAGAGTGCTGGCTGAAGGTGCACAGGAACACCAACTCGCTGTGGAGCTCGTCAGTGTGGACCAGGCGAGATTCTATTTTAGGCTTCTTCTCTATTATACAAATCAGTATTTCAGACACTCAAAATGATAGCAAATAATATGTCACAAGATAAATTGAACATATCCTTCTCTCCTTTTCAACTTTACACATTAACGTTAGAATTGTATCTTTTTATGACAAGTTGTTATATGAAAGTATACCCGGATGCCCTCCAACCATCTAAATAATTTAAGAAGCTGAAGAGAAAAGAGTGAAATATATTTATGTTTTAGAAAAAAGTATTAATGTCATGAACATGGAAGAAAAATTGATAATATGAACGCTTCAAAAGAATAGCATAGAAAACGTTAATTGAAACTTAACAGAAATGTGAACGTTAAAGTCATATTTGCTTCTCACCTTGCTCAGTTTTTGAAATCACATACAAACTGGCATATTTGAAAACCCTTGACGATGGTATTTCAAGCAACTCCTGGGAATCAACTGGTCTGCTGTATACGCTGAAACCAGATTTGATGATGAAGAGGTAAGATATGATGCTCAAGAGTATACCAACATAAGGTTTGAATCATATAATGATAGGCACATTTTTCAATTTAAATGTAAGGAACAAGACATTAGTCACACCGAGAAATGGAGCTATTGACATCCTTAAACAACTGATATATTCAAATTTGTCATTATTTTCCATACTACAGTTATTATTATTGTTTTACCATGTCATATTATCAATATCATACACACATTACTTAGTTATGTGTTCAACATTCTGCCCTGAATAATAGTCACATTTTGAGCGCAACTAACCTCAATGCTAATTTTCATACCACTTGCAAATTAGTGATGAACAGTAACTTACCCACCATTATATGCTGTCAGGTATAGTGTATTGTACAAGAAGAAAACATCATTAAAATTAATCGTTCCAGAGTATAGTTCTCTCCTATTTGACCCATCATAAGACACTGACTCGATGAACCTCTCGGAACCATTAAGAGAGTACCCGCACCAGTAGATGACTTCATCTGTGAGCAAGTACACAAAGAAGGATTATTTTACCTGTGGTATAACTAAGGGGACTCGGGCACGTGAAGCAAGGTACCCTACCAGCATGAGACTGAAAATGATTGTGTTATTCAGTTATTCTACAATTGATATATCAATCAAAATCCGATAATCATTAAAGTCATAATTAGACTCTCTAAGATTTAAATATCAATCGTATGGAAGTAAGAATTAACAATTAACAATACAAAATATAACAGTCAAAACATACTAGGTTAAGAACCATCCTTTTTCTTTTGAGTCCATCCCAAATAATATCTCTATCCAAATTCAATCATTATGTTAACTGCTTACTCTCAGTGTCGAGTGTCAATCCGTATGTGGTACCCTTGGTTGAAGCAACTGTCACTTTGTTACTGCCGTCATATCCGGAGGCAAATATTCCGTTACCCCCAATTCCCCAGAAGATCTTTCTAAAATATATGAAATAATACATTCACAAAACCAATCTTATAATGTGAATGAGCTCTAATGAATACATGGCTTATATCATGACCCAATTAACGTCCAAACTATTACATTTACTTTAAACTCTATTGGTCAGAAATGCACATTAGTTTTATCACATGGCATAACGTCCTTTGTTCATGCCTCCATAAACTTATGGCTGTTTAGATTCCTGCACAACAACCATTGACTCCTTGACTTAAAAGGATAATGTTTTTTAAATAGATTATGTGAACCCGTTTGTCCCTACTAAAAATCTAATGTCAAGGACCTAACTCGTTGTTCCTCTTCTTCTCCAGTTGCAATGTGTCTAGCTTGATAAAACCTTGTGTAAAGACTCTTTAGCTGGTGGGAGCTATGATTTATAGGCTTGGTGAACCTGTGATTTCTTAAACGTTTTTATTGCCCTGCAAGCAATGTCTTTAATCAATCTTGAAAGGTGAAACGATTTATACACTCTCTATCTGTGATTTTGATATTGATTTATAACTTTGATGACCCTGTGGTCTTTTTCATAAAAGTTATAATTATAGAAAGCAGGCCCGAATGATCTATACATACATGTAGCACATGTCTCTAATATTCGTTTTATTGTATTTAAGAAATAGATTAGCTCTTTACATTATGTGTTTTGCAAAAAAAGTATTGTTTTGCCCTGAGGTATTAAAGTTAAAGCCTTTGGCCTCGTGCTTTAACTATAAAAGTTCAGGGCAAAGCTTTACTTGATTGAAAAACACACGTGATTGTTAGGGCTCCTGTCTTTCTTAAATATAGAAATGTAAACATTCGTTTTCACATCATTTTCTCTTGTAAATAGTGAAGATGTTGCTTATTTATCCTTGTAACAATTTAATAATGCTTGTAATCTTAACATTTAGAGGAAATTAAGCCATTCTATATATTTAAACTTAATCACAAAATACAGGGTTACTTTATTTCTTAAATTAATTCAAGTGGCGCCTTAGAAGTTTGCAAAAACAACAATTACATTCAAAATCTAACTCCTGTACAAAAATTATATTTTTTAAACTCTTTCATTATTATGATTTCATACTTATTTCAATATTGATTGTTTATTTCCTATTCACCGCATATTACATTGCACCATCTTGCGTTACTCACCTCTTCTGTTCATCAAGAGCTATAGCAGTAGGGTGATCAATATCTGAGGAATCCAAGATGACCTGAGCATTTCCTCCGGACAGGTCTATGCTGACTATAACATGGTTGTTATATCCTACGTAGAACAACTTCCTGGAGACACTGTCTATAGCTAGACCATATGGGTGGGAGGCTGAAAACAGTAGTCCTTGGTTATCAGTAGACAACAAGTTGTAAGGTTCAGGTAGGATTCATTACTTCCTTTTCACAATGTAACAACCATTTGTTGATTACCACAATAAAAGATGCTGTTTTGTTTATTTGAAATCCAAAACAGTAAACCATATCATCGCTGAATTTTAAAAGTTTCTTTTTTGTCGTTATTGTTTTTATTTTTTCAATATTTCCGAATATCAGTCAAGGACTTAAGTTTGATTTTCACTTTAGCCATTCTGATAATCAAAGGCATGTTCCCATCAGACAACAGGGAAAAAACACATAAATGCATGCCTTAATTGTACTATTTGAAATATATATATATGCATTTTTAATTGTTGTTATCAAAAGTTTGATATATAGACATTTCAAACTTTTGACACACTAATCATTATTAAATGAATTTAATTTAGTTCACTAAATTCTTTCAAAATAATTGCTGCCAAAAAAGAACTCTTCCACACCCTGAATCTTAATCAAAATAAAATTCGTTCTCAAACGAGAAGAGGAAAGTTGTGGCAATTTATATATTTATATATCTTTTTTTCGGTATAAGTAGTATCCATTAAGTATAAAATTGTATTCATCATTGTGACTTTTGTATTGTATAGCGCAGTCTGTAAACATAAAGGCAGTTATATGTACAACATGCACATTAAGTTAATGCAATAAAGTTACAAAGTTATGTAAGCGTCAAAAAGGAGTAACAGGTAGTAACGTTATTTCCTGGGCAATAAGCTACTAGCAGAGACTACAATATGTATATTTAGTCCCTGTTACAACTAAGGTAGACTGACTGATTGGATATTTTAAGTTAAATGCTGCATTAAGACATGTAGCATTTTTTCCATGATAGTTTTTTTTATCATGAATTGACTTCGTCAAAGTGTTAATTGTTTGGTTTTATTAAAGCGCAACTCCCGGGTAATTTACACTAATTTATCCAAGCCAAACAATACATTTATGATCATAGTTTAATAATATATACCTTTCATAATATGAATTTACGTTTGGTCGTTATAACTTTACATTACCAGCTACTAGAGGCAGTTTCTGAAATTATCTCCCCTTAGCTCGGTGGGCGATCGAATCTGACAGATGACCTGTGCTCCAAGACAATACAGGAGGTTTGACCTCTTTGCGTCATGGTAACCAAGTAAACACACATGGCTATAACTATAACAGGTCAAGCTGAGCTACTGATTTTGGTCAGGGAAAATTTGAAATTTAGCCCTGTTCCATGACCGTCGAAAAACAAGGATCCCTTAATACAATCTAGGTCCTCGCTTAGCAAGTCTAGAGTTTACAATTACACAACTATAATATGAAGAACAAAAATGCAAAGCTTAGGAAAGCGTTCCATTATTAAGAAAAATATTTCATAGAATAATACGTATATGCGGGTTTTATTTCAACATCGAGTAACAGAACAGTTATATTAGAACGTAGAAATAGAAGATGAACAAAAGCTGGATGACAAAATTGAACGCATCTTGCATTGTCTGATGGCTTAAAGATCACTTCTTGAGTTTGTGAGCAAACCTATATCAGTAGTATCATTTACAGGAAAGTTTAATTTTAAGAGTTTGTCTCCCTTGGTTAGATATGTAGTCGCGGCTCTCACACAACAAGCCCAATAAAGACGATTCTGATGTGCCTAATGAACTTCAAGTGGACTTAAAGGTGAGTTTATCTGTATCAGATGACATTCATGTGAATATTTTGAACAAGAACTTAACAAAATAGAGACTTTGAAAAAATAATGTCCATGTGTGAATCGTCTATCACCTGAACGGATCAGAGGTCAGAATCGTGCGAAGCGTGCATTACTGTACAGGTGTGTTTGATTAATTCCAACTGCTAAATCAAATATGCCTTCAAAACAAAAACTTGAACTTACGGAAATAAATGCAAATGGAAATACAAGAAATGCGTAGCATGATCTCGGAAATGGCCACAAAAGAAGACATTAAGCAACATGTAATGTCTGCGCTTAATGAATCAATTCATGAAATTAAGGCACGATTTGAAAGCAGAAATAGTCCATGCGGTACTAGCCGAAACGGGAAAAAATGAAGTTAAAAGTGACATCCTATCACTTCACAATAAAATGAATTGCTCCGTAAAGACTTAGAAACCAAATAACGAAAATTGATAATTTAGAGAAAAGCTTTTCTGAAATAGAAAAACGTGCAAATGAAGCGTACAAACAGAGCAACCAAAATGAACAATTTTCAAGAAAAAATAACATCAAGGTGTTCAATGTGCCTCAGACTGAGGGGGAAAACTTTGAAACAAAATTCGAAGAACTGATGAAGAATAAGACTTATTACGATGTCAATTTCGATGACATTGTGGCAATACATCGCATTGATTACGCAAATAAGTCAATTCTGATCAAATTTGTTTCAGCCGAAGCAAAGTCGAGGGTCATTCGCCTCAGAAAGCAAATACGAGAGAAGTCTGACTCGAGACTTGCCGATGATGTCACAAAGACTAATGTCTCTCTCATTAACGGAATCAAAAGTCATGATCGAATCGAAAGTGCGTGGTATTTCAACGGACGTGTCTACGGCTGCACCACAGATGGTAATCGCTACAAGTTCTACCCAGGTGATGATATCAGTGCAATTATCAATCGTCCCTATCATCAAATAATCAGTGAGAGAACAATAACTCTAAACATGTGTCATTTATCATTTTCCAATAGATGATTTAGGGCAGATATATTTGCAAAATATGTGCTTGGTAATTTTGATGGGAAGACAGCTTTAAGTAACAATGGACCGAATGAGGCAGTTATGTGCTTATAAAAATGTGTGCGTATGGAAAGATACAAACTTTATCCAGAATACAGATAACTTCATCTGGCCCAAAAAACAGGTTGACGTTTTTGTTCATTTTCTCATTCATGTAAAGACACTAGATATTCTCTTTTGTATCCAAGGCCCCTAATTTTGTTTACTTATTGAAGAAAGGGCTACTCTCAAGGGCATAGCAATGGCATGTTTTGTTTTTATTTTACCTCTCTCTCTTCTCTCACTCTCTCTCTCTTAATCTCTATCTGTCTGTCTGTCTCGCTGTCTCTGTCTGTCTCTCCCTCTCTTTTTCTCTCTCTCCTATACACACTCACGATGTGCTTACCCATCCGCACGATTTATTGATGAGTAATTTATGTGTCATATCTTTGAATGCTAGAGGTCTCCAGTCAGATTCTATTAAGCATAGATATGTTTTTTATTTTCTTTAAAGGAGAAAATCTTCTATCCTATTTCTTCAGAAAACCCATAGTACTCCTGAAAATAACTTCCCTGGGCATCCGAATGGGGCTATAGATGTTTTTTCTCACATGGAACCACTCACAGTGCTGGAACATTGATTTTGATAAAGAATAACTTCGAATATGAACTTCATGAAATCATATCAGATGATAATGGAAGATTTGTTATCTTAGATATTACAATAGAAAAAAAATAGATTTTCGAAAACGAATATTTATGGTCCAAATACAGACTCCCAAAACTTTTTCCAAGATCTCTTTTCAGAATTAGAGCAATTGCCTGGGTCGATTATTTGGGGTGGTGATTGGAATGTAGTCCAAGATTATTATCTAGATACATTTAATATAAAACACAGAACTAATCCAGGGGTTCTCGAGAAAATTAATGAAACTTAAAAAAAGCAAGGGTTAGTTGATCCATGGAGAATCTTAAATCCAGACAGGCGACAGTATACATGGCGACAGGCTAATCACATCAAACAAAATAGGCTCGACTCCTTCCTTGTTTCAGAAGAAGTTATGTCCCTTGTTAAGAGCGCTTCAATTGACATTAGCTATAGATCGGATCATTCTATCATTTCGTTAGAGCTTGCATTAAGTCAAATAGAGCGTGGACCAGGTTATCGGAAGATTAATGCGTCCCTCCTCTATGATACTGAGTATGTCAACACTGTCAGACAAACGATACTAATCTTTATACTTTGAACCTTGAACTTTTGGTAATTGCAGAATGTATTTAGTTACATGAGTCTTAAGATCAGCTCCTACAGTAATCATCTACAAATGTATTTCTCTATCCAGAAAGATTCTCACGCAAGCACAAAAGGGGTTGAGTATAATAGCTGGTAATAACTAATCACAAAGGTGGTTAATTGCGATATGAAAAATTATAATAAGTTTTGAAATGATTGTCTCCGATATCCGGCAATCATCGTGGCTTCTGTCGTGATTAAACAAATTCGGACGAGTGGCAACATTACAAGGACTGCTTTATTTGACCACTGGCAAGCAAAGTGGGATAAAATGTGCCTTTGGCTCGCATAATATATATTTTTTTATTCCTATTATATAATATTAATAATACGGAAACATGCGAGGTTAATAATTTCTTTATCATATAATGTCATTTTGAAATAAATTCAGACCTTGAAGTGTAAATGTATCATCCCAACTTGGAATCCTGTCCCATCTTAAGATGGGACGCGTCCCAACTTGGAATCCTAAGTTGGGACTTCCCATCTTAAGATGGGACGGGGAATATTAAAACATGCATGTAATTATCTTATTTAAACATGAATTGTGTTAAAAATGATATTTATTAAAACTAAGGGTATATACGTTTGACACGCACAAGAAAAATGTAATTTGATGTTGATTTACTTGACTTACGGGCTTGGATTCAACTCCCACCTTCTACAAGCGAGTGAACTGACAAGTATGTAAAAACACGATGTCAACATTCATTTAATGATCATTTTTATTTGAAATTACGCTTCATAACACATCGATGATTTAGTATTCGTCATTTTCTGTTCTTTTTCAATCAAAGTAAACAAAATAAGAAACAACATAACAGCACAAACCAAGCTACCTTTATTTGAAAATGAACATAAATGTGAATAAACTTATCTGTATTTGATATACTATGAAATACATGTATTAAGAAAATAAACAACTAGACCCTCTTTATTATAGATAATATGGCCTTCAAATGTGAAACCAGCTTACCTTATACAAAGAAATGAATAATACAAATGTACATAGAAATCCAATGTAAAGGCCTTTCTCACTGTGTGTTACAACGCTATCCATTCTTAAACTAAGCACTGTGGGTAAGTTAATCTGACAGCTTGGCATGTTAAAGAATTAGAGACTGACATTGAGTCATTCATGTCAGCAAGCAATTCCAATCAGTCATGAATGGGCACCAATTTGACAACTGTCACTAATGTATGGTTAAAACAACACTGAGTTGGGGGAAGAAAAGTCTCCTTTGTTTTTAAACAGGCTGTAAAATGGTTTGTTTACTTATCATGTAACAAGCTTGATTAAATCAATATAAACACATTTAAAAAACTTTATTGATGTAAGTGTTTGCTGAAATGTTTATGTGTATGAAAGGTTTACCAAAATGTGTAACATTCAATAACTCTTAACTGAGAACTCATAAAACAGAGAGAACAAAATTTTTTATTGAACATAAAACACCTAGCACAAAATTAGCATATTGATGAATAAAATTTATTGAAAGGATCTTAGATTTTAATTCCAGGAAGAAATCATGTCCTTTCCTGAAATGAAAACATTGATAAAGAGGAAGATGGAAATGAGGTAGAGATTCCTGTCTGAGAGTTTGGAGTCATTATTGGTTAAAGTTTATTTTCTTGTAAATAATAAATAGTATTTATTTACAAATAACATTCAAGTTGTATTGTCATAATGTAATATGGTAGTGTCAAAATTTTATTTTATATTTTCTAAGTCATCAGTCAAACCCAATAGAAATTCTCTGTTGGGACAGCCATTTCTTGGAGTTTTGAGTCATTATTGGGTAAAGTTTATTTTTCTGTAAGTATGAAATAGTATTCAATTACATAAAACAATCAAGTTGTATTGTCATAATATCATATCTTAGTGTCAAAATTTTATTTCATATCTTTAATGAGTTATCAGTCAAAACCTATAGAAATTCCAAGTTGGGACGGCCATGTCTGTTACTTTGGAGTCCTATACGGTTAATTTTTATTTTTCTAAAATTATAAAATAGAATAAACTTTCATAATACAATCAAGTTATAGTGTAGGAATATCATATCTTAGTGTCAAAATTTTATTTTATATTTTTAATGAGTTAGCAGTCAAAACCGATAGAAATTCCAAGTTGGGACGCCTATGTCTGAGAGTTTTGAGTCATTATTGGGTAAAGTTTATTTTTCTGTATGTATGAAATAGTATTTAACAACATAAAACAATCAAATTGTATTGTCGTAATATAATATTTTAGTGTCAAAATTTTATTTTATATTTTTAATGGGTTTGACTGATGACTTAGAAAATATAAAATAAAATTTTGACACTACCATATTACATTATGACAATACAACTTGAATGTTATTTGTAAATAAATACTATTTATTATTTACAAGAAAATAAACTTTAACCAATAATGACTCCAAACTCTCAGACATGAATCTCTAGCTCATTTCCATCTTCCTCTTTATCAATGTTTTCATTTCAGGAAAGGACATGATTTCTTCCTGGTATTAAAATCTAAGATCCTTTCAATAAATTTTATTCATCAATATGCTAATTTTGTGCTAGGTGTTTTATGTTCAATAATAATTTTTGTTCTCTCTGTTTTATGAGTTCTCAGTTAAGAGTTATTGAATGTTACACATTTTGGTAAACCTTTCATACACATAAACATTTCAGCAAACACATACATCAATAAAGTTTTTTAAATGTGTTTATATTGATTTAATCAAGCTTGTTACATGATAAGTAAACAAACCATTTTACAGCCTGTTTAAAAACAAAGGAGACTTTTCTTCCCCCAACTCAGTGTTTTTTTAACCATACATTAGTGACAGTTGTCAAATGGGTGTTATTATTTTGATGTTTGTTTTTATAATAAAGAATACAAGAAAAACAGGTAAGTATGATTGGTTTGCAGGATTACTGAGGCAGATTATAATTGGGATCTGAGAAGAAAGGTAAGTCGCCGACAAAGTAATGTGCAATCAAAACATGTAGTTTCGTATCCCTGAAAAGACAAGTAAAAGATGTTATTATAAATAATAATTACATAAAACTAGGTAATATATAGTCACAATACACCATATATAAAAAAGAAGTTTATTAAATGAATTTTCGATGGTATCTACGAAACTGTCATCTACGAACCTGATGTCTCTACGAAAAATCGGTATCTACGAACCTAGTTTATCTACGAAATCACTGGTTCCCCTTTGTATAAGGTAAGCTGGTTTCACATTTGAAGGCGATATTATCTATAGTAAATAAATAAAGAGGGTCTATTTGTTGATTTTCTTAATACATGTATTTCATAGTATATCAAATACAGATAAGTTTATTCACATTTATGTTCATTTTCAAATAAAGGTAGCTTGGTTTGTGCTGTTATGTTGTTTCTTATTTTGTTTACTTTGACTGAAAAAGAACAGAAAATGACGAATACTAAATCATCGATGTGTTATGAACCGTAATTTCAAATAAAAATGATCATTAAATGAATGTTGACATCGTGTTTTTACATACTTGTTGTGTTCACTCGCTTGTAGAAGGTGGGAGTTGAATCCAAGCCCGTAAGTCGAGTAAATCAACATCAAATTACATTTTTCTTGTGCGTGTCAAACGTATATACCCTTAGTTTTAATAAATATCATTTTTAACACAATTCATGTTTAAATAAGATAATTACATGCATGTTTTAATATTCCCCGTCCCATCTTAAGATGGGACGTCCCAACTTAGGATTCCAATTGGGACGCGTCCCATCTTAAGATGGGACAGGATTCCAAGTTGGGATGATACATTAACGATATGCTCCATTCTAAAAAGGTCATGTAATCGGTATACATTTCAAAGAACACTAAATTACAGGTTCAACTTTCAGCAAATAAAGGTTATATGATATCGTGCCGGGACTCAATCCTTGGAGATTCCCCTGATCTTACAGCCTTCCAGCCTGACCCAAGTCTTGATGACAATCACTTAGACTCACTTTATACAAATATTATTTCTGTTTATTTGCAACACTTGCCTAAAAATCTGTATTTGATGTTATAGGAATAAACATTAAGTTGCAAATAAATAAAAGAGTTACTGCCCCTGTATTAGCGACGTTTACAAATGGTTCTTACACATTTTGTGTTGTCAGGTTTTCCAGAATGGAGATCAACTCTTCAAGTTTGTAACTTCGCACACTATCACCATTACTGTTGCCGGATATGTACATGTACAACAACTGCATTGCTATTGTTGTAATGCCAGTTCAGTTACGGAATCCTTAGACTAAACGCCGACTATTTGCGAAGGTGAGGTTGTTGCGTTTGTTACTTCGCTACTAGATAATCTGTACTATCACTAGAATATGATTTTGCTGATAAGTTGGTAACCGACACGACCAAAGCGATCTAGGCCTATGTTATTCACACACAAAAATTAAGCGCATGATGAAAACAACTTGAAATGCTTTGATAACTAAGCTGTTATTTCTAAAATACAAATGCGTGATAAGTTTACCCTGACGGATTTTGTTATCGATATTTGTATTCGATAATAAAAACCACAAAACCTGAAAACTACCGATGACGTTATCAATGGTTAGCGACCGGTGTAGGACTCGCATGACATGCAAGGAGTTTTGAGAAATAGTTCGGATTTTGACCTAATTTGCATCTTTATCAGATTTTGAGCAAATCGGATATCGAGTTTATCCGATAGCTTTATTGCATCGATAACACCCTCCATTGTATGATAAATAGATATATACTCATGTTAGTACTTTGACCAAGAAAAGAATCGCCCCCTTTAAATGTATCTAAGTACAATGTATGTAAATCAGGCCCAGAATACATTTGCCCCCTTTAAATTTATATTAGAATATGTACCTCAAACCCAGAATAGAATCGTTCCCTAATATGTCTATATATATATATGAACTTAAAACTCAGAATAGAATCGCCCCCTTTAAATGTATATGAGTATGTACTTCAGAATCGCCCCTATACATGTATATGTATACAAGTACAAAAATAGAATTGCCCCTTTTATATGCATTTAAATATGCACTTAAGCCCAGAATATAATCGCCCCCTTCATGGCACTATGTGCATACAAATGTAGACTGAATAATAGCTGATGCACTTTTTATGACAATGTTTTCTAATCTGTATTGATAGTTTTCCCTACTTTTGTTACTTTTGGAGTACAACGCAGAATTTTCAGAATATCATGCATATTTTATTTTATGAAACCAGCAGGGTTAGCCAGTTATAAGGTCAGCCAACAAAAATAAATCATTTAGTCCGATAATAAAGGAAAGCCTTTATTTCTATAAAAATATCAAATGTATAATGAAATAGGACAATTTCAATGTTATTTCCGATTTTATAAGAAATACATCAATATTAAGTCGGTATCAAGCTCATTAAAGAAAGTGTTAATGACAAGGGCACTTTTTTCACAAACTTTATTGCCCATTCATTGATTAAGTTGTAATTGCGTAAAGTGAAATGAAAATTGACAGCGGGTTAAATAAATGTTTTCAGATTTCATGAAATGAATAAATTTATGTTGTTTCATATCATATACATTACAATAAGCAATTTTAAAGGTTATTCTGGAATAATTAATTCGAAAATGCCTTAATAATTCTAATACGATCTATTAGCCTTTAGGTCTACTTATTGCATTTAAAAGTAACTCATTTAGTGTTGACAACAATAATAGAAAATATCCCCATCTAAATGTTTAAATAGTGTAGCATAATAGAATACATGTAAGTAAAAGTAAAGACAAAATAATCATTTGACATAACATCATGACATTCGATAAACATTATCAGATTTTAAAATTGAAATAATGAACCGCAAGCTGAATGAGCTGATTTCAATTCAACCTGAATCAATCAATCCGTTTATTTCTGCACGTTGGCCATAGGTCCATACACAATAAATAGATAAACAGCAATATTTACAATATATACAACATGCTTTACACTGAGTCTCTTCTTAATAAGAGAGCATGAAATAGAAAGTTATTCTAGATTAAAGTAAGGGTAATTTGGTAGAAAGTATCGAAAATAATTTTATGGTATCAGTATGTGAATTAAAACTCCTTAAGTTATCATACAAAAGACAGATAAATAAAAAGCGGTTTTCATCTTCTGCAATTTTGCAAATTGTACAGAGTCTTTGTTGTTTAGAAACACATACATATCTACCTCTATTGCTTGATAAATTGGTGAGGCCAAGTCTAAAACGTATGAAAGCACTAGAATGTTTAAGATGTAGATTATATTAATACGATTCGGGATCAAGTAAGGTTTTGAATACGCAATAACAATCATAGCATGAGCTCTCATCGAAAACTCAATCGACCTAGTACGAAAAAGGTTTATAATGCATTTATGTGACCTACCGTTCCAAACCCATACCTCAACAACAAGTTAGGAATACCTGTTGCCAATGTACTTTAACCAATATTATCAAGATGGACAGTCATGTTGTAGGCTTTTTCTGGGAAGGCGATGTTCAGGCGTATTTATCATTTTACACCAATAATAAATTATGTACAAGGGGAATTTCCCGCATTCACAATACACCATTATACTAGGGGTCCTAATTTCAACAATTGTAAACCTTTTACAAGCAAGAAGATGAACCTTTTCGATGGCATAAAATTCCCTATAACCCGAAATTTACGACCTATATAAAAGGAAAGGTTGTACTTGGGAGTCAAACAATTTAAAAAAAATATTTGGTCCAACTACCCTCAACTTTGGAAAAATAGAAGCAATTGAAGAAGGGCCCTTTTCTCTTTAATTGATAAATCATGGATGGACTTCCTCAAATTTAGTGTGTGAGTAAATAGTATGCCATATCATTAACAGTCGTTTGTCCCCTTTAAAGAACCAATTCTCTTTATCTGCTAATGGGCCATCCTTACGAAATACTACAATACTGCAAAGTATTATTATAATCTAGGGAGAACTTATGTTTATGAAAATCAGCAAATCTATAGAAATAGCGTCACATGTTCTTTCATGAGTTTTTCATGAGCACTATCACTGAAGTTCAACAGCAGAATAATGATCACGATTCACTTGAAAGTGAGCTATCTTTAAACATTACGTAAGATTAGATTAGCATCAAGTACCACATTGACAAAGATCTATTCAATAAGAATTAAAGCGATGGTGAATATGATAGCATTTTTTTTTACACCGGTCGACTTCATTTGCATACGTAAAGGTCACGTTAACTGGCGATGCCGCCCACAAACCGGCAAAGAAAGGTATGGACAAATGAAGCAGCCCTATAGGCTAATCTCACAAGAATCAACCGATTGAAACTCATGTTACATATTTGTGGAATATGTTCATATTCCACGAGTGTCCTCGCAGACGTAATGCGCCAGTGGCACAATTTACAATGTTGGCGCTGTGAACAGGATTCGCGACTGTGCAAGCAGCAGACCACATTGTCGTCTGTAAAGGTTACCAGTCGAGTTTTGAGTGTGTATGAATTGTAACACCGATGCACATGCAGTTCGTGACACCGAGCCGCGAAGCGACGAGGTGTTACGCACTGCATGTGCATCGGTGTTACAATTCATACCCACTCAAAACGAGGCTGGTAACCGTCTTACCGATCAACAAGGCATTTATTTATTTCATTTGTTCAATTGACGAAAAGACGTCGAGTTGAAAACACAAATTAATTTCAATAAATTCGAGGAGAGCGGAATAGACCTCAATAGTCAATAACTTTATCTTCACCAATCCCCTGTAGCCTAGTGGTACAGTCTTGGACAATAGTTAGCAAGGTTATGGGTTCGTATCCCATGCGCTCTACTTTTTAAAATTTTGCATTTAGAAATTTTACTTGAACGCTAGAGGATGAGGCAGTCTAAGTAAACCTAGCCTCAATATTATCCGTTTCACTTCTATACTGAGTCTAGAAAGGCTTGATTGAGAGTCGCGTCAGCCCACGTGACCAAGTTGACCAATCAGAACTGAGCTTACCAAGCCACAATAGTCTGCCTTCGCACGTATAACGTTGGAAGGTCATAGGTCGCAGAAAGGTCGGCTGACGCGACCCTCTATTAGACCTTTTTAGACTCAGTATAGAAGTGAAACGGATAATATTGAGGCTAGGTTTACTTAGACTGGAGGATGAGGTTGTTGCAAATTTCATATTCCGAAAAATAATCACATTTCTAAAATGTAACGTGAACAGTGAAAATTAACTTTAAAAGTTTGAGGAGAGCAGAATAGATATCACAAATCATACATTTCATATTCACCAATTCTCTGTGGTCTAATGGTATAAGTCTTGGGCTACAGAGCGAAGCGTTGTAGGTTCGAATCCCGCGGTTACATTTCTGAAAATTTTGGAGATCGATTACATTACTGGTCTTTGGAATTATGAGGTGCGAAATGGAGGGCCTCATGCTAAATAATAACTGCCTTGAGGTATGTAATGCAGTGTATACCACCCCAGCACGAGCAAATAAGAGGTGTGTAAGGAGGTTACCACCCTGGTACAAACAATGGAGTTGATCGGTAAGCACTGTCCACCGCAACTTTTATTTGTCTGCACCGCGATCCAAGTGTGCCAAACGAGATTGTCGTTCACTGTGAATGATAATTCACTCACATTGAGGAATGAAAGTATTTCCCGTTTACTAATAATGTTTAACGAGATATTCCATACCTGATATTGTAAGCTTCGTTGTATTTATTAAGTTAGCGACCACGTGGGTACAAGACGATCTTTTAACCCATGGGATCTATGTTTAGCTACTGCCTTTAAGTTTGTTTACATTATGACTTCTAACTTTGATTTATCAATTGGTCTACCATCGGCATTTATGTTAATAGATTACACAAGTGTAGGTTATTTTCTATGTAGTTTTCAATAATGTATATAATTAGTTGCAACGATGTAAGGTATTTCATCACATTACTTATGAGTAAATAATGTAATTTACTGTTAGAGTCAGGTTTACATTTTGCACTTATTGTAATAGTGTAGGGTATAATATATTCATAACATTATATTAAATTCAATTGTAGGTTTAAGGTTGTATCGCAGGATTGTTATTATTTATGTATTAAACAAATATGATTATTTTGCACTGGTAGCAGCAGTGTAGTTTTATCTTATCTCTGTTTATACACTAGTGACAGTAGTGTATATATTTATTTTCAAACATTTAAGTTTTATGTTAACGTACTATTTTTACACTATGATGTCAGTGGTATTGGGAATATATATTTATAATTCCTTGTATTTTTTCCAAAACGTTTGCATAGATTTCTGGTTCGGAATTTGAAACATTTAATCATTTTTAATTCTATATTCAGTTTTTCATGTAAATTGTTGTTTTAATGATTTCTAACTTCTGGCTTTTTATTTATACTTGGAATCAGTTAATTGGTACACCTGTAACAGTGTAACATTATTACTCTTCTCTACTTTGACATTTTGTTACACTGAAGGGTAAAATTCATCCAAACCTGACTCCGTGTAGAACAGTTCTCTTCTGCAGACAAAGTGGCCAAGCCCCTGGCGGGATTCGAACCATCTGATCCGAAGCCGAACGTGCTAACCACTGCGCTTTCCCACCCACTCCTCGGAAGGGTAACGGGTACATTGTTGACTTACCATACATCACGCTATTGTCAACCATCACCTCGATCATGTGTGGAACAGAAGAAACGCCAGCTGGCAGTTCATACAAAATTCTCGGCTGCGACGACTAGTGTATCAAGTTGATGATATGTCAACTTTTACATTGCGGGACATGTTGACTTTGATCATGTGGTCTAACTAACTTTAAAAAGCTTGTATACTTTTTGAAGCAGATTTCTCTCTACAGGCAACGAAAGAGTAATTTCATGAAGGAAGATTTACGTTACTATCCATATAAGTTGTGGGGTGTTGACGTGATTTGGAGGACGGACGAACCACAGAAGCCCGGAGAATAAAGTTGTTCAAATTGTGTTTTCCGAGTATTCTCGGGTATTTAAGAAATGAATTTACAATATAGTTGTCCACACGGTTATAACCTGTTTGAAACTTGTAATATAAACTTGTATAATTGGCGAGCTTGCCGAGCCAATTATGCTAAAGTTTATATTACGAGTTTCAAACAGGTTATAACCGTGTGGACAACTATATTGTGAAATTCATTTCTTATAAATTCCCACTTTGTATGTAAAGCCAGAAGTTGTTTTTATATCATTCGAAATGCGATTCTGTAGTAACTTCTAAGCTGCTTGTTGCACTGACCTAGATATCAGTTAGACCCAGGCGGGTCTCTACCAGGTTCAAGCGCATGCAAAAATAGTTCATAACTAAAAAGGAAAAGATGCACTTTTTTATTCCACAAATAATCCTTTATGGGTATCATGTTAATAACAATAAATGTATTGATACTGTCCTGTATCGAGTGTAGAGTATCAGCTCTAAAAGCTCGACGTGCTTGGGAAAGTTGGGTTGTTTGTTTGACAATGAATGTAAGCATACAGTTATTTAAAGTTCCTCGAGAAATAATGTCAATTACAGGCCCGCCGATGTTTGACACTGTCATTGACAATGACGAGTACATGTTTTCAAACACTGCAACATCGTTTTTTTAAGACCATCGGGGGCCTCGAAACTGTCTATGAAGGCAGAGAGCACGCCACGACACTATTTGTTGTGCATGGAATGGGGTGCCTTGAAACTGTGTTGTCGCAAGTCAGGTCATTCAGAATGGAGCTCAACTCATGCTTTTGAAATGATGTACATTACATTGTTTAACTTTGCCCACTATCCTCATTTCTGTATACCGGAGATGAACATGTACAAATTTATTTATTTGTAACTTAATGTTTGTTCTTCAAACATTAAATACAGATTATTAGCACGAGTGTTTATATTTGTATAAATTGAGTCGAAGTGATGACCAAGCCTGGAATGACTGTAAAATCAGGGAAATTCCCGAGAAATGTAGTTCCGGCACGACATCGTATAAACTTCATTTACTGAAAGTTATTTCGTATAACCTGCGATTTAGGGTTCATTGAAATGTATACCGATCACATGACATTGTAAGATCCAATCAGAAGCGAGCATATCGTTTACATTTCAAAGTCTGAATTTATTGACTGATACACAGTCTATAACCTATGACTGTAGCATGCAGTACTTCAATGTGTTTGTCGCGCAGAGGTCTGATTGTTCAGCGTTGAGGTTGCCTTCAGTCACAAGACACATCCGATAGCAGGGCTGACCAAATGAAGCAATCAAGATCGACTAAATGATATTAAAAATGATCATGATCATTGTACAGTTTCCTGAAGTACTGGAATACAGATGGGATTGTTTGATACTGAGGTATGGTTTACCGGTGATGATCAGGATGGTTTCAATTTAAGGAAACTGGTGGTTGGTTTTTGGCTTTTTCATGTAAATAAGTGTTCCTTGAGTTTTTGAGTGTTCGTCAGACTTTGCCCTTTCTTTTTATCTGGGCTAGTGTCGCAAGGGACTTACTGTTTTGTGTATGTTTTTTTATCTGGTTTCTGGTGGAGGGATAGAGAAACGAAATTTCTATCATTTGAGCTGGGCGAATTAGAGAGAAATTGATTTCTCTTTAGGAACAAAACAGATAAAAGGGAGGTAATACTTGTGTAGAGGCCGCTGTGGGGTGTGTATAAATGTGATGTCAGTGCGCGGGAAGTCCATTCTCGACTGCGACGACTAGCGTATCAAGTTGATATGTCAAATTTTACATTGAGTAGCGTAAATGAGGGTTTTTTTTAGGCAAATTGTAAAATTGACAGCAAGTAATAACTAGTTTGTATTATCATGGGTTCTGTAGAAAGAAATGAAGACATATTTTGAAGTGAAGGTGTATTTTGAAGTGAAGGTGTACTATGAAGTGAAGGTGTACTATGAAGTGAAATTGTACTATGAAGTGAAGGTGTACTATGAAGTGAAATTTTACTATGAAGTGAAGGTGTACTATGAAGTGAAGTTGTAATATGAAGTGAAGGTGAAATATGGTGAATTATTTTATGGCGAAGTGGTGATGTCGTTGTTACGTTATAAAGGGTCTATTCCAGTCGAAATGAAGACAAACGATCCTGGTGACATTCATGTGTTTACTTCCCAGTTTTAGTTAGAGTTAGCTCCCTTTATAGACTTGCAGAGGCTACGTAGTAACGTAGCCTCATCTGTAGTGTACATGCTAAGCATTGTGAAGATAAATGAACGAAGTTGGAGCAAAAGCACCCGGGAGTTGCGCTTTAAGTGTTTCAAGGACACATTACAAGCATATACAAGTATTGCAGCTACTGTTAATAACGAAAGACTAAATAAGGGATGAAGACAACCACTTTTATCCATGACATCCATTATCATAATTGGACAAAGAATGCTACTGCTTGTTTTCACAGCGTTATTTCAAACACATATTTGTGTCTGTCAGCAAATATGCGTTCGTTTGCCAATTCATTACAGAACAAAATTGCGGCTGATAAAAATATGCATGTTCCTTCTTTAGCCTTTAGACAGTGTAAAGGTACAATTCTAAATTCAGACGACTAAATATTCGCTGCTATTTTCATCCTTACAAATATTCACATAATCAAGTTGACAACTTGCACTGTCAAATTGACAACAGTCATTGTCAACTTGACAACGTTTTACAATTACCTCCCTAAAGCCACATCATTTTGGAGTTATTTCCCATGTTTTACAAAGTCTTTGATCCATGCATCATTCTTCCAACTTTGTGTATACAAATATGAAAGGGAAATTATTAGATAATGGTTTTTAAAATATTAGTCGTATAAGCTACCAGGCCATGTACAATAAAACGTGTTTTACAGCATTATAAGTAATTTTTTAATCAATGTTTATTCATATTTCAGATACTGAACTCCATCTACCAATTTGATGGAAGTTGCGGTGTGGTGACTTCATCTATAAAGTCATATTATGGTGCTTATATGTGATATAATTCAGAAATTATATGTATGGTAAATTAATCATCTGAAGTCAAGCATAAAACATACTGAGATATTGCTTTTCACGTTTTCACAGGCACAAAGGATAACCAACAAAACAGAGATATATCTGAAACAGAGTACAGTAATGAAGTTACCTGGCAGTCACATTTGCAATATCTCCACAACGCATAGAACCAACTCAGTTGTGCCTTGATGTTACTGTTGATTAATCAAACTGACTCCCTTGGTTGAACACTAACTTCTTAAAAAATGACTGGCATGTTTATCGGATGTCACGTGTGTATTGTTGCAGTAACCTTTTCGTGAATGCATAGTTGTGTTTAGCTTGTCTTGCTTCCGTGAATAAATAGTTATCACTTCATTAATCTATATATTGTTATACTTCCAAATAAATTATAATAATTATTAGAGCGATTAAAACTAGAAAAAAGCTGTTGCAAATGAAATAAAAGATACAAATATAAAAAAAAATTATGCCCTTTTGTGGCAATGAACCTGAAAACATTAGGCATGTTAAATATACATGAAATTTGGACCAAGGTTTAACCCTTTATAACATTTTGATAATATCTCTGATCTTGATATTTATTTTACAACAGCTCGGTCAGCCTATAAGTATCATACACTATTCTGTTACCTACAAATATATCATAATGCAGGTATCAAACAGAATGAGTTATCAATTTTGTAAATATACCATTAGGTAGAAAACATTATTGCACGTAACAATACTGCTTTGCTTCTTATTGTGTTCTGGTTATATCCAGTGTACCTATGTAATATATATTTTATGGGCGCTTCATCATATAAACTGTTCAAATAGTATATAACCATGCTGTAATACTTGAATGTTCCCAAATATGTATCTACTGAATTGAAATAAATAAATTTGTTTTTTTAAATTGAATAAACAGAAATAGCTCGGGAAACAATTCCCCCTCTCTACAAGCTGATAAATACCTACCAAAATAACAAAGATAACGAAAGATTTGGTTGGGTCATATGATCAATCGTATGCACTTGACCCACACAAGCGAACACAGTGACCATACATTTGAAATACATACTCTTGACCGCAAAAACAAAATATCATACTTTATAGAAATTAACCAGGTTGAGGTTATCACGAGATAAGTAATAAGCTACCACTTCAAATCCCAACACCAACGTTACAAGTTAACTGGACAAGAAACTTGTACTATTGTGGCATACATATTGGAACACTCATGTCACTTCTTTGAGAAAATCAATAATGCCCAATGTCAACCTGTAAATTCAAATTTAAACCCAAATCAAATGTGATTATTCAATAGATTTATTACCCATATGGTTGAAATTAAGTAGTGACATTAGTAGCTTTAGTACAGTACAGCTCGGGCAGTAAAAAAATTCACACTCGTTTAGTAAAGGTCATATGACACACATTCTTGGGTAATAATCTCTATATATGTTGCACGCTTAAACCGTTTGCCGTTCATATATACATACATGTACTTACTTTCAGTTGCCATCCCACTTTCTTTTTTTACATGGAATTTCTCCTATCTCATTTTATAACTTTTTAATAATGCCCCAACTTTTAGTTTTTGGAAAGTTTGCTAATTCTTCTAAACTTCATGTTTCTTTGTATTTTGCTTACCTTTTAGTAAAATAATAGCAAACTCCCCTTCACATCCTAAATCGCAGCCGACCTAAAGCTAACCACTTGAACCCCAACAACATAAATCTGTTATTCAACATGACTGAGTCAAAACGTTCAAATGATATATTTTAGTATGTAACTGGGAAAAAAACGAAATCTGCAAAACAGAGAAGGCTATCTCGTAAAGTGTGGAAAGGCTAAATATAAGTCCATTAATAAACTTTAACAAATGTTCAATTCCTGAGTCGCTGAAGACATTTCATTCGTCTTCACTAAATTTACGAAGAGACAGAGGCAGCGCCACTTGGGTGAGAGGACAAGGGAGGAGAGAGTCTTTGTTTGACAGGACATTAATAAATGAAACTCTACCTCTCCCTCAAAGATAATGAAACAAAGGTGTATATGAAGCAGTCGTCCATGTTCTAGCAGATGCCACAATTCTCTCCCATGTTGAAATAAATAAAATGTTATTCTTTACGAAATTAAAAGATTAAATAAAACACTTTCTAACGTTTTTAGGCAGTAGTGATACTAGTTTTAAAATATTGCAAGCATAAGTGGCATTGTCTAAGTAATTAACGTTACTATCTGATTAAATGAATGTCCCTAATCATGAACAAGCATACCTTTTACCTATCTAATGATTGCTTTTGATTCCTTATTATTTCAAAGTAGATATTTTAATTTGTTTGTTTTTGAATGAATAAGTCATAGAATTTTATCATGAATTCTTGTCGCCGTTTTGACAACGGTTTTGACTTTTGTCACAAAAATAACCAAATAAAAAAATCAAAGTATGCAATAGAAAATATGAATAAATCTGAAAAAAAAAGATTCAGGGCTTTATAGTGATAATACATATCACACATGTATTGGCTAAAGTTAAGAGCCTGCTTTGAAATAAAGGCAGTAATTGCAAGCCGTTTTAAAAAGAAGATTTCAATGTTATTTGACATATTTGAATTTTTGTGAATTGTCAAAGGTTCTATATTTTTAGAATGTCTGATACTATATTAGGCCATGCAATGATCTGAAAATTGCTGCTCTAATGCAAAAATCATGAAATTTGTCGGTGAGTTTTTGTTGTTATCTGCCCTTGAAATTTGAAAACTTTAAAATGGCTAAATCTTGTAACAGTTTTAAACAACCAAAATTCCATGAAACTGTCTTCCATTTTCTTTTACCTCAATAATCCATCTGATTTGTTTGTGACTTACCTAAGAGCGACGAGGAGACAGTGTTGACCACGGTCCCATCCATGTTGGTTTTCTTTATACTAGCTGGGCTCTGTTCAGACCAGTACAACCCCCCCTCAACAGAATCGTAAGCGATACCCCATGCATATCTTGCAGGTGTCAGTTGATGTTCTTCAACATGGGTTCCGTTCAAAGACAGGTGGATGATATTCTCAGCAAAGTTTTCACACAGATAGATATCCACCTGGTTTGTTTCATCTGAAATTGACGTATATGTTGGTTGTTCAAGCCGTAAAAGGTAAAGAAACATGATGTAAGAAACGCAGTTTAAAAACGGAAGCAGTTGTGAGAAAACAATCTAATCACTTTCATTGCAAATTTCATTTAAGTCGTATTAATGTTAATCTTCACAGTGTTTCTTTTAGTATTTGAAAGAACTTTAAGGGAAACTGCATTGAAGAATTGAGTCTTTAACTGTAATTATGTTTGATAACTTGTTACCATTGAAGATATTTTCCAATGGTCCCTTCATTGAGAATAAGTAAATATTATCTCTTATAAATACGGTGAAATAACTAGTTTTCAATCACTTTGCAATACCCCTTACAAGCAATTCGTAGTGCTGGGCATAACTGGCTTTATTCTTATCATTAATGATATCATAACTTCATGATTGGTCCTCAGTTGTTTTCAATTTTAAATTTTCAAAACATTTCTTGATTCGTCAAATAATGCTTGACTGGGTTTAAATAATATAAACATACTTGATATACTAAATATGTATCATCGAAAAGCTAAAACAGCCCCACCCCCCAAAAAACGAATTTATTCAAATCATCTTAAGAAACACAAACTTGTTACCATTTAAGTAATCAAAATCTCAGTTATCTTAAAATAAAGAAAGGAGTGCGCGGGTTGCTTCAAATAATACTAAGCCTTTAAGTCACAGTGTGTCATGCACACCCATATTCCACAGGAGAGCACAAATCACCATGGCGAAATCAATTGTTTCACGCGCATGGATACATCAACTCAGCACAATTAAAAGAATAGAAATGTAGATAATTTCAATGGAATTATCACTTTTTTGTAATTAATAAATATCATTATAAAGAAATACGAATTAAAAGTTGTATGGTGTCAAAGTAAAGTAGATGAATGCTCTGATTTACCAACTCGCTTTGTCAGTAGACACGACTTTGAAGGTGTTGGACGAAGTCGCACATTCCAATGTCACATGGTCCTTACGACCAATGATATTTCCAAAAGTGTTTATCACACATGTGCAACATATCATAATTGACAAAATGACTAATTTCATCACATATGAAAAAGAAATATACTTACATGTCTAAAACCATATTGACACTTTCACGCATTTTGACTCCGCAATGGTACTCACTTATCAGTACCACTGCGAATGGTTAACATGCATATGTTAATTGGGTACTAAGACTACTTAATGAGGATTCGAGATCATATGAGCAACAGTGATTATACTGTGAGGATCAGTGAGTAAACTGAGTACTAGTGAGTGACACACGTCACATGGCGGGAAGAATTCCTGAACACTCACAGAACCCTAGATCAAACAATAAGCACCATTGTGTTGGATCGAATATGACTTTAAGGTACAATAAAAGTTTTAAATATTTACTTTCAAGAGGAGTCACTGTGCAGTTGTAATCTGCTACCGCCAGCAACAGGATCAGCAAACATTTGAGAACCTGAAAAATATAATGTTACCACTAACATATAACAATAAGCGAACATATGAGAGTTTCATGACTGTAAAACGTAGAAAATAAAGATGTCAATAATGTCTCAAGAGGTTGAATTAAGAAAAGGTATTGGTTAATAACCTTTGTATTGTCAGAATTTAATGAAGATCATCTGTGGTAATGAATGCTTTTTGATTACCAAAATATGAAGAACAAGTTATTATGGATAATCAACTTCTTTATTGCATAAAATCCGACGTTACCAATAATATGCTAACGGTTTTGGTAATCGAGCAGTCTCTGTTGGGACCCCAACTTCAAAAGTTTGAAATAATGTTTCCTTCTTGTCATTTCCAAACATTTTGAACATCGCGATTATGATAAAGGCATCAGTAGGTTCTTAGTATGTTTCAATAACTTTGTCATCCAATTAACTTATATTTATTCAATGTTTTCCCAAATATAATATTGTCTTTCTTTGTATATATGTTTAGTACATGGGTCTTAGGCTTTTAACTGAAATAAAGAATTGAATTGAGTTGAATAGTATTTCTATAAATTTAAGGTACCAACCTACACTTTCTGTGACGCAAAGCTAGTCCGATTTGGTAAGAAAACCTCAAACTGCATTTGTTGATTACGCCAGAAAAGTAAGATTTACGCACAGAGACAATATGCCAGGGATAACATCTCTGAGTTCATGCTGCACCAAAGGGCATACAATGGGACTCAGTTTACTTTTGCTTTTCTGTTTTGAAGAAGATTACACACTGAATTTAAATGTTCAATAAAGTTTCTATTCGAACGGTTATTTTTTTTCCTCTCCTACGAGTAGGTTATTTTCTTTACCAAATGTTGCAACCAGTTGATTGTTATATTTCTATAGACGAAACGTTCTGCCTGTCTGCTCTGATATGGAGAGATTATTAGAAAAAATAGTTTTGCTATATGACTCATATTAAACGAGTGCGAAGTTTGTGTAAACCTGTCAAAAGAAAGGGTTTTATCATATGATCAGCAAAGAAATACTTGGTTTTCTTATGTAATCAGCAATACTGGGTTTTTCATCAGTGAAATAAAATGTCTATTTGGCTACAGTTAGAATATCTTTTCACAGTGAGCAGTTACGACATTTGATATTGCCAATGGTCAGGTGCCGTACTACTTTCAGCTACGTGAACAAATGGGGTAACTTTTCAAGTTTAAATCAAACTCAAATACATTTTCATTTAAAATCATATAATAATAAGGATTAGAAATATAAGATGTATTTTTCCAGAAATCAGGCTTATTTTGTCTCATAACATGGGTAAAGTTGAGTAATTCTTCATTCCTCGGCCTCCATTATCATCAAGTAATTGAGAGTAAGTTAGACATTTCCCTATACAGAAGGCCACTGCTCGAGGGGTGCGGGTCGGTGTAAGGCCCCTCCCTCCTTCCCCAAACTTGGACGAGTTGTCCGGTAACGGTATTCTTTCGACGTGTATGATGTTAGGGTTAAAACACGAGAACGAGGTTATGCTTGGGATTTCAAAACCTGAGGAAAGAAAGCTGAGCGGAAAGTAAGACCGAAAGCGAAGCTTGAGGTCTTACTTCCCGCGAGGCTTTCTTTCCAAAGGTTTTGAAAACCCAAGCATAACCGAGTTCGAGTGTTTTAACTAACTTAGATGCCGTTATTAACAACCCGTAATCATTTGTCCATATTGTAGTATTTGTAATAATATTTTCAGACTGATTATAAAAATTGAGAAAAAAACAACAAATATCAAGGATTCATGTTCGTTGGTTAATTTTAACATTTATTATTGGATTACATTACTTTATACTGTCGCTTCAATTCTGAATATAAAAGATTAAAATGAATTTCCTTCAAAAAAAGCATTGCGTTCAGACGACTTTTTGATATTGACATAGCACATAATGCACGTGCAAAGCATTCTTCGAGGTGTAAGGTTTTACAAATGACAATCGACAAGTCACGTGGTTGACACCGTATTTGGATCCTTTAAATTTATCACAAATGAAAAGGTGTACCACTGTTAGTATCCATTTTGAATGTTTGTATGCATTTAAAATTGGAATTAAAGTGCAATTGGATTTCCTAATGCTTTAGGGCCGATTTTTTGTACCGAAATCTGATCTTCAATCAATAGATTGTTTAACATAACCTTCACTTCTAACTGGCCCGTTAGAGTAGTGGTTATTGTGCTAGCTTACGGTTCAGAGGTTTGAGGGTTCGAATCCCGCACATCGGAAGCATTGTAAGTTTTTTCAAGATAATGTGGACTTAGGGGTTAGGTTACACATAGGAATATAAAACCCTTTGACTTTGAAATATAAAAACCTTCCAACTCCCGAGTAGGTCTTACAAATGAATATAAAACCTTTCCAACCCCCGAGTAGGTCTTACATGTGAATATAATGCCCTGACTTCTCAATGTGAAACCTCCTGGGAGGTTATTACGAGAAAACAAGAGACCTCCAAAACAATAGACGAAATCCCCGATAGGTTTCTAAGTACAGGTTGCCTGGTTACAACCATTGCATGGTTATACACATCGTAGACCAGGAAGTTTTCAAATAAGATTTCAACTGAATTGCACCTTTTGATACCAAATAAGCATCACCGTGTTGAGAAGGGGTTATTCATTCAATGAATTATTTCAATAAACTCTCTAAGTGACAACGGCCTCTTTACAATATTCACAATGTTAACTCGATCTCAAATATATCTTTCTACTACTACATGTAAACAGTGTATTGTAACACTAACTGCAGAGCGATTGAGCAAGGGGCCTCCTTTGATATTATGATCGCCTGAATGGTCTATGCAACATACTATTTGGAAAATAACTTTATATGTGAACCTGTCCTGATTCAATACAATTTTCGCTACAGGTGTTTTACCTTCGAATTGGTCAGAGGGTATTATTGTTCCGCTGCACAAAGGAGGATCTCGTGACTGTACAGATACTTATAGAGGCTTTATTATCAATCTTTAGTAAAATATATATTGGTATGCTTAGCAGTAGGGTAAGTAATTGGGATAATGATGAGTTGATTATTTCAAAATCTCAATCTGGTTTCAGAGCCGGTTATTCTATGGCTTTTTCTTATGCGCACTTGTGCAAAAGTATTTATCAAAGAATAGGTGTAGTCTTTCCTTTTGTAGACCTTTAAAAGACTTTTGATAGTGTCAATGGAAAAAAGCTGTCGTAACTACTTTGCAAAATTGGTTTGAAGGGAAAGTTATTCGTCTGTACAGTGTGTACAGGGTGTTGGCATTGCTGAATTGTTCTTGGCAGAATTCAACAACGGGATACTGATATCTGAAATCAGAAATGGAACTCTACCTTACAATGCAGTAGTAGATATGATTGTTATTAATGTTTTAAATGAAATTTACAACAAGAAATATATTTAACTAATGGAGACTGCTCTCTTTACCTTTGTGATATGACAAAACTGCGTATTGGCATGGCCAGATTGCAAATTGAACTTGAGCGATGTAATGTTACCAGAACAATGAGGTTGTGTGAAGTATGTTAT
The DNA here is from genome assembly GCA_916613615.1 of Steromphala cineraria. NCBI lineage: Eukaryota > Metazoa > Mollusca > Gastropoda > Trochida > Trochidae > Steromphala > Steromphala cineraria. The sequence goes on along the minus strand of OU744728.1, from coordinate 59,892,385 downwards.
TAAAATATAGTTGAAGATAAATTTAATTTATTATGGTGTATCCATTATTTTGGAACGTTAGATTTTCATATTTACTATTTATTTTTATCTCAAATCCCTTTCAAACTAGTTTCATCGATTTAATACCATCTTGTGAAATGAATGTACTATAGCTCTACAGGTATATACCCACCATGCATTGCATCTAAGACGACAATTGTTATAAAATTAACCAAACTGCTCACTGTTACCTGTGCATGGGCCGGAGGCCACACGTACTGAATAAAGAATATAATGCATGTCCTGACTGGCAGAATGAATCGTGGCATATGCATAGTCTTTACAGCTGCGTACCTTAAGTTTGTTCACATGCTTGTGTATTTTAGTGCAAATATCATGTAATTTTGGCTTGATGTTGACGTCCACAAAACAACTCGAGGGGCGCTTATAAAAGATCTCCAACTGTCCATGTGTAAAATAACCATTCCTAACCTTTCATCCGGATCGTCTCGTCTCTTGTGCTGAATTTCGATATATGACATGGCTGAATAGGCAGATGGGGTCATATTTGTGAAATTCAGAATTTTTAGAATTTCGATTAAAATAATCCCTATAAACTTTGTAAGAAAAAAAATCAGCCTAATAACATTGCCTCATTGAAACGGAACAAATAGGACTTAGATCTTAGAAGGATTTTGTAGAGAAAAATAGAAAATAGCGATTTCGAAATGTTGACCCCTTGTCACTTATGAAATAAGAATATGTTACTGTAAACTGAATCTTTGCTTTTGGTTGAAATTTAAGCATTATCCGTTTAGTTTTCACAATGCTAGGATACATCAAAGACATTCCAAATTCCATGATAATTGCACTAGAATACACAGGTAAGTGAACAAACTTAAGGTACGCAGCTGTAAACCAAACGTATAACATTTCTGAAAAACCGAAACTGTGTAACTGGCGAGTGACACTTTAAACTAAATTTCTATCTGACTTTCTGTCTGTCTGTCTGTAAAAAGACAAAAACTTTGTCTAACATAATTCATAATCTTCAATGAATAAGTTTACAGAACCTTATGAGCAACTGATTTAAGAAGTAATGTAACATTATACGTTGTACTTACGTGCCAAAAATGATATTTTTGACTCGAACGATGAAAAAGACTAAAATTTTGCTATAACAATTAAACATGAAGACCTTTGAATAAAATACAATAAACTCGAAAAAGATTTTGCTTGCTGGAGACTTAACAAGAGCACAAAATGGCACATGCCAAATGTAAAATACTAGGAACATACTTAAAGCTTATGTTTTAAAATGTAGTGGGTAGGTAAGAGTCATTAAAGGGGCAGTAGCACGTTTTTTGATAATTTTATATTTTAAAATTTTCACTGATAATTGTAAGTTAATGATAAATGTATTACTTTGATAGTGTCAAAATTCTCATAACACAAACCAATTATCCATAGTCAGAGGACAAAGTATGAAGATTCACCTAAAATCCATTGGCGACCATTTTGTGTGAACACCTTTAATTCATTTTGTGTAAGAAAAAGGAATCTCATGGCTAAACTTTTCATTACATATTTGAATTATTACTGCTCCATTTAGTTTAAATGCATTGTCATTCAATTGGAACCATTAATTTTTTATTTCCTGACATCACCTTATCTTCCCCCTAAAAACGTGCTACTGCCCCTTTAAGGGCAAAGCTTGGGCCAAAGAAGGCCTCATGTACAATGAGTGATTATAAGAGATAATTAAAACATGTAAATATTAAAATGGTATATAAAATTATAATAAGAAAATATTTGCCGATTTCCTTGAAAATATATTTAAACTAGGATATGCAGGTAAGACAGGAAGGTAGGTGGATATTAGGACGATGTTGGACAACAAATGACCTCATGCGCCCATAGTTATAGTTATAGTTATAGTTATAATTTAAGCTGTATTGAGAAGTTTCAAATATATACTCAGGAAATATATCAATCACAAAACAAAAACAATGATATCTTATCCCATAGAAAGATCAGGTACAGTTAGTCTGACATCTTAAGGTGGTCAACACAAACTGAAAAGTTACAACTTATCATTTTAGCAGCTCTTTGTCGGCTTGGTGAGTTAAGGACTACGTCGAATGGTGGTATTTATCTACCAGGCATTCTATTTGAAGACGATTACACATGTTGGAATGAATGCACATTCAGAAGTGACGCACATATCTTTCACAACAGAGTTGAAAGTCTTTATTGTAGCGACGATCACGAAGATGTTATGTATTAATTCATATCCGGTTCTACTTATATACTATTTGCATCATGCATTGATAAGGGGTGGAGTCTCTGTTAAGTTCTCTTTATAAGTTCTTAGAATATCCATTCAACTGATATCACGTTTATTCCTATAATAGTTTAGGCCAGGAGACGTCATCTTACTGCAAAGACTTATATATGACGTTGGCTCACTGGAAGAGGTTACATTAACCTGTTGGGGGCTCCTAAAGAATAAACGTGGAATAATGTTTACGTCAGGGTTATTCATATCTATCTGGAACAACATCAATCCATACAAAGAAAGAAATAATGAACACGAACAAATCAAATCCTTTTCAATTACGATTTATGATATTGTATCAAGTTTGTGATCACTGAAGTTACATGTAAATACATGGTAATAAAAGATTGCACCCCCTACATTTATACCAAAAATGTATTGCTTGACAACTCATGTATGAATTGACATTAATAAAACGCAAACGAAATAAAGATTTGCTATTTTATGAATCATTTCTCTTTTTTTTAAGTTGACATTTCATTTTGCAATTGTACTGTTTTACCAAAATAAACTATGGTTGGTAAGTAAAGCAACGTGACAAACAACAGATTTCACATTATGAATAAATGTTGATATTTACTCATCAAAATCGATTATAAATCGAGAAAAGGAAATACAAGTTTGTTGAAAATTTATCCTGTTTTTCAACAATAATTGAGAAAAAGGTTATTATCAAATGATATGAGAATTGATATAAGACTCTTATGATTTCAGTCAGTTAAGTAAACACTTCCTATAATCATTAAGTGGAAATTACAGCTAATACAATCCTGATATAGTCAGTAGGAAATTTTTTCTCAAATTTGTTGTTCTGCATAATTTCATATTTTAAAGTTTCGTACTTCTTCAAAAAGAGACTTTATTATAAAATGCTGATACAAAGGTTCATGAGTTTACTTGAAAGAATGGAACTATTCACATAACAGCTATTGATATTGACTTTCATCTTTCATGGTATTTGCTGGCGGTGTTGCCCGACTCTCAGGGTGTGGGTTTGGGTTCTGGATGAGACTCCTCCAGGAAGAGTATAAGCATCTGTACCATTGAAGATAGTGTGACCCCAAATATATCAATGTTATATTTGTTCACTATCTACATGACATTTATCTCTAATAATTCAGCGTTGGGGGCTGTGGCAATCACTGTCTGTCTAACAATCTGTACTATTGAAGATAGTGTGATTCCAAATATAACAATGTTATATTTGTTCACTATCTACATGGCATTTATCTCTAATACTTTCAGCGTTGGGGGCTGTGACAATCACTGTCTGTCTAACAATCTGTACTATTGAAGATAGTGTGATCCGAAATATAACAATTTTATATTTGTTCACTATCTAAATGACATTTAGGACATTTCATTTTCCAGCGTAGCAATAATTGTTTCTGAACAGCTTAAGAGCAGATATAACATATCAAGAAATAATACAACGTTATAGCAATGAAATTAGCTTTGTTATTTTGGTTCCTGAAATATTTTCTTCTGTTTTATCAGATAACTTTTATTGACGAAAAAATAGGGATTGCAACAACTATTTCCAGAAAGAGAGAAGAAAAGTGGGTGCTAGTTTATTTTTTACATAGGTAACATATTTAAGTTAAGTTTGAATTTATAAACAAATACAACTTGGCTTCTTTGCTGATTTTCTCGTTCAGTTTGTATACATTGGTGTTTTCTTCAATAAATGTAATAGAGATAGCATCTCTTTGACAAAAGTTTAAATATATATATATATAAAGCAATCATATTACTGTTCCTGAATAAAAAGCTCCCAATTCGTATATATTAGTCTCACTGAAGATGGAAAAAAGAATTTGACTTTGTAGCTCATTGTCCTGGGTTATAGTCAGTCTCTGAACATTATTAATCATCAAAATCATTAATTTGAACAGATACAGTAGAACACGGATATAGCGAACACTCGGATATAGGGAACACATTTTCAAGTCCCGTCCCTATAAAATATCATTAAAATTATATGCGTGTAGCGAACACCGGTATAGCGAACTAAATTCTTTGGTCCCTTGGACTTCGTTATATCCAAGTTCTACTGTATAAGATTATTAAAAATCATATAATGATTAGAATTAGAATCTGATGTTTTTTACTAGAAATCAGGCTTATTTTGACTCATGACATGAGTAAAGTTAAGTAACTCTACGTTCCTCGGCCTCGGAGTTAGTTAGACATTTCCCTATACAGAAGGCCCCTGCCTGAGGGGTGTGGGTCGGTCTAAAGCCCCTCCCCTTTCCTTCGACGAGTTGTCCGGTAGCGGCATTCTTTCGACATTATTTTTACATGTATGATCATGTATGATCATGTATGTGTACAGGTACCTGGTTACAACCATTGTATAGCATGGTTAACACAACGTAGACCAGGCAGTTTTCAAATAAGATTGCAATTGAGATACATTTTGGCAAATTTCTTAGAAGCCACACTCTCATGTTAGTAACGGGAAGGTTTAGGCAACACAAAAGCTTTAACCATAACCGGTTTGAGAAGGAGCTTTTCATTCAAATAATTATTAACAATAAACTCTCCAAGTGACAACGGCCTCTTTACAATATTCACAATGTCAGCTTTATCCCAAATAAATCTTTCAACTACTGCATGTAAACAGTGTATTATAACACTACCTGCGTCGCGAACGAACAAGGAGCCTTCTTTGAATAGTGATCCCTTTAATGGCCTATGCAACATCCTATATTGTCTTGATTCAATACCATTTATGCTACAGGTGTTTTTCTTTCGAATTGGTCAGTGGTGATTATTGTTCCGCTGCACAAAGGAGGAACTCGTGACTGAACAGATTATGATAGACGCAAAACATTATTATCAATCTTTAGTAAAATATATATTGATATACTTATTGGTAACAGTAGAATAACTAATTGGGCTAATGACGACTCACCTTATTCAGAATCTCAATCTGGTTTCAGAGCCCATTATTCTGCGGCTGATTATCTTTTTATCATGCAAAAGTATTTATCAAAGATTAAGTGTAGTTTTTCTGTAGCTTTTGTAGACCTTTCAATGACTTTTGATAGCGTCATAGAAAAAAGCTGTTGTTACTTCTTTAAAAAATTGGTTTGAAGACAAAGTTATTCGAAAGTGTTAAGAGTATGTACAGTGCTTTTAGTGCTTGTGTTCAGACAAATAAAAGGTTTTCTGAATTTTTTTAGTGTCCACGTGAAGTTGGGCAAGGCTGTGTCTTGAGTCCTGTATTATTTTCCTAATTCATCAATGTGTTGGCAGAACATTCATTAATTCAGACAGCAGAGGTATTCAGTTGTATCCTGACCTCATTGAAATGATATGCTATATTTTAAGATATAATTCTTGTTGCAGATGTTTTTACAAATTAATGTCATTGAAAGTTACTAACATCTTATATTATAGGAGGATGTCCTTTTAAGGAATCATCCGGAATGAAGAGTTAGTCAGGTATTTCCCTATACGGAAGACCCCTGCCCTCGGACTAAGCCTCACTCAGCGGGCATTCCTTCGACGTGTATGATCATGTATGTGTACATGTTACCTTGCAACAGCCATTGCTAGGCATGTTTAACACTACATAGACATGTTTTCAAATTATATTGTAATGAAGTTACACCCCTGTTCAATTTCTGAGAAGCTAAGCTGCACTGTCATGGCAGTTACAGGAATTTTAAATAATATAAAAGCTTATTGACACCAATTAACCATTCAGTGTTGAATAGGTATTTCATATCCAATGAAGAAGTACCAATAAAACTTCTTAACAAAACTGTAATACTACATGCGTCGCGAATGAGCCATGTACTCTCATTGGATAACGCTCTATTTAAAGGCTTAAGCAATATGCTATTTTGAAAAGCTGTTTGTGTGTCCTGGCTGAAAGAAACTCGGCATGTGCATTATCTTCAAACGATCTCTCCAAGCAATGAAACGTGTCAAACAATCATCCATAGAAAGAAATCAAATTTGGCAGATGATGTATTTCTGTTGCAGATAGAATCAATTATTTACAAAACCGGATATTCTTCAAAGTTACTTTTGAAACTAAAACTAAAATAATGGTTTTTAGAAAACGAGATGGTTGTCTCGTTTCGACAAGTGAATATTGTGAAGGTAATGTTAATTTAGGTTCTATCATCAAGGTATGGTCCTAACAAGCAAACTTAATTTTTCAGAAAATTGTAATTATATCTCTTTAAGAGCTAAGAAAGCAATTTTTGAAGATAGACTAACATTCTGCTATAAGGATTAAACGTGAAGACCTATGGATACAATAGAAGAATATCATAAGGGATAATGCTACAGAATGGAGATTTAACAAGAGCACAAAATGATACATGCCACATATTAAATATTATAAAATATTTGAAACTAGGATATGCAGGTAAGACAGGAAGGTAGGTGGATTAAGGGCGATGTTGGACAACAAATGACCTTTATGCGCCCATAGTTGAATATGCAGAAATTAATTCCTTTCAAGATATTGATATTTCTCCTAACCCTAAAAATTTAACTCCCGATTCCTTTTATGAAGGTTTTTTTAGCTAGAGCAAGCTTTTAATATCACAACATAATTATTTCTTTGACAGCTCCAATTATGTTTTGTCATAATAAGACGGAAAAAAACCTTGGCCTATCTTCTAAGTTTCCATTGGTGACTGTATCTTTGATTTTTATTTCATACATTATGTATAACTTTATTTAAGCAGTATTGAGAAGTTTGAAATATGTACTCAACAAATATATCAATCACAAAAAAATAACCATGATATTTGTATCCCACAGAGAGATCAGGTACAGTAAGTCTGAAATAACAAGAAAAGCCTTCAAAGTGGCATGCTTGATGCCACAAAGGCAGATGAAGAGGATTGTGATTAGTCGACCAATCTAGGTTATTAGTGAACAGTAACAGCACTGGATAATAGATAATATTAGCATGTATTGATCAATCAATCAAAGTTAATTACACAAAATTGATTTCTATCAAAACGAGTTAATGGAAGTTATGAATTTAATTATCAACAAGTCTTGGTATATTTCATATCAAAAGAGACGAGGGTGATATTCTATGTATCAGCCAAAGTCACCCTTTTTCACATCTCAGAGAAAAAATGTACATCTCTGAAGTTAACAATACTAGTGACGTCACTATGTTTATGATGTTATGTCATTGTGATGTAATTACTTGATGACATAAAAGCACTGTGTTGTCATGAAGCGTTGACAATGACAGGACATTGTGCAAAATGTACTGCCAAAACGATATCTCCTAGGTGCTATTGCTTGATGTCTCACAAGCCATGATGGTTAATTATTAACAGATGTATTTCGGATGCTATAATACAAAATACTGTCCGATGATCTGGAAGCATTCGAACCTGGTCAACGATATATGTCATATTTTAAATATAGCACCCAACATTTTCAGTAGCTCTGATAATAAATACATGTTTTCAACATAATCATTTAGTGACATCGTTAAGTATGACTTGTAACGTGGACTTACATGCTCTAACTACTGTATTTGTAAACATTAGTCTTATTTCAATGTCACCATCGTACCCACAGAAACATCACTTTTAGTTCATGTGGGTTATACAAAAATGGATTCTGCGATTATTGAATGCGAAATAATGCTCTTATCTAGAACAAATGCAGACTCTCCTTCATATGAAGTTATTTTTGATTGAATCAGTTTTCATTTATCAGCGTTTTGAATAGAAAATAGTAATACTCTTTGAATATGACATTTAAAGCAAAGTCATATTCCACAGTTTAATGTGCCAAATATTTTGTATTACCCACATGGAGACATCATGCATATTTTGCTACAGCTCTGTTCATTGGTTATTTGATTTGAGTACAACACATGTGACAACAGTAATATAGAGAGAACTTCATAAACAATCAGAACATTACTGCTTGGTGTCTTTCAGCACCAAGCAAATAAGGTTGCCTTGCATCTTTGTAAGAAGATGGTCAACCCAAACTGAAAAGTTATAACTTACCATTTTAGCAGCTCTATGTCGGCTTGGTAAACTTACGGACTACGTCGAATGGTGGTATTTATCTACCAGGCATTCTATTTGAAGACGATTACACATGTTGGAATGAATGCACATTCAGAAGTGACGCACAGATCTTTCACAACAAAGTTGAATTGACAAAAGTCTTTATTGTGGCGACGATCGATCACAAAGGTGTTATGTATTTGTTCATATCCGGTTCTTCTTATGTACTATTTGTATCATGCATTGATAGGGGTGAAGACTCTGTTTAGTTCTCTTTACAATTTCTAAGAATATCTATTCAACTGATATCACGTTTATTCCTATAATAGTTCAGGCCTGGAGTCGTAGAGTTACTGCAAAGACTTATATATGAAGTTGACTCACTGGAAAAGGTTACATTAACCTGTTGGGGGCTCCTGAACAATAAACTTAGAATGATGTTTACGTTAGGGTTATTCATATCTATCTGGAACAACATCAACCCATACAAAGAAAGTAATAATGAACATGAACAAATCAAATCCTTTTCAATTATGATTTATGATATTATATCAAGTTTGTGATCACTGAAGTTACATGTAAATACATTGTAATAAAAGGTTGCACCCCCTCCATTAATACCAAAAAGTATTGCTTGACAACTCATGTATGAATTGACAATAAATAAAACGCAAACAAAATAAAGATTTGCTATTTTATGAATCATTTAAAAAATTTTAAGTTGACATTTCATTTTGCGATGGTACTTTTTTACCAAAATAAACTATGGTTGGTAAGTCAAACAACAAGACAAACAACAGATTTCACATTATGAATAAATGTTGATATTTACTCATCAAAGTCGGTTATAGATCGAGAAAAGGAAAAATAAAGATTGTTGAAAATTTATCCTGTTTTTCAACAATAATTAAGAAAGGGATATTATCAAATGATATGAGAATTAATATAAGACTCTTCAGTTTCAGTCAGTTAAGTAAACACTTCCTATAATAATAAAGTGGAAATTACAGCTAATACAATCCTGATATAGTCAGCAGGAAATTTTTTCGCAAATTTGTTGTTCTGCATAATTTCATATTTTAAAGTTTCGTACTTCTTCAAAAAGTGACTTTATAATAAAATGCTGATACTAAGGTTCATTAGTTCACTTGAAAGAATGGAACTATTCACATAACAGCTATTGATATTGACTTTCATCTTTCATGGCCATTGCTGGCGGTGTTGCCTGACTCTCAGGGTGTGGGTTCGAGTTTTGCATGGGACTCTGCCAGGAAGAGTACATGCATCTGCACCATTGAAGATAGTGTGATCCCAAATATATCAATGATTTATTGGTTCACTATCTACATGACATCTATCTCTAATACTTTCAGCTTTGGAAGCTGTGAAAATCACTGTAATAACATACTGTACTATTGAAGATAGTGTGATCCCAAATATAACACTTTTTTATTTGTTCACTTTCTTAATGACATTAAAGACATTTCATTTTCTAGTGTAGCAATAATTGTTTCTGGACAGCTAAAGGGTAGATATAAGACATCAATAAGTTATACAACGTTATAGCAATGAAATTAGCTTTGTTTTTGTTATTTGTTATTGTCTTCTGTTTTATTAGAAAATTTTTACTGACGAAAAAATTGAATGCAACAGCTATTTCCAGAAAGGGAGCAGAAAAGTGGGTGCTAGTAAATTATTTAAATATGTAACATATTTAAGTGAAGTTTGAATAATTAAACAAATACAGCTTGGCTTCTTTGCTGATTTTCTCGTTCAGTTTGTTTACATTGGTGTTTTCGTTAATAAATGTAATCGAAATGGCATCCGTTTGACAAAAATTGAAATATATATAATTATATACGTAAGGCAATTATATTACTGTTCCAGAATCTTTGAACCATCTTAGAGCACTTGTTTGTAAAAGCAGTTTGATATTTAAAAGGTCTCTCTCAAGTGTGAATATTCATATGTTAAGATAAGTGACACTTTTGTTAGTAGGTTTTTCTACACTCTGCATTTGTATGGTTAAAGTCCCTTGTGCATTCTCAAGTACCTTTATAATGAACCTGCTTCTGCAAAGATTCTCTCACACGCCTTACATTTGAATGGTTGGTGTTAAAAAAGACCTCTTCAAATATGATTCATTACACACAAACCACTTTAATAGGGATAGGTCTAGCATGTGAACAACTGACCTGGAAGCTGGTTGGTGGTACCCGAGGTTGAGCTAGACTCGCGTGCATGTAACGTTAGACTCACTGCCTCAAATAAAGATCTTGCATTAAAATTGTAACATATCTCGTTTTCTTTTACAAATCCCTATATCGTAAATAAGATGTAAGTGAAATATAGGTAAGAAAGACCTACCCCCTGAATACACTACTCCAGTGAACCTACAATTAATCTACGTTTTATATACGATATCGGGTTCCTCGGTTTTTCTTGTTCTATGGTGACATCTTGACAATGGATCATTAACAGAATTATGATAATTTTTATTTTGTATTTAGTTATGATGTAACAGTCTTTCATTGATATGGTAGAAGCGCATGTCAAGAAAGTACTACTACTCAATATAATATTTGTTTACAAATTATGTATGACACATTCATCCTATTAATATGATATTTTCTTAAGTTTTGCCAGTTTTGCTAAACCTTTCCCAACTAACAGTAACTTGGTAAGGTTTGAATCTGACCGATGTATAAATAACAGGTGTTGTAAACCGACACAAAACGGTCCTGACTTAGATTTTACAACACTTCACTCACATACAGCTCACATGCTACAGACTTAGAGGACCTTACATAGAAGACGACAGACTCGTTTCAACAGTCTTACTGAACAAGCTGACGATTTATCGTTAGTATAAGAAGATTTTATAAATATTTAGTCTTGTTTTTTTCTTTATTTCCAACATAAAACAATAACTAGCTGTATACTTAAACATCTTTGGACTTGATATTTGTTATTTCTGGTTATTTCGGCTTATTGTGTGTGATCAGCTTTAACTCATCGTCCCTGTACTCTATTTAAAAGCTTCATCCACTTGCATGCCTAAGCAGCTTCACTTTTACTTTTTACTTTGATGAGGCATGTTCGGTATCGCTGGAGTAGATTGTGGCTAATGGTTAATAACAGTTTTGTCATATCTAAGAAGTGACTGATATCATGGAAACAAGCTATTGAATATAATCAGCACATAAATACTTGGTTTTATTATGTGATCAGCAATGAAATACTGGTGCTTCATTAGTGAAATAAAATGTCTATTTGGCTAAGTGAGGATATCTTTTCACAATGAGCAGTGACGACATTTGATACTGTCAATTGTCAGGTGCCGTACTACTTTCAGCTATGTGAACAAATTGGGGTAACTGTTCAAGTTTAAATCAAACTCAAATACATTTTTATTTAAAATCATATAATGATTAGAATTAGAATCTGATGTTTTTTACTAGAAATCAGGCTTATTTTGACTCATCCCTTCCTAACGAGTTGTCCGGTAGAAGCATTCTATCGACATTATTATGACATGCATGATCATGTATGTGTACAGGTTACCTGGTTACAGCCATTGTATAGCATGGTTAACACAAGGTAGACCAGGAAGTTTTCAAATAACGCTTCAATTTAGTTACACCTGTGTCCAATTTCTTAGAAGCTGCACTCTCATGTCAGTAACGGGAACGTTTAGGCAATACAAAGACTTGTTGATACCAATAAACCATTACCGTACTGAGAAGGGTTATTTATTCAATGAATTATTACCAATAAACTCTCTAAGGGACAACGGCCTCTTTACAACATTCACAATGTTAACTTGATCCTAAATAAATCTTTCTACTTCTGCATGTAAACAGTGTATTGTAACACTACCTGAGTAGCGAATGAGCAAGTAGTCTTCTTTGAATAGTGATCCCTTTAATGGGCTATGCAACATGCTATTTGGACAAATAACTTTTATATGTGAACCTGTCCTTATTCAATGCTATTAATGCTACAGGTGTTTTCCCTTCGAATTGGTGAGAGGTTATTATTGTTCCGTTGCACAAAGGAGGATCTCGTGACAGAACAGATGATTATAGAGGCAAATGTTTATTATCAATCTTTAGTAAATTATATTTTGGAATGCTTAACAGAAGAATAACTAATTTGGCTAATGATGAGTCACTTATTTCAGAATTTCAGTCTGGTTTCCGAGCCGGTTATGCTACGGCTGATAATGTATTTTTATGCGCACTTGTGCAAAAGTATTTATCAAAGAATAGCGGTAAACTTACGTAGTTGACTTTTAAAAGACCTTTAATAGTGTCAATAGAAAGCTGTTGTTACTTCATCACAAAAATGGGTTTGAAGGGAAAGTTATTCGAAAGGGATTTTCGATCCTGTGTTAAGAGAAATGAAGGGTTTTCTGATTTTTTTAGCGTCCGAGATAAGTAAGGCAAGGCTGTATGGTGAGTCCTGTATTATTTTCCTTATCTTTTTATGAGTTAGCAGAAGAAATTATTAATTCAGACAGCAGAGGTTTACAGTAAGATCCTGACCTTATTGACATGTTATGCTTTATTTCGTGGATGATGTAATTATTGTTGTAGATAGTGTTAAAAGTTTACATTAGTGATTTGATATGATTCAAAATTACTGTGGATCACAGGACATACGGTAACAGTTAATATAAAAAAGTTAAAGAGTGGTCTCTAGAAAAGGGGGAAGGACTAATTGTGAAGTGGAAATATTGTAATATAAATGAAGCTACTAGTTAAAATTATCTAGGTATGGTCCTAACAGACAATATTAGTTTTTCTCAAAGTTGTAATTTTATTGCTATAAAAACCAAGAAAGCAAGTTCTGAAGACTAATCTTACATGTATAGACATTTTTCCTAAATGGTATTTATCTTACAATATTTGATCTGCAGATTATGTCCATCTTGTTATTTGGCTCGGATTATTTGGCTCTTCAAACGTACGTAGAGCATAGAGAGAGTACATACTTTGGCTTGTAAACGTTTTCTTCATATTGGTAAAACGGCTCCGACCGTTTTAATTTTAGGCGAATGTGGCAGATTGCCTGTTTCTTCGACCTCTGTGATGAGTTGCATTGAATTTGCTTGAGAGTTATTCGCATGTCTGCTCATTGATATCCACTGAAGGCATATGAAATGATATACACACTAATCGTCATATCGGTTAACCATGTCCTCTATAGTTATGGCTTTGTCTACGTCTGGATGTTTCATGGTTTTGGCAATGTTGAATTGTTTTATCAGAATTCAAGCAACGCGCTACTGATATCTTAACTCAGAAATGGAAGTTTACCTTAAAATGCAGTAGTTGATTAAATTAAATATACAACCAGAAATATAATTAACTAATGGTGACTGCTCTCATTAGCGTCGTGACATGACAAAACTGCCTATTGGCATAGCTAGATTGCAAGTTGAACTTGGGCGATACTATAATGTTATCATAACAATGACGTTGTGTAAAGCATAAAGTATGGTTGAAGATGAATTTTATTTATGGTGTGTCCAGCATTTAGGAACCTGATATTTAGATATTAACAATTGATTTGCAACTCATATACATGTAACTTTAAAACTAGTTTCAACAATGTAATACCATCTCGTTTAGTGTGTGTTATTAAAACTCTACAGCTATATACCCGCCATGCATTGCGTCTAAGACGATGATTGTTATGCAATTATCCGAAGTGCTCACTGTAGCATTGTATGAACTGGAGTCAACACGTACTGAATAAAGAATCTAATGCCTGTCCTGACTGGCAGAATGAAGTCCGGCGGGGAAATAGTCTGGAAACGACCTCTCTAAGCATGTCTAACAAACCAAAAGCATTGCGATCTTAAGAAAAACATAGTGCCTGCATTGACGAGCTAAAGTGTATGAATAGTTATCAATTACTTCATGGTCATTATGTATATAAATTTGTAAGGATAGTATCTCATAAGCCCTTTGTGTCCTGTGTACGGTTTTTATTGTGCTGAATATATATATAAAACATGTAACTAGTAATTGGTGAGTGGCACAAAACTTTAAAAGACACAAGGTTTGTCTGGCTAAATACATAATCTTCAATGAATAAGTTTATAGAACTGTACTTCATACGATCAAAGAAGAAATGTAACTTCATATGTTTTCCTTACGTCATGAGAATGATCTTTTGACTAAAGGTGAATTGGACTCATATTCTACTTTAAAGATTAAATAATAAGATCTTGGTATTGATATTGGTACAGAATGGAGATGGAACAAAAACACAAAATGGTACATGCCAAATGTTAAACATTAAAGGTACTAGGAACATTTGAAGCTTAAGTTTAACATTGTAGTGGGTAGGTTAGTGGAACTGTAGTTGAAAATTAAACTTTACTTGTTCCTGGACACTAGATCGCAGAATTGTATGAATGCAGATATATATAATGTAAAGTTCAGCCATGGCATTCCCTTTTTACACAAAATGAATTAAACAAAAATAATCGCCAATGGACTTTATATAAATGTTTATAATTTGTTCTCTGACTATGGATTATTAGTTTGTTTATAGAGATTTTGACACTATGAAAATTATACATTGAACATTAATTTTCAATTATCAGTAAAACGTTGAAAATATAAAATTTATAATCTCAATTCACGTTAGTTCCTGTACGTAATCTTTAGGCAATATAAGAGCAGTTGTTGGAAAGTACATGGAAACATTTCAATATTTGAAAGTTAAGTTTGTTTTCTGGCATCTGACAGTAAAGATGTTTTTACAAATTAATGTCAATGGAAGTAACTACCGTTAACTTCTTATATTATAAGAGGATTTCATTTTCGGGAATCATACAGAATGAAGACTTAGTGGGGTATTTCCCTATACAGAAGGCCCCTATCCTTCGGACTAAGCCCCATTACTCGCTCAGCTGGCATTCTTTCGACGTGTATGATCATGTATGTGTACAGGTTACCTCGTTACAACCATTGCAAAGCATGTTGAACACTACATAGACATGTTTTCAAAGTATGTTTTAATGGAGTTACACCCGTCTCCAATTTCTGAGAAGCTGCACTGTCAGGACAGTAACGGGAATTGTAGGTAATATAAAAGCTTATTGATACCAATTAACCATTCCTTCTTGAATAGGTACTTTATATTCAATGAATTAGTACCAATAAAACTTCTTAAAAAAACTGGTCTCCTTTCAATATTCGTAATTCAAGACGGATCCCAAATAAATTTCATGTGCATAATGTTCAAAAGACGTCTCCAAGCAGTGAAACGTGTCAAACCTTAGAAAGAAATCAAATTTCGGAGATGATGTATTTTTGTTGCAGATAGAATCAATTATTTTCAAAAGCGGCTTGATATTCTTCAAAGTTACTTTTGAAACTAAAACTAAAATAATGGTTTTTAGAAATCGAGAAGGTTGTCTCGTTTCGACAAGTAAAAATATTGTAAAAGTAATGTTAATGTAGCTTCTATTTATATCATCAAGGTATGGTCCTATATAACAAGCAAACTTAGCTTTTCAGAAAGTTGTAATTATATTTCTTTAAGAGCTAAAAAAGCAATTTTTGAAGATAGACTAACATTCTGGTATAATGATTAAACGTGGAGACCTATTGATACAATAGAAGAATATCGTAATGGATTATGCTACATAATGGAGATTGAACAAGAGTCAAAATGATACATGCCACATATAAAATATTATAAAATATTTGAAACTAGGATATGCGGTAAGACAGGAAGGTAGGTGGATTAAGGGCGATGTTGGACAACAAATGACCTATATGCGCCCATAGTTGAATATGCAGAAATTACTTCCTTTCAAGGTATTGCTATTTCTCCTAACCCTAAAGATTAAACTCCCGATTCCTTTTATGAAGGTTGTTTAACTAGAGCACACTTTTAATATCAAAACATAATTATTTCTTTGACAGCTCCGATTATGTTTTGTCATAATAAGACGAAAAAAACCTTGGCCTATCTTCTAAATTTCCATTGGTGACTGTATCCATGATTTTTATTTCATACATTATGTATAACTTTAATTAAGCAGTATTGAGAAGTTCGAAATATGTACTCAACAAATATATCAATTACAAAAAATAACCATGATATTCGTATCCCACAGAGAGATCAGCTACAGTAAGTCTGAAATAACAAGAAAAGCCTTCAAAGAGGCATGCTTGATGCCACAAAGGCAGATGAAGGGGATTGTGATTAGTCGACCAATCTAGGTATTAGTGAACAGTAACAACACTGGATAACAGATAATATTAGCATGTATTGATCAATCAATCAAGGTTAACTACACAAAATTGATTTCTATCAACACATTTATTGAAAGTTTTGAACTTATGTATCAACAAGTGTTGGTATATTTCATATCAAAAGATACGAGGGTGATATTCTATGTATCATCCAAAGTAACCCTGTTTAACATCTCAGAGAAAAAATGTACATCTCTGAAGTTAACAATAATAGTGACGTCACTATGTTTATGATGTTATGGCATTATGATGTAATTACTTGACGTAAAAGCACTGTGGTGTCATGAAGCGTTGACAATGGCAGGATATTGTGCAAAATGTACTGCCCAACGATATCTCCTAGGTGCTATCGCTTGATTTGTTACAAGCCATGATGGTTAATTATTAACAGGAGTATTACAGATGCTAAAATACAAAATACTGTCCGATGATCTGAAAGCATTCGAACCTGGTCAACGATATATGTCATATTTGAAACATAGCACCCGTCATTTACAGTAGTTCTGATTATAAATACATGTTTTCAACATAATCATTTAGCGACATCGTTAAGTATGACTTGTAACGTGGTCGTAAATGCTTTAACTATTAGTTAACATTAGTCTTATTTCAATGTCACCATCGTACCTACAGAAACATAACTTTTGGTTCGTGTGGGTAATAAGAAGGTGGAATCTGCAATTATTGAATGCGAAATAATGTTCTTTTCTAGAACAAATGCAGACTCTTCTTCATATGAGGTCGTTTTTGATTGAGTCTTTTACATTTATCAGCGTCTTGAATAGAAAATTGTAATACACTTTGAATATGACATTTCAAGCGAAATCATATTCCACAGTTTAATGTGCCAAATATTTTGTATTACCCACATATTAGGTAATGCATTTTTTTCTACAGCTCTCAATTGGTTATTTGATTTGGATACAACACATGTGATTGGCGCGGCTTCCCTTTGAAATTATAATATAGAGAGAATTTCAGCAAAGGTTGCATTGCAACTTTGTAAGAAGATGATCAACCCAAAATGAAAAGTTACAACTTACCATTTTAGCAGCTTTATGTCGGCTTGGTGAAGTTAAGGTCTACTTGGAATGGTGGTATTTATCTACCAGGCATTCTATTTGAAGACGATTACACATGTTTGAATGAATGCACATTGACGCACAGTTCTTTAACAACAGAGTTGAATTGACAAAAGTCTTTATTGTAGTGACGATCACGATGGTGTTATGTATTTGTACATATCCGGTTCTACTTATGTACTACTTGTATCATGCATTGAAAAGGGTGGAGAATCTTCTTTTTATAAGATCTTTGGATCTCCATTCATCGGATATCACGTTTATCCATTTTATATGTCAGTCCAGGAACCGTCTTATTACTCTAAAGACTTTTATTGGAAATTGACCAAACAGTAACCTTTTTTGGGGGGCTCCAAAAGGATTAACTTTGAATGATATTTACGTGAGTGTAATCTATATTTATCTCGAACAACATCAACACATAAGAAGAAAGAAACAATGAACAGGAGCGCTTTGAGCAGGTACTATAGCACGATATGAATATCCCCATTGTTATCATTAAATCATGTACACAGTAATAAAAGGTTGCACATCCTTCATTAATGCCTCAATTGTATTGTTTTGACAACGCAAGTATGATTTGATAATAAATAAAACACAACATAAAGATTGCCTATTCTATAAATTATTTCATTTTGCTTTTAAGTAAATAAACTATGGTTGGTAACTCAAACAATGCGAACAACAGGTTTCAGATAAGGCAAACCAAGTTGACATTTATTCATCAGAATAGTTTTTTATCGTGAAAAGGAAGTAAAAAAGGTTGTTGAAAATTTGTCCTGTTTATCAACAATAATTGAGAAAAAGGTTATTATCAAAAGATTTTGGTAAAATCTTAGATTCTTGTTATTTCAGTCAGTTAACTAAACACTTCTTAATATTAGAAAGTGGTACTTACTAATAATACAAGCCTGATATTGTCAGTAGGATTTTTTGTCTCAAATTTGTTGTTCTGCATAATTTCATATTTTAAAGTTTCATACTTCGTATGAAAGTGACTTTATTGAAAAATGCTAATACTAAAGGTTCATGAGTTCACTTGAAAGAATGGAGCTTTTTACATTACAGCAATTGATATTGACTTTCATTTTTCATAGTCATTGCTGGCGGTGTTGCCCGACTCTGAGGGTGTGGGTCGTACAAGCATCTGTACCATTAAGATAGTGTGATCCCAAATATAACACTATCTATATGACATTTAGGGAATTTCATTTCTAGTGTAACAATAAATGTTTCTGAGCAGCTAAAGAGCAGATATTAGATATCAATAAGTTATACAATGTTATAGAAGTTAAATTAGCTTTGTTTTTGTTACTTGTTATTGTCTTCTGTTTTATCGGAAAACTTTCACTGACGAAATAAAAGGAAATGCAACAGCTATTTCCAGAAAGAAAGAAGAAAAGTGGGTGCTAGTAAATTATTTACATATCAAACATATTTAAGTGAAGTTTGAAGTTAAAAACAAATACAGCTTGGCTTCTTTGTTGCTTTTCTCGTTCAGTTAAGTGCTTTCTTCAATAAATGTAATCGAGAAAGCATCTCTTTGACAACAAATTAAATATATATATATATGTAAAGCAATCATATAACTGTTCCTGAATAAAAAGTATGTATAAGTGTCACTGATGACGGACAAAAAGAGAGAAATTTGACTTTGTAGCTCATTGTCCTTGGCTATAGTCACTCTCCTGGGCTAATAATCATCAAAATCATTAATTTTATTAGATATACGAAAGTAGCCTCAGAGAATTGGCTATTTCAGATTCTCTACTGATCTAGACGTCCAGGCTTCTCGAGAGATTCTGTTGATGTTGATATGTTATTTATTATAGCCTGAGCGTATGACTACTAATTGTCCTTGAGGCTCTCATTAAGGCCAACACTAAATTAAAATTTATAATCTCAATTCACGTTGGTTCCTGTACACAATCTTTGAACCATCTTAAAGCATTTGACTTTTGAAGGTATGTGAAAGCATTTAATATTTGAAAGGTCTCTCTCAAGTGTGAATATTCATATGTTAAGATAGGTGACACTTTGTAAGTAGGTTTTCCTACACTCTGCATCTTTATGGTTGTAGTCCCTTGTGCATTCTCAAGTGCCTTATAGTGAACCTACTTCTGTAAAGATTCTCTAACTCTTGTTGCATTTGAATGGTTGGTGTTTGAAAACACCTCTTCAAGTATGATTCATTACACACAATGCACTTAAATAGGGATAAGCCTAGCATGTAAATAACTGACCTGGGCGCTGGTTTCTGGTACCCGAGGTTGAGCTTGACTTGCATGTAACGTTAGACTCACTAGAAGTAATTGAACATGCTTTTAACTTGACTCATAATAAAGGTTGTACATTAAAATTGTGACATATTTTGTTTTCTGTTCAAAGATCCCTATATTGTAACTAAGATGTAAGTAACACGTAGGGAAGAAAGACCTACCCCCTGCATACACTACTCACCTGAAACTACGTTTAATCAACGTTTTATTTACGATATTGTGTTCCTGAGGTTTTTTTTCCCTGTTCTATGATGACATCTGGAAAATGGATAAATAACAGAATTATAATTGTGTTATATTATGTATTTAGTTATGGAGTAACATACTTCCATTGATGTGGTAGAAGCGCATGTCTAGAAAGTACAAGAACACAAAATTATATTTGTTTACAAATTATGTATGACACAGTTCATTCTATTCATGAAATTTATATTTTTTTAAGTTTTGCCAGTTTTGCTCAAACTTTCCCGACTAACAAAAACTTGGTAAGTTTTGAATCTGACTGATGTAAAAATAACACGTCTTGTACAGCAACACAAAAACGGTCATGACTTCGATTTAACAACACTTCACTCACACACAACTCACATCTTAAAGAGTCTAAAAGAGGACTTACATAGGAAACAAGAGCTTAATTCCAACAGTCTTATTGAACAAGCTGACGATTTAATGTTAGAATTAAAATTTTCCATAAATATTTGGTCTTGTATTCTTCTTTATAAGGTAATAACTTGTTGTATACTTTAACAGCTTTGGACTTGTTATTTCAGCATATTGTTTGATATACTCTATCTTAAAGCCTCAATCAATTTCATGGCTAGGCAGCTTCACTTATACTTTTTACTTTTCCGAGAGATGCTCTGTGGAGTAAGAATAGATTGTCGATGGCTATGGATAATAACAGTTTTGTCCCGTCTAGGAAGTGACTGATATCATGGAAGAACAGGCTATTGAATATGATCAGAAATGAAATACTGGGGTTTCCGTCAGTGAAATAAAATGTCTATTTGGCTACAGTTAGGATATCTTTTAACAGTGAGCAGTGACGACATTTGATATTGGCAATTGTCAGGTGCCGTACTACTTTCAGCTATGTGAACAAATGGGGTAACTTTTCAAGTTTAAATCAAACTCAAATACATTTTTATTAAAAATCATATAATGATTAGAATTAGAATCTGATGTTTATTACTAGAAATCAGGCTTATTTTGACTCATGACATGAGTAAGGTTACATACAAATACAGTTTCATTTAAAATCATATGATATTTAGATTAAGAATTTGATGTCTTTTTCCAGAAACCATGGTTATTTTATCTCATGACAAGGGTAAAGTTGAGTTACTATACTTTCCTCGGCCTCCATTTACATCAAGGAATTGAGAGTTAGTTAGACAATTCCCTATACAGAAGGCCACTGCCCAAAGGGTGTGGATCGGTTTAAAGCCCCTCCCCCTTCCCCAAACTTGGACGAGTTGTCCGGTAGCGGCATTCTTTCGACATTCTCTCAACGTCTCTGACCATGTATGTGTACAGGTTACCTGGTTACAACCATTGTATAGCATGGTTAACACAACGTAGACCAGGAAGTTTTCAAATAAGATTTCAATTGAGATACACCTGTGTCAAATTTCTAAGACGATACACTCTCATGTTAGTAACAGGAAGGTTTAGGCAATACAAAGACTTGTTGATACCAATAAACCATTACCGTACTGAGAAGGGGCTATTTACGCAATGAATTATTACCAATAAACTCTCTAAGTGACAACAGCCTCTTTACAATATTCACAATGTTAACTTGATCCTAAATAAATCGTTCTACATCTGCATGTAAACAGTGTATTGTAACACTACCTGGGTAGCGATTGAACAAGGGACCTTATTTGAATAGATTCAATACTATTTATGCTACAGTGTTTTCCCTTTGAATTGGTAAGAGGGTATTATTGTTCGGCTGCATAAAGGAGGAACTCGTGACTGAACAGATAATAATAGAGGCATAACATTATTATCAATCTTTAGTAAAATATATATTTGTATACTTATTGGTAACAGTAAAATAACTAATTGGGCTAACGATTAGTCACCTAATTCAGAATCTCAATCTGGTTTCAGAGCCCATTATTCTGTGGCTGATAATAGGACAATTGAGCCCACCCATTAAGAACTGGCTATAACTTATTTACCATTAAAGTTACAGGTCTGCTATTTTAGCACAAAACACCAAACTAATGGAGTGTTACAACACATCAAAGCAAATTCCTCTGAACACGTCACTTTATACGATATTCAAATTCAAAGAGGTGTAACATTTCTTTTGGCGTTCAGTTTATAATTTTTGTTGCAGATGTTTTTACAAATTAATGTCAATGAAAGTTACTAACATCTTATATTAAAAGAGGATGTCCTTTTAAGGAATCATACGGAATGAAGAGTTAGTCGGGTATTTCCCTATACAGAAGGCCCCTGTCCTCGGACTAAGCCCCATCCTCGGGCAGCGGGCATTCCTTCGACGTGTATGTCTACCTGTCACCGTGTTGGGCAAGGCGGTGTCTTGAGTCCTGTATTTTTTTCCTAATTCATCAATGAGTTGGCAGAACAAGTATTAATTCAGACAGCAGAGGTATTCAGTTGTATCCTGACCTCATTGAAATTTTATGCTATATTTTAAGATATAATGCTTGTTGCAGATGTTTTTACAAATTAATGCCAATGAAAGTAACTAACATCTTATATTATAGGAGGATGACCTTTTAAGGAATCATACAGAATGAAGACTTAGTCGGATATTTCCCTACACAGTAGGCCCCTGCCCTCGGACTAAGCCCCATCCTCACTCAGCGGGCATTCCTTCGACGTGTATGATCATGTATGTGTACATGTTACCTTGTTACAACCATTGCATAACATGTTTAACACTACATAGACATGTTTTCAAATTATGTTGTAATGAAGTTACACCCGTGTTCAATTTCTTAGAAGCTAAGCTGCACTGTCATGGCAGTTACAGGAATTTTGAATAATATAAAAGCTTATTGACACCAATAAACCATTCAGTGTTGAATAGTTTTTTCATATCCAATGAAGAAGTACCAATAAATCTTCCTAACAAAACTGTAATACTACATGCGTCGCGAATGAGCCATGTACTCTCATTGGATAATGCTCTATTTAAAGGCTTAAGCAATATGCTATTTTGAAAAGCTGTATTTGTGTCCTGGCTGAAAGAAACTCGGCATGTGCATAATCTTCAAACGATCTCTCCAAGCAATGAAACGTGTCAAACAATCATCCATAGAAAGAAATCAAATTTTGCAGATGATGTATTTCTGTTGCAGATAGAATCAATTATCTACAAAACCGGATATTCTTCAAAGTTACTTTTGAAACTAAAACTAAAATAATGGTTTTTAGAAAACGAGAAGGTTGTCTCGTTTCGACAAGTAAAAATATTGTGAAAGTAAGGTTAATTTAGGTTCTATTTATACCATCAAGGTATGGTCCTAACAAGCAAACTTAGTTTTTCAGAAAGTTGTAATTTTATTTCTTTAAGGGCTAAGAAAGTTTTTTTTGAAGATAGACTAACATTCTGCTATAAGTATTAAACGTGAAGACCTATGGATACAATAGAAGAATATCGTAATGGATAATGCTACAGATTGGAGATTTAACAAGAGCACACAATGATACATGCCACATATAAAATATTATAAAATATTTGAAACTAGGATATGCAGGTAAGACAGGAAGGCAGTTGGATTAAGGGCGATGTTTGACAACAAATGACCTATATGCGCCCATAGTTGAATATGCAGAAATTAATTCCTTTCAAGGTATTGCTATTTCTCCTAACCCTAAAGATTAAACTCCCGAATCCTTTTATGAAGGTTGTTTAGCTAGAGCACACTTTTAACATCAAAACATAATTATTTCTTTGACAGCTCCAATTATGTTTTGTCATAATAAGACGGAAGAAAACCTTGGCCTATCTTCTAAGTTTCCATTGGTGACTGTATCCTTGATTTTTATTTCATACATTATGCATAACATTATTTAAGCAGTATTGAGAAGTTTGAAATATGTACTCATCAAATATATCAATCACAAAAATAACCATGATATTCGTATCCCACAGAGAGATCAGGTACAGTAAGTGTGAAATAACAAGAAACGCCTTCAAAGAGGCATGCTTGATGCCACAAAGGCAGATGAAGGGGATTGTGATTAGTCGACCAATCTAGGTTATTAGTGAACAGTAACAACACTTGATAATAGATAATATTAGCATGAGTATTGATCAATCAATCAAAGTTAATTACACAAAATTGATTTCTATCAAAACGAGTTAATGGAAGTTATGAATTTATGTATCAACAAGTGTTGGTATATTTCATATCAAAAGATACGAGGGTGATATTCTATGTATCAGCGAAAGTCACCCTTTTTCACATCTCAGAGAAAAAATGTACATCTCTGAAGTTAACAATACTAGTGACGTCACTATGTTTATGATGTTATGGCATTGTGATGTAATTACTTGATGACATAAAATCACTGTGTTGTCATGAAGCGTTGACAATGACAGGACATTGTGCAAAATGTACTGTCAAAACGATATCTCCTAGGTGCTATCGCGTGATGTCTCACAAGCCATGATGGTTAATTATCAACAGGTGTATTTCGGATGCTAAAATACAAAATACTGTCCGATGATCTGAAAGCATTCGAACCTGGTCAACGATATATGTCATATTTGAAATAAAGCACCTGTATATAAATACATGTTTTCAACATAATCATTTAATGACATCGTTAAGTATGACTTGTAACGTTGTCTTAAATGCTCTAACTATTTGTAAACATTAGTCTTATTTCAATGTCACCATCGTACCCACAGAAACATCACTTTTAGTTCGTCTGGGTTATACAAAAATGGATTCTGCGATTATTGAATGCGAAATAATGCTCTTATCTAGAACAAAAGCAGACTCTCCTTCATATGAAGTTATTTTCGATTGAATCGGTTTACATTTATCAGCGTCTTGAATAGAAAATAGTATTACTCTTTGAATATGACATTTAAAGCAAAGTCTTATTCCACAGTTTAATGTGCCAAATATTTTGTATTACCCACATGGTGACGTAATGCATTTGTTGCTACAGCTCTGTTAATTGGTTATTTGATTTGAATACAACACGTATGACAACAGTAATATAGAGAGAATTTCAGAAAAAATCAGAACATTACTGCTTGGTGTCTTTCGGCACCAAGCAAATAAGGTTGCCTTGCAACTTTGTAAGAAGATGGTCAACCCAAACTGAAAAGTTATAACTTACCATTTTAGCAGCTCTATGTCGGCTTGGTGTAGTAGAGGACTACGTCGAATGGTGGTATTTATCTACCAGGCATTCTATTTGAAGACGATTACACATGTTGGAATGAATGCACATTCAGAAGTGACGCACAGATCGTTCACAACAGAGTTGAATTGACAAAAAACTTTATTATAATAAATAAAACACAAACGAAATAAAGCTTTGCTATTTTATGAATCAATCCTCTTTTTTTAAAGTTGACATTTCATTTTGAAACAGCACTGATTTTTATCCAAATAAACTATGGTTGGTGTGCGAAACAACGTGACAAACTCTAAATTTCAGGAATTTTGGAAGATTCCTGTGATTGCAATCCATTAATGACACACTACTTACAAAAATACTGATAATACAGACCTGATTTAGGCAGTAGGACATTTTTCACAAAATCGTTGGATTGAAAAACATTCAGATTTCATACACCTTGAAAAAGTTTCATACACCTTTAGAACATGACTCTAAAAATGCTGATACCAATGGTTCAGGAGATCACTTGAAAAAAATTGAACTACTCACATTACAGCAATCAATATTGACTTTCATTTGTATTTGTCATTGCTGGCGGTGTTTCCTGAATCCGAGGGTGTAGGTTCGAATCCTGCATGGGACCCGACCCGAAAGTAAGATGTAAGGTATTGTGATTCAAAATATAACAATGTTACATTTGTTCACTATCTTAATTGCATTAATGTCTAATTTCATTTTCAGTATGTAACAATATGCTATACATGTATACTTGTTTCTTGACATTAAAATCAAAGAGTACTGCAACGTTATCAAAATGAAATAAGCTTTGTTAATTCTTCGATGTTAAATTACTATTTTTTCACACATGATGGGTTTTCAGAAAGTTTTGCTGACGAAAAAAGGGAATGCAACACTTTTTGAATATGTATAGAATCATATAGGCTCACGACTTTCAGATTACTGTTCCCAAAGAATTACCTCCAAAAATATTCATAAATGTAAAAGAAGACTTTGTCTTTGTAGCTCACTGTCCTCGCCTTATTTTTAGTCTTTGAAAAGTCTTAATTATCAAAAACATATATTTCATAAACTTATGATAGAATTAAAGATGTGTTTTAGGAGTGTCAGAGAATTGGCTATTTCAGATTTAGTTATGGACTTGCTTCTCAAGAGATTTTGTTTATGTTGAATATTATTTTATTTAGTCTGAGAATATGACTACTAACTGCCACTATGCTCTCAAGAAGGGTAACAATGAATCTAAAATTACAAATCTCAATTTGTTGGTTACTGTACACAATCAGCTGTTCTTGGAAAGAACATTAACACATTTGTTATTTGAAAGGTCTCTCTCCAGTGTGAATATTCATGTTATAAAGTAGGTGACACCTTTCTACTTAAGGTTTCTCATACTCACTGCATTTGTGTAGTCATTACAACACTTCAAGTCTATGAATATGAATGGCGACAATAACAATTTGTATGCTGTGACTCCCTTGTGCATTATCATGTACCTTTTCTATTCACTATGTTCTGCAATGGTTTGCTCACACTCTTTACATTTGAATGATTGGTCTTCCAATTTTTGTTTGAAAAGAACTCTCTTCAGAAATGATTCATCAACCCAATGCAGTTGAATATGGACAGGCTTACCATGCGGACGATTGATCTGGGCGGGGTTTATGGGTTTCGAGGTTGAGCTACATGTAGACTAGACCGAAACTTCTGTCGCCGAATGCTGTATCCTCGCATATCGAGCCGCATACTAACGACAGAAGCAGGCTATGGTTAAAACTGGGTGGAAATCTGATTTTTTATTTTGAAGTGGCAGTCAACTTAAACTGTCGCAAATCATTACCTGTTCATATAGTTAACGTTTTGGTGACTTCAAAAAGCTCTACCGGCGCTGATAACTATTGTAAAGCAAACTTTAAATTTCATTCATCGGCAATCAAGGAAACGACATTGGGCGCTGCCATCGTTGAAGCGCCAGCAAATCAGAAACGACCGTGATCACTAGCGAGGTCACCATGAATATAATTAGCGTCAGTGCCGACAGCGGTGTTTCGCTTGTAATATGACAGCGCTGTCGGGACCATCGTGGCATTGTTATTGTAAAAGTCTTAGATCGTTCTGATTTAACAATAGTTATTTAGCTTACTTTATTTATCTGGCATTGCGAAAAATTGCATGGCTGAATTATTCCCGTAATGAATGGCCCGTCATCTTACTGGAGATGAGACATGCAAGTTACAAAATATCGTGCTCTGTTGGACTTGTGGCTGATTAAATTTTATGTTCAAGAGGTTTTTCAACACATGCATCTAAGTGTTTGATGTACATAAATTTCAATGTAAATGATTTCAATAATATTTAATTAAGTTATATATGTTTTATATCATCAACGTCAGTTAACAATATTATCAAATATACATGTCTATATTAGCGTAACTATCGCAGTACAAATGATAAAAATATCCTGCTTTTTACGATATGGTATAGACCTTTCCACAGCAAATTTCATGGGCGCAGCCATTTTTTGGCAGCCATTAAGCGGCTGCAACGTCAACTGGTCAGTGTTATTTGCACCGCTGCGGGCTTTGCGCAATGACGTTGCATACACATAAAGACGGTACCCAGTCACCACTTAAGCGTCATAAGCAAACGTCACATTCCTTGCTAACTAATAATTATTTTTAATTATCTCTAATGTCACATCGACATCAAACACTGCAGGTTAGTTATTTCGAAGTTCTATAATGTATATAAATGACAACATTATGATGGTCTTATGTTTAAATAGGCGATATCAAGTGCAGAAAATGAGGTAATATGACTGACGTTAGATGCATAATTTGAAATAACTCAGTCGACTATCATTTAGGCTACCTGTTATTTTATCTTGTTTTGTTTTAATTGTTTAGATATACGATTATGTTTTCAAGGAAACATGATTATATCAAAATATTTTAACAATTAACTGTAAGTCTGTATGATTGATTCACCAATTTACTCAGCGTTTGAATGCCGTTCATCAAATTAGGATTTCGATGTTCAATTTCAATTTCTTTAAAGGGGCAGTAGCACGTTTTTAGGGGGAATATAAGGTGATGTCAGCAAAATGAAAATTAATGTTTCCAATTGAAAGACAATGTATTTAAACTAAATGGAGCAGTAATAATTCCAATATATAATGTAAAGTTTAGCCATGCGATTCCTTTTTCTTACACAAAATGAATTAAAGGTGTTCACATAAAATGGCCGCCCATTGATTTTAGGTGAATCTTCATACTTTGTCCTCTGACTATGGATAATTGGTTGGTGTTATGAGATTTTTGAAACTTTCAAAATAATACATTTAGCATGAACTTACAATTATCAGGGAACATTTTAAAATATAAAATTATCAAAAAACGTGCTACTGCCCCTTTAAGCGGTACAACGGAATGGTCCATACATAGTAATAAGATATTCGCACAAACAGTATAATGACTATATTTCAGTATAGTGTCTTGATGCGGAATTTAGACGCATGGTAAATGTAATAAGTCATATTTCTAATAACCTCCTGATGGGAAAGATAATCAATTATCCTTAATATCATTAATAATTCCCAATATAATCCCTGTAAAATATATGTAAATCTTTTGTATTCTAAGGAATAAGATGTTTACTTTCAGATAAAAGTCTAGCTTAAACATTCCATTCAACTCCCTATATACCGATAAACTTTCTAATTCTCAACCGACATGGGCAAACAACAAACACAATTTAAAACCTATTGAGATATTAGGAAGGAAACAAGGAACTGTTGATTTAAATTTATTTAAATTCTGTCACAAGGAAATTATATGATGGGAAACGTCTTTCACAAGAGACGTTGCGGCATAGGTTTTTTCCACGTTTTTTAAAGCATGCATGGAAACATTAAAATTTTCGATACCTTGCTATATAATGAATATGACGAAGTTGTTCATCCGTAGAATTCCCTTGCTTTCCTCATACTACCAATTTCTAGAGTGCCGCTCAAATAGTTGATTTAAAAATGATCATTAAATTCATCATGTTAACTAGTTTATTGCTCTTTGGAATAGCCTACACATAAATTGAAATTTGCCTAAGGCATAGCTTCCTAGGGTCTTCTGATTTACAATATTTCAGTCAGGACTAAAACCTCTGTAGCAAATAGAAGAAGAAAATCTTCATTCTTCAACGGTATTCAGCACATTAAAGGCATATTTGAAAAACCTCGTCTGCAGTGATCCCAGGACTACATGCAAACATGCTGTCGTCATAGCATTGTTACGCCATGACTTCAACGGTGTGACATCATTTTACTGTCAGCTGTGTTTTTAATTTTAAGTAGCAACTAATAATGCTTTGTGTTTTTGGATACTTCGATTTTGTGATTAATTTATTCATATGCGACACTTTTTTTCGGATCCTTTTAACTCGCATATATTGTGTTGACATTGGCACTATTTGTCACTTAATGTAATGCTTTGATTTATACAATACCACGCCAGGGATAAATTTGTTGCAGGGATTGAGTTTAGTGCCGATATCGAGGTATCATCTCAAAATAAAATAATATTCCAATACATTTTTTTCTAAATACGATTTATAATCGCGTTATATTCGTTTAATTCATTTATTTCAAATCCATTTAATACTCCTTAAAAAATAAATGAGCCTTGACATGAGGAGTTGTATTAACGGTATGATGTTTTCATATTCCAACTGGTCGAAATAAGTTATTAAATATGATTTAACTCTTAGATAAATATTATAGGCTTAACAATTCCTCTGTTTTAACACATGAATTTATTATGCTTTCTATTTTTTTCATATGATTAGAAATAAAATAATAAACTTGTTAACATCTTAAGTTATCTAGTTTTGGTAATAATTTCCCCTTTTTAACAAACAAGGGACTAGTTGGGTCATTTATCACACAGTGCTGCACATGCACATTTCTTCTATCTTATTGTACCTGGGAAAAAGAGTAAAATAGAGTCTAAGTGTTAGTAAGACATAAAATGCCGGTGGAAACACTTATTTTCTGTAATTTTTATGATTCTTTGTACTAAAAATAATCTCGGCGAAACACGACTACTTCCATATTGGTAAAATTAGTAGGCCTTATGTGATACTTAAGCTAGAAGTCGATTTTCATCTCATAGTACATTTTTCGAGATGGTAGCCTGTAGAGAATTTAACAGGGGCAGTGACCCCTCTGACAGGTTTTTAGCTGTGCATGAGGATTTTTTTCACATAAATTACGATTTAAAAAAAAAGTACTTGATAACACAAACTGTTTCTGACCGCTTACAAACATTTTATTTTGTTAGAAGTCATATCATTTATAAAAAAATTTCAGCTGTAAGCATGTAGAACGTCAACATCAAATTGCAGCCGCTTATTGGCGGACGATGCTAGCGCCACCCAAAGGGAGGTAACTGAGAGCGGCATGACGCACTGCTCCGTCGAGAGGTCTATAAACTGAATACTTAATTCTTTTTGATACTGCTTGTAGAGTATTATAGAAATTTGAAAGACCATGTCTAAGGTCTCTGAGTTTTACGTTGAACCGTAGAATGTGTTCACTTTGTTCTTATTTGCAACAATGTTGTACCGACTTTGCGGTATGTATTCATAGCCTAGCAAGGAAATAATTTTTTTTCGCACACATACTTGTTCAACTTTATATTCATTCGACTTTTTTTTCAGTTAGATTAATAAGAGCACATAAATTACAACATTCACGTTGATAAAATCTAATACCTATCCAGAAAACGGGTTTTTTATCTGCTGTGTCGCACAAATCCGAATAGATCGTATAAATCATGACTTAATCGCCTGTTGTTCTTTTTTACCAATTAGTAAAATTCTCTTAATTGTTTACAATGCCAGTAAGCTCACTTCGACAGAAAACATATGCAAATAAAAATATTAAAGCCTGGAATTTTCGGTCTCCATGTAAAATAACATTAGGTAACGCAATGTCCACCACACGATACTGACTAATTCATCGTTCTTTGGACAAAACATCAGTTTTAAGACATTGTTTACTCTTAATTATTGGTGATTGAACATTGAACACATGGGTAAGTTATTAAAAAAGAATTCGTAAAAAAGAATACACCTCTTGTATTAAATGTCAATGTGAGTTTTCATTAGTTTCATTGGATGACTTTGAGGCTATATTTCTTTCTAAATATCGGACCTGTAGATAAGCAGGTTTTGAGTTTGAAAAACATGAAATAATTCTATAAAAACAACCGTTTACATTACAAAGTTCTCTATCATAACGAGAGGAATAATTGTTTTGTAAATCACAAACTAAATCTATATTGTTAATGATCGGTTCTGTTATTTAAGCGTGTCTATTTGGCAACGTTCATGCCTCATGGATTGTGTTTACAACGTAAAGAAGATCTGAAACTTATAACCATGTATGTATATAAAGTTATGCCGTGGGTCTATCAATAATTAAATTCTTAACATAGGTTTTTCGATGAAGGCTGTCTTATCATTGATAATAAAAACAAATTGAAATATGAAAATTGAATGTCACTGTTAAGTCCGATAAAAATCGTCAGTCGGACGGTGTTCCTTGAAAAATCTTTCTACATATATACTGATAAAATTCAATGAGATATTATAACAACGATTTTGATCAAAATAAAAAATTTCATGCATGTCTTGACGTTCAATGATATATATTTTTTTTAAATAACGTCTCGGCAAGTCGGCATAAATTACAGAGTACAGAAAGTGAAGACGTGATATATTCTCTTGCTGTCAAAAATAAATTGAATTTACAAAATCCAGAGTGACTGGCAAGTATTTATGAGAAAAATAGATGAACAATGGTCAATAATGTTTGCTTTTAATTTATTTTCTCAGTCTCAATTGTTTCATAAGAAGGAATCATGTTAGATGTCGCGCGGGCTTTCTTGTTCATTGCGTCGTCTTTGGACGTCAGCACCCAAGGTCACTATGCATAAATTAGCATGTATCTATTTTTAGAACATTTGACGCAATTTGATTGGTCGATGAATACACCGGCGTTTGTTGATGTTTCAGTCGGCGGGCGCTTGAAGATTTCGCGGGCGGATAAAAAAAACGAGCAAATTTTTATCGACATTGAAAATAGGTGAAAACAATTCTTGCAAGGGATTCCAATCGATCAAGCGTACTAAGAACATTTTTGCCATATGGGAAAGTAACGCAACATAGCAAAAACAGCGCATACAGTACTGTATGCGCTTTGCCACCCTCCCTTCTATCCAGGGGTTGCAGGTAGAGCCTCTCGACCTACATATAGACCAGCGTGAATGTGGCGCCAGACTTCACTGCGCTAATTGACTGTGCTTTTTTGTCGTTCGAAAAATATAAACCCTTGCTACTAATAAGGATGTCCATTAAAATTGAAATGTATCTTTTTTCAAAGAGCCCTTTTTCGTTGATAAAATGTAAATAAAACGTAGGTAAAAAAGAGCTACCCTCTCAAAATATTTACCTGCACCTCAATTAAGCTACATTCGATTTACGATAGGGGTTTGTGTCTGTTCTATGGGAACATCTTGACGATGGATCAGTAACACAATTAATGTAGTCTTTATTTTGTATTTAGTCACGGTGTAGGCGCACGTCAAACAAGTACATACAAACATAATTTTTTTTTGTTATCCAACGCAACCTTACAAATAATGCATGACACATTCATCCTGTTCATGAACATTATTACCTTTAAATTTCGCTCAACCTTTCCCGACTAACAATAATTTGGTATGGTTTGACTCTGACTGATGCAAACCATCTGTTGTATATGACAAAAGATCGGTTGTGACTTAGATTTTACAACACTTCTTTAATTTCATACACGTGTACACTCTCACAATTTTCTGCTGGGGCAAACATAAACAAGAAAAGCCTTTAAAAAGGCAAGCTTTGGGGCATCCGGTTATGTATCACTATATATAACCAGGAGATTTAGGTTAGGGAGGACGGGGACGGGGACTTTTACTTGAATAAATTGTTGCAATCGGAAACGCATGTTCTTAGCTCTTTGTTTTGACAGTTATCAGTACACTATGTTACGTAGATAGTGAAACATCTCGTTCGTCTGCTTAAATTCCACCCAATGATAGATACGTCTCCTATCTCAATTATGATATAAATTTTTAAACATTAATACGGTAATTAAATTTTGTGTTGCTTTAAAAGATAGCTGAAGGCGAGTTTAATACAAGAGCCAGTGATTAATTAGAAGATAAATAGTTGCGCAAGTAAACTTTCCGGGATCCATTGTTTTCCGATACCCGCAAATTTAGCTTAAAGATGGACTGAAATGCTATAAAATGCTGTTTTAGATAAAGTAATTAATGCTCAAGGTCATGTTTTAATAGATTTTCTTATTAGTGCCAATTACTGTATGCTAAACGGAAGGAGTGAAGATAACGACTATACCTATGTGTCTTCAGTTGACTACTGTTTATGTCCATATGAACAGTTCGACGCCTTCTCTTATTTTCGTGTCATACGCCCAAACTCCTTTGTTGAAGAATCTGCCTGTGTCGGTGTAGTTAGTTCTAACAACGTCCTGAAACTGGATCCCTCCATACTTACTTGGAACATTGAGCTTAATATAAGTAACCCCACTACAAACCTAACGGAGAACTGTGAAACAGCAACTGCAGTGAAATGTGATACTTCATTTGTACCAACTGATTTTATGTCATCAAAGCAGTGTGTAGACTCTCTTAATGTCGCTATTGATAAATTGTATGACTCTTTTCAGGGTCAAGAAGATATAGATCATGCCTTTGTTGAACACTGTTAGATCAGAGATGGTTAATAGGCTTCCTACGAAAATTGTGGTAAAAACAGCGATTACTAATTCAAGTAGTAAAAAGCGACGGAAGAAGAAGGCGTGGTGGTCGGACTATCTCTCTAAATTCTGGAGCGACATGTGTGACGCCGAGAGGCGTTGTTGTAAGTGTCATGGACCTCGTAAACATGCTCTGAAACACATATATGTAGCTAAACGTCAACTGTTCGACAGACATGCTCAGAGGGCTAAGCGGGACCACACCAAACGTACACTCCAAGAGCTGGAAGACATGTGCGACGCTAACGACGGCAACTTCTGGAAGAAGATAGGGCGAGTTGGAGTCGGTTACGACAGAAAGAAGAAAATCCCGATGGAAGTGAAACGCAGTGACGGAAGCATCTCTAGTGACGTCACGAAGGTACTTGACACCTGGCGGACAGCATACAGCGATCTCTTAAACTGTACAACACCTGAGGCGGAGGACACACGTACTTACGACTGTCAATACGAGGAAAGTGTGTTTGACGGCCCTATCACTATCGAAGAAGTGAGACTTGCAGTAAGTCAAGCTAACATCCCAGTTGATGTTCTCAAAAATAATGTTTGTATAGACTGTCTTCATAAACTCTTTTCAGCGTGTTATAAGACTGGTTATGTACCCTCCAGCTGGGCCCAGGGGATTATCAGTAGTATTATTAGTAGCTCTCTATTACCGTTTGCCCTGAGGCACTGGTGTGTAGGATTAGAAATTAATACAGTGATGTGTGAGAGCCACAGCATTCAAACACAGTGATGCGCGAGCCTCGCGGCATTCAAACACAGTGATGCGTGAGCGATGGCGACGGGTGAGCGATAATGCTCTCTATGCATTGATGCGTGAGATTAATCATTAAACAACACAATGATACCCTGAGTGAAGCAATCAAAATATAACAAGTAAAAGATAGTAATTCCTACGCATTGATGGGAGAGATTACAAATTAAGCCATCAGCTCACGTTTGCTGAATCCTAACACCTGAAGGCATGGATGGGAACGTTAGCAATGGGAGAAAATACATGTTGATTTAGGAAAATTGAAACTTAAAAATTCCTCGTTGCGTAAAACAATCTGGGTCTAACAATTAAAAGATAGTAATTCCTACGCGTTGATGCGAGAGATTACAAATTAAGCCATCAGCAAACGATATT
Source organism: Steromphala cineraria (assembly GCA_916613615.1). NCBI lineage: Eukaryota > Metazoa > Mollusca > Gastropoda > Trochida > Trochidae > Steromphala > Steromphala cineraria. The sequence goes on along the minus strand of OU744728.1, from coordinate 59,857,037 downwards.
AACCAGGAACAGTCCTAACACTGAAGGCAAAGATGTGTGATTGACACTAGCAAAGGGTGATAATACATTTTAGATTTAGAAAAAATATAAACTTGAAGATTGTATCTGAAGACATTTGTCTTTATTTAAAAGATTGGTGTTAGCGTGAGCATGATTAAAAGATAATAAAAGAACTATTGATGAGACAATAAATAAACATTGTTGACAATGGGTTTATTTTCTACAGAATTTAAGATACCACATCCCTCTTACAACTGATTTAGTGTTGAAATGTTGAGGACTGTGAGGATACCTTTGTTAGATATTATCAATATTCCTCCAAGAACACTTGGTAGAGGTAGGCAATTGGCGGTTGCAGACGAATATCTCTTCTGGAACAGGATTTTACTAGCGTTTAGGGAATCTGATTGTGTGGCTTTGCGTCCTTACGAGGAATATATTCACGAACCTGACCGCAATCTAAGAACACAACCCCCCAATGCCACGAATAATGCAAGGAGAATGCGAATGTGAGAAAATGTGAGGTGTCAAACCAACGTATATGACGATTGTAATTGGATAATCTTGTAGCAGCGTGGATACCCAATCCGAATACCTATATGTGAGAAGGCTTTGATAGTATTTATACCTCATTGTATCACGTGTTTTAAGATGGGTTGCGTTAAGCGAGTCCGATTTTCATTCTGCCCCACGTGCGGAGAAAGGAGTGAATATTGTTTTTGTGACTTGGACTCATATTGCCCCACTTGTGGAGAACTTGAAGACCACTGCATATGTCACCTTTGTCGACATTGCAGGAAATATCTTCGAGAGTGTTGTGACTGTCACTTGCGATATCATGAGGAGATGTGTTTTTATCATGGACGAGTGAAAGCGCTTCGACAAAAAGATTGTGACTGTCTTCCTCTATATTGGAGTGACTTCGAAATTTGCTCTGTGTGCGGCTATTTTGCAATTAATTGCAAATGCCAGAGTTGCTATTCATGTGGCGTGGTTTACATCAACACAAAAAATTGTTTATGTGATGTGAATAATATGTCATGATACACGGAGATTTGATCCATTTAAATTTACATATTGATGCGTTAGCGATGCTGTTAATGCGAGAGAGAGGCAATTGAAAAAATAACGAGTAAAAGATACTAATCCTGCGATATTACAAATAAATATATTAAATGAGGTATTAGTTCTACTATATGAATCAAAACATGTCAAACAAACCTCTTATGTTTTCGGTGGAAGGATTAATTTCCTCGGGTAAATCAACATTAATTACATCGTTTTACGAAAGATATGCTTATTCAGAACTTTTAAAGAACTCAACTTATCTTTTAGAACCGCTGGAATATTTTACATACTTTGAATCAGTTAACGGGCAGACATGGAATCCACTAACTGAGTTTTATGAACAAATACCCCATAATGCAGTTGCTTTTCAGCTACATATTCTAGATGCTTTTAAGAAGCAATATTCCGCGTTAACATTTCAAAACCTGAGGTTTATGATTGCTGAAAGAGGCTTCCATTCGGGGATTGTGTTTACAAGAAGCTTGCACCATCTTGGATATATAAGTGATTTTTCAAAGGAATACATAATTTCAAAGGTATATAATACAATGAATAGTCCAAAGTTTTCGCAAGTTCAACCTCAATCAATCTTTTTTATCGATACACCAATAAAACTGTGTTCAGAGCGTAAGCAAAAGCGTAATCGCGTTGAAGAGGCTAACGTTCAAAGTTTTGAGAAATATCAACAAACTTTACGAATGTTTTACATTGAATATTTAAAGGAATTTCAGAATAGGCATGGAGATGAATCCGTGTACATTAGTAATGAAACAGATTTGGGGGAATTGAATTGTGAATTAAAGGGTTGGTTGAGTTGTAAATTAGATAAATCTATCAAGATGACAAACCCCGTAATGAAGGAGTCTATGAATTAGTCTAATATTTTCCGTCTTTTAGAAATCTCACTCAGTGAGTGGTTAGTGCTGACATACAGGTTAATTAATGCTATAAATAGAACCTACCCGGCATTCAACACTGATTCAGATCATTTAGATGCTAGTTACCCGTAACAGTTGTTATATACTTCATTATCTAGTCTTGTTATGATCCTTAATTTTAATTACTTAACTGAATTTTTCAACTGCATATTTTTTATTCTTTTAGCATCAGTTGTTATGACTTAGTAAGAGAGTTTAAGGAAATAATTATTTAATTTAAATCTACTTATTAATAAATAATATGATTTGTATTTATGAATGTAGCATTGACTACTCATCTTGTGACAAACAAAGGAATCAATTGGAAACAATTTCGTGATTGCAAAATTCAGCAATGTGGCTGCAAATTGTCGTGTTCATGTTTGCCCAAGGCTCGGTAGTTGGAGATTGTCAGTTCATCGACTCGAGCTTTCTCCTATGTGAGAGTTCGCTCCCTGAAACAAGCTTCTCGTCGACGAAAGTCTTTCACAAAGTTGAAAGAATGGAGGGTGTTCGATGGAGGGACCCCCCGATCACAATAAACCCAAACATGTTCCCAGTCCTTAAATTTTTAAAAATTTCGGAGACGGACTTGACCTGTGGTGACGTGAAAAGGCCTCACTATGTGACTCTACAAATTGACAACAAGGAATGCGATGATAAGGTAAAACATGATTTCCCTTTTACTGAATTTGTTTAGCTCTATCGGTAAAAATTGTAAATGAAACCCATTAAATACATTCAGTGGGTTATCAATGGAAAAAGTCACCGTGTGTATATAAATGACAAGAGTTGGAATGGTTCTCGAAAAAAAAAAAAAAAGACAAAAAAAAAAAAAAAAAAAAAAAAACAACATATAAATAATTTAACAATAATTGAAATTTTAAACATTTACACTTATTTTATCTTGATAACTGACAACTGTTCTCAAGAATGTAATCACTACAGCTGAACATCTTATTCCTAGCAACAGATATATTTTTCAAAATATTTTATTTTTAATTACTTTGATAGTGTTAACTTGGGTAATCTTTACCAAGGATTCCTTACCTGTCAACACTGTATCATAAGTTTAATTTGAATTTTAATAATAATTGAAATGTGAATATTTTACTCTTATTTTACTAGACTTCACTCAAGGAACAAACCACTCATCATCTGACAACAAAGCTGGAAAAAGTAAGTTATAATTGGAAGTATGAACTTGTTGATGTAACCATACGTTACCATAGACAATAAATATTAAGTTTTATTATGATTGTATGGACTGAATAAAATAGATCATGTTATAATTATTTTGACAACTGTTCTCAAGAATGTAATCACTACAGCTGAACATCTTATTCCTAGCAACAGATATATTTTTCAAAATATTTTATTTTTAATTACTTTGATAGTGTTAACTTGGGTAATCTTTACCAAGGATTCCTTACCTGTCAACACTGTATCATAAGTTTAATTTGAATTTTAATAATAATTGAAATGTGAATATTTTACTCTTATTTTACTAGACTTCACTCAAGGAACAAACCACTCATCATCTGACAACAAAGCTGGAAAAAGTAAGTTATAATTGGAAGTATGAACTTGTTGATGTAACCATACGTTACCATAGACAATAAATATTAAGTTTTATTATGATTGTATGGACTGAATAAAATAGATCATGTTATAATTATTTTTTAAAAAAAATGAATAAATATGTAAAATGTAACAGTTTCATAGAGTAGAGTTTTGAACTTTTCACACATAACATTAGATTTTGATTTTTGAAAATAGAGGCTCAAGCATTTTAAGCATGAAATATGCATATATATTTAATTTGAAATATTATTATAAAACAATTATTAAATGATGTATTATTTATTGTTTGTATTAGACCTCATCAATCAAGCATAAGACAACCCCTGAATCATCACCAACTTCACATGTCGAGATGACCTCAAGATCAACATTAGAGGTAAATGAATGATATATAATTAATATTGAGTAAATTGACATGCTCTTAACTACAAGGGTTGAATTAGTATGATAAGATGAAATAATACAATAAAAACAGGGGTGTGAATACCAGTAATGAAAATAGAAAACTCAATCATTCAAACATATTTTATCCAGATTTTAAGTATATTCTTATATTTCATTTTATTTCTTTTTATTTATTTTTGTTTACTTGTTATTGTTAGACTTCATCAGTCAGCACAGGAATACCAGCAGACTCTCACAAATCAACACTGTCCACACATTCCTCAACTCCATCAGAGGTGAGTAGTGCTAAATCTAAGTTGTTTAGTATTCTCTCTATTTTTTTTATTTTTTTTTTTTATATTTTTTTTTTATTTATATTTTTTTTAATATATTAAAAATAAAAATAAAATAAAAATCTTTTTTAATGACTAAATTAAACATTAGTCAAATGATATGATAGTGTTTGTCTTTATGTAAAAGTTTTGTCACGAACACTTACCAGTAGTGTTATTATATCTATTTCTATTTTACAACATCAGATAACTTAAATATTCAATGCTGATAATATTTCGTTTTCCCCTCTTCTATCTAATCCTTATAGATTGAAGACTCAGAGGGTACAACCGATGAAGATGAAGCTTTTACCAAGACTTTGAAAGGTGTGTTATTTATGATTTTGTTTATTTATTTTAATTGTATCTTGTTTTGTTTTGTTTTGTTTTTAAATGTGGGGAGAAGTATATTATCTGAAATATACTATTTATTTTACAGATACTTCAACTACTAACCAACTTACTAATAACACCCCACCAAGCCAGGAAAGATACTCTGTCACCAGTGCTCCAGTAACAAGTCTATTTGTATCAACAACAATGACAATCAACTCTCCTCATACTAACACTTTCACAATCACACCATCCCCTGAAACTTTACTATCCAACACTACTCTGTCCCATAGGCCCAATGATGTTACTACTGGTGAATTCACTTCTTTAATTGACACCTCTAAAGGTTATACTTTTTCAGAAACCAAAAACTATGTAAATATTTATAATTTAATCATTGAGTTATTCATTGTTACTTTCATCATCATAATTCTTGTTTCATTTTCTCTATATTATATAAGGCATTATAAGAAAACAAGAATTTTCTCTGATATAGAGTTACAAAGATTAAAATCTTATAAGGATGAAGCTGATGATAATTGTGAATATTCAACTGAAGATTCCTTCTCTTTGGAAGAGAATTCAATAAATGAAAACTCAAACCTCCTTAATCCAAGTGAAAATGAATATTTAGAACCACATATTTACTCAGAGATTGATAAAAGTGATTAATGTACCCTAACAACACTTCTTTTCTTTGTTTTCAGGTGAATGGTGGAAAATAGTTCTTTATGTTTTATCAGCATCTGTATTTATTATTACAATTATAGTAATCTGCTGCTGCAGACTATTTAGAAGAACAAGGTCACAACGTTTGAGGGGTTGGTCAAATGAAAGCATACCAATGTATGAGAGAACCCCAAACTTTCCTGCTACCAGACGCTCCCCTATCACAACCCTTGTGCATGAAAAGGAGATGTGATCATGCGCCTATACAACATGTACACTTGTAGTATCATAATGCTTTCTGTTTTTGATATTTAGTCCGAGAGCATTTTAGATATATATATATATATATATATATATTTTAAAAAAAAAAGAAAAGTTTTAAGTAATGATTCATAACTTAGTATTACACACATTAATTCTTTCCTTTTTCAGACCTACAAAACCAGATTATAACACTGTTGATGGCCTCTCTAACTCTTCTATTTGTCTGGATTAAACAAAAGATGTTAGCATTGCTAAATAGATTATTTGTTAAGATTCAACTCTATTTAAATACTTTTAGACCTGTTACCAAGCAGACATGTCTCAGGAGATCCAACAGGGTGAGGAGGCCTCCAAATAGGTTAGGATATGATTAAGTAGTTAAGGTGATGAAAAAAGAAAGCGGTTTAATGGATATACAACTTTTTTTTATAATTTTTGTAAGCAATGTTTCAACATAGTTCTCGAAATAGATTCATGCTTGAAGACATTAGAATCTATGTTGAAATGTCACTTATAAAGTAATAAAGAAGTTTTATATCCATATAAATACTCTCATTCTTGTGAGGATACTATTAAGTTTAAATAATCTTAATATTTATTGTTCAAATAGTTTTGTTTATTAGAAGTAAAGCAATCCGTTGTTAGTATGTAAACAGCTAAAATGTCCATCTCAACCTCTCAACTATAGTTGATTTTTATACAAAACCATTTTATATCCTGAATACTTGAGTATTTATGCGAGATGATCTTTATGTTTAGAGACATTTATCAATGATGTAATTTTACCCAAGACTTCAACATTCCACATGGACTATAGGTGATATGTATATAGTTTTCTTGATTCACTTCGAGTCCATAATGTTCTGACTGATGTCATAGTATTTGTAATTGTTTCTGGCTTCATTAGACATGTTTTATATATAGTTGATAGTTTCCGAGTGTTTTGTACTCAGGACAAAAGGTAACATTGTGATAACAAAAGAACTGTTTATTATTACTGTAAATGATAGGGTAAAAAGGGCTCATTTATATGTTTTTAACATGTTTTACACAATTATAGTTTGTTTGAGATTATTGGATAGATATATGTATGTTGTCTCTGAATTGATAGTTTTAGATGTTTATGGTGCTGGCTTTAGTGTTGATGTAACTCATTAAAGGGGCAGAAGCACGTTTTTTGATAATTTTATATTTTAAAATTTTCACTAATAATTGTAAGTCAATGTTTCATGTACTATTTTGACAGTGTCAAAAATCTCATTACACAAGCCAATCATCCATAGTCAGAGGACAAAGTATGAAGATTCACATAAAATCCATTGGCGGCCATTTTTGTGTGAACACCTTTAATTCATTTTGTGTAAGAAAAAGGAATCGCCTGGCTAAACTTTAGGTTATATATTTGAATTATTACTGCTCCATTTAGTTTAAATACATTTTCTTTCGATTGGAACCATTAATTATCATTTTCCTGACATCACCTTATATTCCCCCTCTAAAAACGTGCTACTGCCCCTTTAAGAGAAGGGACACTGTTAAGTTGAAAAAACAAAAGAAGAAGGATGTTTTAATATTTTAATTGAGATGAATGATGATTAGAAATTTGTGATTTATATTATCTACCTCACAACCTTATTCACCTTCATGTCACTTTTTATTTGACTAATTTTACCTCAAAACTTCTTCATTCCACATATTCAATAGTTATTTTTTAAATTGTGTATACATATCAATAGGTCATATTGTGCTATAACAAAAATAAAATAAAAATAAAGCAACAAATATTAACTGAAAGAATTCCATTTCATGTCCTATGACTATTTTTGTACTATAAAAACAAACAAATAATTCAAGAGACACCAGCAAATTTTTAACTATTTTATTTGATATTGATAATGATGATGAATGATAATTATTTAATCCTCTGTTTGGTGTAACTCACATCATTTCAAATTTATCAATCTCTCTCACTCATTTTGTTGTTGTTGTTGTGCTTGAGTTTTTTCTACCTCAAAATTACTGCATTCCAGTTATATATATAATAAATACTTTTATACTGTGTCTACATTTTTAAAATATCCCTGAAATATGTTTTACTCAAAAGTTGTGAAAATAAATTATATGATTAACTTGTGATGGTTTTTCATTTATTCAATCCTAACCCATTGAGTCTGAAAGACACAAAGGGTTTTATTACTTAGTGTGTGTGTGTGTGTTTGTGTTCGTGTGTGTGAGTGTGCATGTGTGTGTGTGTGTTTGTTAAAGGTGGTAACCGGGGACACTTGTATGTATACACACCTTTCAAGCGGGGACACACAGCCAACCGGGGACGTCCCCGCTTAGAATAACAGTGCCAGGTGCCTTATTTCGCAATTTTAAGCCTAGGAAACTTATTTTTAGCCTAGATAGCACTTTGTCCCGTTTGCCTGTAAAATTCCATAAAGACATACACACTGGATATGGAATTGGCATTGGCTGATATTTCGCGCCGATACACACATGTCCCCGTTTGCACTGAAGATATGAGGTTAGCACCATGAAATGAAGGCACAATAATTATTTTTAAATGGACTTCTAGATACATTATTGCTCTTTATAAATATATAAAATATATTACGATGCGCCTCATAGTTATTTATTAACAGTCATCAAAAGAAAGTCTTTATTTCCAGCTGATTTGTGACACTTGTCGTACCACTTGCCACTTCTTTATTTTTGTGCACGCATAGACAAATGATACTTGTAAATAAAGACAATTTTCTCTTCTACACGATGGTGCAAGAATTATAAAATTATCTCTAATGGTTCGTGAGATATGAACGCCGCAAGGTGGGTACCCTAAATCATTTTGAGGTAAAAATTAAAATTTGCGACACTTGTCACAACGCTTGCCGCTTCTTTATTTCTGTGCGCTCATAGAAAAATGATGCATGTAAATAAAGACAATGTTCTCCTCTACACGAAAGTGTAAAAATTATAAAATTATCTCTAATGGTTCGTGATATATGAGTGCCGCTAAGTGCTCGAGGAACATGCAAGTTCAAGTAGCGATAGCCGGAGCGCAACTAGCGCGCATGAACGATGTCTTTTATTCCGCGCACCACTTGCCACTTCTTTATTTTTGTGCGCGCATAGACAAATGATACGTGTAAATAAAGACAATTTTCTCTTCTACACGACGGTGAAAAAATTATAAAATTATCTCTAATGGTTCGTGAGACATGAATGCCGCAAGGTGGTACCTTCAATCATTTTGAGATAAAAATTAAAATTTGCAGCACTTGTTGCTTCTTTATTTTTGTGCGCACAGACATAGACAAATGATACATGTAAATAGAGACAATTTTCAATGAGACAATGTCTGAAAAAGGCCAAATTTTATTAATATTACCGGCAGTATCTAGATAAACCCCAGCCCTCAACCAAAAAGGTTAAATTTCAACAACATTCCCGACATTGCCTACAAAATCCCTAACCCTCGACCGTTAAAGGCCAACTGTTATCAATATTATCGACAGAATCTAGATAAACCTTAACCCTACGTCTAGTTACGCCAAAGTTCATCAATTTTCCCGACATTGCCTAGATAATCCCTAACCTCCGACCAAAAAATGCAAACTTTAATTGATTTTTCCGACAGCATCTAGAAAAACGCTAACCCTTTACCAAAAAAGCAAAATTTAATCAATATTCCCGACATCGCCTACATAATCTCTAACCCTCGACCGTAAAAGGCCAAATTTTATTAATATTACCGACAGTATCTAGATAAACCATAACCCTACGTCCAGTTATGCCAAATTTCATCTGACAATATTCCCGACATTGCCTAGATAATCCCTATTATATTCAGAAATGTCCCCGTTTTCATGGTTTATATGATACACACTGTCCCCGTTTGCTTGTGAAAATATACACATACATAGTTATCATATAGGGACATGGATTATCAGACTTAGTATGACGGCCTGAGTGCAATGACTTTTGAAGCATACATATTTATCCTTTCTGTACGCAAAAGTAAAATAATCTATTGAACTGTCCCCGCTTACATAGAGAAACAATAAATATAATGATCTCTGATGGTTCGTGAGATATGAAGGACGCAAGGTTGGTACCCTCAATCATTTTGAGGTAAAAGTTAAAATTTGTGACACCTGTTTCAACGCTTGCCTCTTCTTTATTTTTGTGCGCACATAGACAAATGATACGTGTAAATAGAGACAATTTTCAATGAGACAATGACCGAAAAAGGCCAAATTGTAGTGATATTACCGACAGTATCTAGATAAACCCCAACCCTCAACCAAAAATTCCAAATTTCATCAATATTCCCAACATTGCCTACAAAATCCATAACCCTCGACCGTAAAAGGCCAAATTTTATTAATATTACCGACAGCATCTAGATAAACCGTAATCCTATACACCCAGTTTTGCAAAATTTCATCAATATTCCCGACATTGCCTACATAATCTCTAACCTTCGACCGTAAAAGGTCAAATTTTATTAATATTAGCGACAGTATCTAGATAAACCTTAACCCTAAGTCCAGTTATGCCAAATTTCATCAATATTCCCGACATTGCCTAGATGATCCCTAACCCTCAACCATTAAAGGCCAACTTTTATCAATATTACCGACATTGCCTACATAATCTCTAACCTTCGATCATAAAAGGCCAACTTTTATCAATATTACCGACAGTATCTAGATAATCCCTAACCCTCAACCATTAAAGGCCAACTTTTATCAATATTACCGACATTGCCTACATAATCTCTAACCTTCGATCATAAAAGGCCAACTGTTATCAATATTATCGACAGAATCTAGATAAACCTTAACCCTACGTCTAGTTACGCCAAAGTTCATCAATTTTCCCGACATTGCCTAGATAATCCCTAACCTCCGACCAAAAAATGCAAACTTTAATTGATTTTTCCGACAGCATCTAGAAAAACGCTAACCCTTTACCAAAAAAGCAAAATTTAATCAATATTCCCGACATCGCCTACATAATCTCTAACCCTCGACCGTAAAAGGCCAAATTTTATTAATATTACCGACAGTATCTAGATAAACCATAACCATACGTCCAGTTATGCCAATTTTTATCTGACAATATTCCCGACATTGCCTAGATAATCCCTATTATATTCAGAAATGTCCCCGTTTTCATGGTTTATATGATACACACTGTCCCCGTTTGCTTGTGAAAATATACACATACATAGTTATCATATAGGGACATGGATTATCAGACTTAGTATGACGGCCTGAGTGCAATGACTTTTGAAGCATACATATTTATCCTTTCTGTACGCAAAAGTAAAATAATCTATTGAACTGTCCCCGCTTACATAGAGAAACAATAAATATAATGATCTCTGATGGTTCGTGAGATATGAAGGACGCAAGGTTGGTACCCTCAATCATTTTGAGGTAAAAGTTAAAATTTGTGACACCTGTTTCAACGCTTGCCTCTTCTTTATTTTTGTGCGCACATAGACAAATGATACGTGTAAATAGAGACAATTTTCAATGAGACAATGACCGAAAAAGGCCAAATTGTAGTGATATTACCGACAGTATCTAGATAAACCCCAACCCTCAACCAAAAATTCCAAATTTCATCAATATTCCCAACATTGCCTACAAAATCCATAACCCTCGACCGTAAAAGGCCAAATTTTATTAATATTACCGACAGCATCTAGATAAACCGTAATCCTATACACCCAGTTTTGCAAAATTTCATCAATATTCCCGACATTGCCTACATAATCTCTAACCTTCGACCGTAAAAGGTCAAATTTTATTAATATTACCGACAGTATCTAGATAAACCTTAACCCTAAGTCCAGTTATGCCAAATTTCATCAATATTCCCGACATTGCCTAGATGATCCCTAACCCTCAACCATTAAAGGCCAACTTTTATCAATATTACCGACATTGCCTACATAATCTCTAACCTTCGATCATAAAAGGCCAACTTTTATCAATATTACCGACAGTATCTAGATAATCCCTAACCCTCAACCAAAAAGGCCAAATTTAATCAATATTCCCGACATTGCCTACATAATCTCTAACCCTCGACCGTAAAAGGCCAAATTTAATTAATAATACCGACAGTATCTAGATAAACCTTAACCCTACGTCCAGTTATGCCAAATTTCATCAATATTCCCGACATTGCCTAGATAATCCCTATTTTACTCACAAATGTCCCCGTTTTCATGGTTTATATGATACACACTGTCCCCGTTTGCTTGTGAAAATATACACATACATAGTTATCATAGGGACATGGATTATCAGACTTAGTATGACGGCCTGGGTGCAATGACTTTTGAAGCATACATATTTATCCTTTCTGTATGCAAAAGTAAAATAATCTACTGAACTGTCCCCGCTTACATAGAGAAACATTATATACACAAATGTCCCCGTTTTCATGGTATATATGATACACACTGTCCCCGTTTGCTTGTGAAAATATACACATACATAGTTATCATAGGGACATGGATTATCAGACTTAGTATGACGGCCTGGGTGCAATGACTTTTGAAGCATACATATATCCTTTCTGTATGCACAAGTATAATTATCTATTGAACTGTCACCGCTTACGTAGAGAAACATTAAATATAATGATCTCTGATGGTTCGTGAGATATGAAGGACGCAAGGTGGGTACCCTCAATCATTTTGAGGTAAAAGTTAAAATGTGTGACACTTGTTTCAACGCTTGCCGCTTCTTTATTTTTGTGCGCACATAGACAAATGATACGTGTAAATAGAGACAATTTTCAATGAGACAATGACCGAAAAAGGCAAAATTTTATTGATATTACCGACAGTATCTAGATAAACCCCAACCCTCAACCAAAAATTCCAAATTTCATCAATATTCCCAACATTGCCTTCAAAATCCATAACCCTCGACCGTAAAAGGCCAAATTTTATTAATATTACCGACAGTATTTAGATAAACCATAACCCTACGTCCAGTTATGCCAAATTTCATCAATATTCCCGACATTGCTTAGATAATCCCTAACCCTCGACCTAAAAAGGCCAAAATTTATTAATATTGCCAACAGTATCTAGATTAACCCTAACCCTCAAACAAAAAGTCCAAATTTCATCAATATTCCCAACATTGCCTACATAATCCATAACCCTCGACCGAAAAAGCCAAATTTTAATAATATTACCGACAGCATCAAGATAAACCGTAACCCTTTCCACCCAGTTATGCAAAATTTCATCAATATTCCCGACATTGCCTAGATGATCCCTAACCTTCGACCGTAAAAGGCCAAATTTTATTAATATTACCGACAGCATCTAGATAAACCTTAACCCTATACACCCAGTTTTGCAAAATTTCATCAATATTCCCGACATTGCTTAGATGATCCCTAACCCTCAACCATAAAAGGCCAACTTTTATCAATATTCCCGACATTGCCTACATAGTCCCCAACCCTCAAGCATAAAAGGCCAACTTTTATTAATATTACTGACAGTATCTAGATAAACCCTAACCCTCAACCAAAAAGGCCAAATTTAATCAATATTCCCGACATTGCCTACATAATCTCTAACCTTCGACCGTAAAAGGCCAAATTTTATTAATATTACCGACAGCATCTAGATAAACCTTAACCCTATACACCAAGTTTTGCAAAATTTCATCAATATTCCCGACATTGCCTAGATGATCCCTAACCCTCAACCATAAAAGGCCAACTTTTATCAATATTCCCGACATTGCCTACATAGTCCCCAACCCTCAACCATAAAAGGCCATCTTTTATCAATATTACTGACAGTATCTAGATAAACCCTAACCCTCAACCAAAAAGGCAAAATTTAATCAATATTCCCGACATTGCCTACATAATCTCTAACCCTCGACCGTAAAAGGCCAAATTTTATTAATATTACCGACAGCATCTAGATAAACCTTAACCCTACGTCCAGTTATGCCAAATTTCAACAATAATCCCGACATTGCCTAGATAATCCCTATTATATTCACAAATGTCCCCGTTTTCATGGTTTATATGATACACACTGTCCCCGTTTGCTTGTGAAAATATACACATACATAGTTATCATAGGGACACGGATTATCAGACTTAGTATGACGGCCTGGGTGCAATGACTTTTGAAGCTTACATATTTATCCTTTCTGTATGCAAAAGTATAATAATCTATTGAACTGTCACCGCTTACATAGAGAAACATTATATATAATGATCTCTGATGGTTCGTGAGATTTGAAGGACGCAAGGTGGGTACCCTCAATCATTTTGAGGTAAAAGTTAAAATTTGTGACACTTGTTTCAACGCTTGCCGCTTCTTTATTTTTGTGCGCACATAGACAAACGATACGTGTAAATAGAGACAATTTTCAATGAGACAATGACCATAAAAGGCCAAATTTTATTGATATTACCGACAGTATCTAGATAAACCCCAACCCTCAACCAAAAATTCCAAATTTCATCAATATTCCCAACATTGCCTACAAAATCCATAACCCTCGACCGTAAAAGGCCAAATTTTATTAATATTATCGACAGTATCTCGATAAACCATAGCTCTACGTCCAATTACGCCAAAGTTCATCAATATTCCCGACATTGCCTACAAAATCCATAACCCTCGACCTAAAAAGGCCAAATTTTATTGATATTACCGACAGTATCTAGATAAACCCCAACCTTCAACCAAAAATTCCAAATTTCATCAATATTCCCAACATTGCCTACAAAATCCATAACCCTCAACCGTAAAAGGCCAAATTTTATTAATATTACCGACAGTATCTCGATAAACCATAGCCCAACGTCCAATTACGCCAAAGTTCATCAATATTCCCGACATTGCCTAGATAATAACCCTCGACCTAAAAAGGCCAAAATTTATTAATATTGCCAACAGTATCTAGATAAACCCTAACCCTCAAACAAAAAGTCCAAATTTCATCAATATTCCCCACATTGCCTACATAATCCATAACCCTCGACCGAAAAAGCCAAATTTAAATAATATTACCGACAGCATCAAGATAAACCGTAACCCTTTCCACCCAGTTATGCAAAATTTCATCAACATTCCCGACATTGCCTAGATGATCCCTAACTCTCAACAATAAAAGGCCAACTTTTATCAATATTCCCGAAATTGCCTACATAATCTCTAACCTTCGACCGTAAAAGGCCAAATTTTTTTAATATTACCGACAGCATATAGATAAACCTTAACCCTATACACCAAGTTTTGCCAAATTTCATCAATATTCCCGACATTGCCTAGATGATCCCTAAACCTCAACCATAAAATGCCAACTTTTATCAATATTCCCGACATTGCGTACATAATCCCTAACCCTCAACCATAAAAGGCCAACTTTTATCAATATTACTGACAGTATCTAGATAAACCCTAACCCTCAACCAAAAAGGCCAAATTTAATCAATATTCCCGACATTGCCTACATAATCTCTAACCCTCGACCGTAAAAGGCCAAAATTTATTAATATTACCGACAGCATCTAGATAAACCTTAACCCTACGTCCAGTTATGCCAAATTTCAACAATAATCCCGACATTGCCTAGATAATCCCTATTATATTCACAAATGTCCCCGTTTTCATGGTTTATATGATACACACTGTCCCCTTTTGCTTGTGAAAATATACACATACATAGTTATCATAGGGACACGGATTATCAGACTTAGTATGACGGCCTGGGTGCAATGACTTTTGAAGCATACATATTTATCCTTTCTGTATGCAAAAGTATAATAATCTATTGAACTGTCACCGCTTACATAGAGAAACATTATATATAATGATCTCTGATGGTTCGTGAGATTTGAAGGACGCAAGGTGGGTACCCTCAATCATTTTGAGGTAAAAGTTAAAATTTGTGACACTTGTTTCAACGCTTGCCGCTTCTTTATTTTTGTGCGCACATAGACAAATGATACGTGTAAATAGAGACAATTTTCAATGAGACAATGACCATAAAAGGCCAAATTTTATTAATATTACCGACAGTATCTAGATAAACCATAACCCTACGTCCAGTTATGCCAAATTTCATCTGACAATATTCCCGACATTGCCTAGATAATCCCTATTATATTCAGAAATGTCCCCGTTTTCATGGTTTATATGATACACACTGTCCCCGTTTGCTTGTGAAAATATACACATACATAGTTATCATATAGGGACATGGATTATCAGACTTAGTATGACGGCCTGGGTGCAATGACTTTTGAAGCATACATATTTATCCTTTCTGTATGCACAAGTATAATTATCTATTGAACTGTCACCGCTTACGTAGAGAAACATTAAATATAATGATCTCTGATGGTTCGTGAGATATGAAGGACGCAAGGTGGGTACCCTCAATCATTTTGAGGTAAAAGTTAAAATGTGTGACACTTGTTTCAACGCTTGCCGCTTCTTTATTTTTGTGCGCACATAGACAAATGATACGTGTAAATAGAGACAATTTTCAATGAGACAATGACCGAAAAAGGCCAAATTTTATTGATATTACCGACAGTATCTAGATAAACCCCAACCCTCAACCAAAAATTCCAAATTTCATCAATATTCCCAACATTGCCTTCAAAATCCATAACCCTCGACCGTAAAAGGCCAAATTTTATTAATATTACCGACAGTATTTAGATAAACCATAACCCTACGTCCAGTTATGCCAAATTTCATCAATATTCCCGACATTGCCTAGATAATCCCTAACCCTCGACCTAAAAAGGCCAAAATTTATTAATATTGCCAACAGTATCTAGATAAACCCTAACCCTCAAACAAAAAGTCCAAATTTCATCAATATTCCCCACATTGCCTACATAATCCATAACCCTCGACCGAAAAAGGCCAAATTTTAATAATATTACCGACAGCATCAAGATAAACCGTAACCCTTTCCACCCAGTTATTCAAAATTTCATCAATATTCCCGACATTGCCTAGATGATCCCTAACCATCAACAATAAAAGGCCAACTTTTATCAATATTCCTGACATTGCCTACATAATCTCTAACCTTCGACCGTAAAAGGCAAAAGTTTATTAACATTACCAACAGTATCTAGATAAACCCTAACCCTCAACCAAAAAGGCCAAATGTTATCAATTTTCCCGACATTGCCTACATAATCTCTAACCTTCGACCGTAAAAGGCCAAATTTTATTAATATTCCCGACAGCATCTAGATAAACCGTAACCTTATACGCCCAGTTACGCCAAATTTCATCAATATTCCCGACATTGCCTACATACTCCCTAACCCTCAACCACAAAAGGCCAACTTTCATCAATATTCCCGACATTGCCTAGATGATCCCTAACCCTCAACAATAAAAGGCCAACTTTTATCAATATTCCTGACATTGCCTACATAATCTCTAACCTTCGACCGTAAAAGGCAAAAGTTTATTAACATTACCAACAGTATCTAGATAAACCCTTACCCTCAACCAAAAAGGCCAAATGTTATCAATTTTCCCGACATTGCCTACATAATCTCTAACCTTCGACCGTAAAAGGCCAAATTTTATTAATATTCCCGACAGCATCTAGATAAACCGTAACCTTATATGCCCAGTTACGCCAAATTTCATCAATATTCCCGACATTGCCTACATACTCCCTAACCCTCAACCACAAAAGGCCAACTTTTATCAATATTACTGACAGTATCTAGATAAACCCTAGCCCTCAACCAAAAAGGCAAAATTTAATCAGTATTCCCGACATTGCCTACATAATCTCTAACCCTCGACCGTTAAAAGGCCAAATTTTATTAATATTACCGACAGTATCTAGATAAACCTTAACCCTACGTCCAGTTATGCCAAATTTCATCAATATTCCCGACATTGCCTAGATAATCCCTATTATATTCACAAATGTCCCCGTTTTCATGGTTTATATGATACACACTGTCCCCGTTTGCTTGTGAAAATATACACATACATAGTTATCATATAGGTACATGGATTATCAGACTTAGTATGACGGCCTGAGTGCAATGACTTTTGAAGCATACATATTTATCCTTTCTGTATGCAAAAGTATAATAATCTATTGAACTGTCCCCGCTTACATAGAGAAACATTATGTACACAAATGTCCCCGTTTTCATGGTTTATATGATACACACTGTCCCCGTTTGCTTGTGAAAATATACACATACATAGTTATCATAGGGACATGGATTATCAGACTTAGTATGACGGCCTGGGTGCAATGACTTTTGAAGCATACATATTTATCCTTTCTGTATGCAAAAGTAAAATAATCTATTGAACTGTCCCCGCTTACATAGAGAAACATTATATACACAAATGTCCCCGTTTTCATGGTTTATATGATACACATTGTCCCCGTTTGCATTCAGGAAATCACACACACAAGAACTGTGTGTGTCCCCGGTTACTACATAAAAGTTCATACTCGTTTAAATGTATCCTGCAATGCCAGTAAGTGTTGATAACAAACACGCATGGCAAGGGGTCTAAGTCGTGTGAGATATACAGCTGTAGCTCAGCTAGAAAACATGTCCCCGGTTGCCTGTGTATTTTTAGTGTCCCCGTTTGCCACCTTTAACATCAATGTGTGTTTGTGTGTGTGAGTGTACCTCCTTAACACCTTCAGACTATGGAATATAGTGGTGTTCCATCACCATGTTGTCTATGGAGGTATGTGTGGTACTGAATGTCTCGGCGGACAGAGAGGAATACCTGTGCACATTTTCCACACTTGAACAAGGGCTGTGTGGAGGATGATATATCAGGATATTGTTCTTTACTATTCATGAGACGTTTCTCTCTTCTAACCCAGTATATTTCTACTGGTTCATCATCAGAATCAGAATCCATCCGAACATGACCAACATCACTGCTACTGTCACATATTTTTAATTGCACATCTAACAATGTTTTTTTTATATTTCATTGAAAATATTATATCATCAAAGAAAGCTTGCATTTTCCTCACGCTGCCTGTTGTAGAATCGTCTGTCGTCCTACTAGCCATCCTTGCATATGAGAAGTATCTTTCTAGATACTTTCACAAGTGTAAAATGACAATTCTCTATCTCCTCAACTATGTGAACAATTCTGATAGATGATTGTTATTTTGTAGGGATATATTCCTCGTAAAAGAAACCTCTAATCAAAGTTTGAGTCCCCTTCTGTGCTTCATTCACACTTTTATAAACAGTATTAGGATTTGTAAGTGTCTTCTGCGTAGGAATGAGAGATAAATTACATGTAATTTTCATAGGGTGAGCTACACAGCATCACAAACTATTGTAATAGGCTTTCTAGAGGGATTATCCTGGTATACTCACCTCTGTTTTCTATTACCTTGAAAGTGACATCTAATAGAACATAGCAGGTGGTTTAATGAGTTATTCAAAATGGAAATAGAAAAATTCCAATCACACACTCAAAGAGGTCGGGGTTGAAGTTTGGGTGTGGCTGGACAATTTTTACATTGTTGGGAACCTCGCCAATCGGTGGAATCATATCCCGAACTTCATGTAAAATTCTTTAGGACTTATTTGTGATTGATGTGTGATTAAGTCGTCAAACCAGTCAAATGCAGTAAGCCAAGTGGTATAAAACACGAAAAATATTGTTGATAAATGCTAAAGTTAAAACTATTCTCTGAAGTATGAATGAGGAAGGAAACCCCACACCCTCTACAAGTGGAGCGGGGTGTGAAGTTGGAGTGACAACACCGAGCATGAGTGAACACTCATACATCATTCAAAGGAGCGAAGATTTCAATGATGAAGATGGTACTGAGACTGAAATTATCGAAATCGATGATGAAGACGGGGAGGAAGATGATATTGTTATCCTGTCGGAGGATGATGAGGACGAGGAAGATGAAGGTGCTCGCTATCAGTCATTTAAGAAGCATAGGCGAGACAGTTCAAATGATGTTGTAAGGACAATTCAAAATACGATATCACCCAAACTTGAAGTTCGGTTCTCACCAGCATCTCTGAAGAAAACAATTGTTGTTACAAAACTTAAGAAGGATGGAGGCTCCAAGACAATTCATTTGCCGCGACAAACAGCTGAACGTGTGAGTACTAATTTATCTTTGTTTACTACAATATCACTTTTTGATCATAAAAGGATGTTTTCAAAGATGTAATTATAATTACGTTTGTTTTTTTTTTTTGTTTTTTTTTTTTTGTTAATATACATTGTTTGTTTCTCTTCAAGTCGGTTTTATACATAAGACAATGCAATTATAAACTAAAGCATGGTAACATAGTTCTACAAACTAGAACAAAGTTACAATTAAGCATGTACAGTAGATAGAAAGCACTTGGTTATTATATTTTATGGATGCTTCACACAGATTCACTGAATGCTGATATGTTAGATGTGTTATAGATGTCTTTTAAAAGTTTACAAAACTACTCAAAAGAGAGTGTATGTTGAGTTCGAGTAACAAGATCAATGATTTTGATAACACACACACTCACACACACACACACACAAAAATTATTCTTTTTCCATACTGTTCCTTGCCTACACATTATCTTGCTATTAATATGTGTCAATTTAACATAAACTAATGTCCAAAAGAATTGCTACCTAGTTTTCAACGTCCTCCAAAACAAAATTCTATAGCCTGACATCGTGGAGTTTAATTGTATTTGAGAGGCATATGTCATGTGAATAAATATCCACAATTCATTCTTCGGGAAAAGATACTTTTGATTTTGTATATGTTCAAACGTACATGGGGTGCATAAATCGCAAGTTCAAATTGTGTTTTGCACTGAATTTTCTATCTTTGAAAGTAACATTGTTTTCTGATACTTATACAACTCATTTAATAAATAGGGACAATCAATGGGTATATTTTATCTCATTTAAGATAATGTCATTCATTCTTAATGAGAGAATTGCAACTTTTATTGCAGCTCATCAAAAAACTGGCTACCATGAAGACAGTCATAGCAAGCCTTGAACAAAAATTCAAGCACCGTAGGGATGTCAGGAGGGGTGCGATATGGAACCTTGACGCGAATTTGGGCATGAAAGTCATGTTCAACAAATACCAAGAATATTGGTATGTTCAACTTCAACGCTTTGTTGGTCCTGAAAAGCTCATCCCGCTCTACAACAATGGAGTGACCTTAGCATCTCCGGACGCAATAAAGTGTGTTGAATGCATCAAGCAATTGCTTGAGTCCAACTAAACAATCAAGGCTGCTACAACGATGTTTGAATCACACATTGGGGTAATTTCTCACAACTCTCAATGTGACTTATGTGGGCTTAATAAATCTCAATATAGACATTACAAATGTAAGTTCTGTAAGAAGTTGCCGCTTAATCATAAATATGGAATTGGTTCAAGTAGATGTAGAACAAGTAGATTGTGTCATAGGAAAGTTTTATGTGAAAAATGTGGTAATTCATTTTCATCTAAATATTCTCACTCATGCTTCAGAAGGAATAGATTAAGATTATCCATAGGGAAGAAAGCTAAGTTTTGTTGTAAAGATAAGACACGTGAACTATTATTTAAGAAATACACATGCGTGGCTTGCGCCTCGGTGTTTACCAATAGAACATCTTTTAATAAAAATTTGAGAAAATGTGTGATTCAAAAAGGGGCTAGTTCGAGTGAGAAACCATTGCTCTACAACTGTCGAACATGTAGCACAACATTTGCTAACAAAAAATTGTTAACGCATCATCAAGTACTGCATCATAAGCAACATGGGGGGTCGTCTAGCTTGCAACCAGAACCATGGGGCGTAAATAATCCTGTTAGACCATGGACCGATGGTGAGGGTAATCTTGAGAATGAAGCATTGGAGGAAGTATACAACACGTTTAAACCTATTATATTAAAATCAAACACAGTTTCTAATTCGGATGATAAATCAAAAAATATTAGGCAGGAATATAATTTTCCTTTGGATGGGAGTGACATTGAAACAATTGATTTTAAGTCTCAATTAGAGTATATTTTTCGCAGTGAGATTAATTCTTTTAAGATTAACCTATCCTTTGGCATTATAATTCAGCATGTTGACACGGGGAGATATCGATATTTTGTTCCCTATCATAATAATAATCTCTTTGACAAACCAATTGTAGTGAATAATCAAAAACTGTTGAGAAGAGCATTGAATAAAATAAAACAAAGAGCAATTGAAGACCATATTTCAACATTGAGACCTAATACTAAGTGGAAAGCTGTGTATGTGACAAATGTTTTATACACTGTATATAGGACTTCTTACACTTTAGGGAATGGGGGTAGCGGAATACCAAGGTGGTTAAAATTAAAACGTTCAGTTGTAACTTTTGATAAGAAGAAGGATAATTTGTGTGCTTTTCGGTGTTTGGCTTTTCACATGTTAAAACAACTCCATACACAAAACAAGAAGGGAAATGTAAGGAAAGATAGGGTTGAAAGAAAAACTCGTAATTTGTTCTTAAAATGGCGTAAAGCTAAAGGTTGTAACTTTAAAGATTTTAGCGGCTTGAAAGTGCCTGATGATTTACCAATGTTTGAATCTTTATTTAAGGTGAATGTTAATATTTTCTACTTTAACCCACTGGATGATTCATGTATTCCTATATATTTGAGCTTAAAGGTTAATAGTGGTGATGGTAATAGTGTAGTTAGTACTTTAAACTTAAATATCTTTGAATCACATTTAAGCTATATAACCGATTTAGCTTGTTTTACTAATCGATATAAATGTAGATCTTGTGATATGATGTTTCCGACTCGACATAGGTTGAGAAGGCATGAGAACTCCAAAAGTGATTGTAAGACTCGATTTATTCATGCAGGTGGATATTTTAAACCTTCCTCATCAATATTTGATGAAATAACAAGGGTTGTTGATATTGAGATTCCGTCTCAAGATCGTTGTTATGATTATTTTGCTATGTTTGATTTTGAAAGTTTGCTCCAGAAAGTTGCAAATGATGACGAACACATCACAAACACTATAAACCAACAATGGACTCATAGACATATTGCTATATCAGCGGCTTTGTGTAGCAACATTCCAGACTATGCGAAACCATTTTGTATTATCAATGATAATACGGAAAAGTTGGTGGGGGAAATGGTTGAATATATTGAAAAGATGTCTAGTGCGGCAGCCGGACTAATGAAGAGCAAGTTGCAATATGTGTTAGATGCTTTGAATAGAGAGATAGCAAAGTGGAGTGACATCATTCACTTTCACACGCATGGTGACAGAGACACTGAGGGTATGCTGGATGGTGATGGTGACAAGGGTATGCTGGATGGTGATGGTGACGAGGATTATTGTTTGGATGCCAATAATGACAATGTTAATGATGGTGTATTGAGTGATTATGACAGTGATGATGATGATGACTGTGATGAACCTGCCTCAGTAGCAATGATTAATAGAATGTCAAAACCTAATGTATTCCACAAAATGTTACACAATGTGTGTGAAAATGATGAGATTGATGTTTCTTATAATGAGTGGGATGACATAGAGCATGATGATGTTGACACTTTTCAACCCCATTCGTATAAGTCGGTGCCAAAACATTCAGCCATTTTAATTAGAAAATTAATGATTGATTTACATAGCAGGTTCTGTGAATACTTACAACAAATGCCAGTGCTTGGTTTCAATTCTTCAAAATATGATCTAAATCTAATCAAAACACATATTTCGAAATTATTTCATTTAACAGATAAATCAAAGAAAACATTCGTAATTAAGAAAAATAATCAATATCTCGTAATTTCAACACCATCATTCAAACTATTAGATCTTTACCAATACCTCCCTCCTGGTACTAGTTATGCAAAATTTTTGAAAATGTTCAATACAACACATGAAAAAGGTTTCTTTTGTTATGAATATTTGACTGATGTGGAAAAGCTCAATGAGAAGGAACTCCCTTCAATCGACGCCTTTTGGTCTTCTATAAAGAATGCTAATACATTAGAGGATCCTAGTAGGGAGGAATTTCTAAAGTTGAGAGAAGAAAACCCTGATGATTCTATATCCGAAATTCTTCAGCGCATGGGTTTAGAAAGAGTTCCCAAATCGAAAGAGCAGAATTATAGATTTCTTCAGCATATCTGGCACACGAATCACATGACATCATTGCGTGATCTTTTGATATGGTATAATTGTCTTGATGTTGGACCAGGGGTAGAAACTGTATCTAAGTTGAAATCTTTTTATTGGGATAATATGAAAATAGATATTTTCAAGGAAGCTCTCTCAGTTCCCGGTATAGCCAGAAAGTTATTGTTTAAAACTTCGCTTGAAAATAATGTGAGTTTTGCTTTGTTTGGGGAGAATGATAAATCTTTGTATCATACTGTTAAAAGAGGTGTATGCGGCGGACCTTCTATTATTTTCAACCGCTATCACGGTGTTGGAGAAACTTTTATTAGAGGAAATATAAATAAACCATGCAAAGGGATAGAAGGTTTTGACGCTAATGCATTGTATTTGAGTTGCATAGCTAGTGAGATGCCAGTTTCCTATTATGTTAGATGGAATCCTGAACATGACAATGAAAACTCATTCAAACCTCAAAAATCAGAAAAATACACAATTGCTTTTGATTGGCTTGATTGGGTTGCGAAAAGAGATTGTATTTCAATCAAACACAAGTTAAATAATTCTGGTAATGAGAAGAAAGTAGGGATCTACTCTTGTGACGGGTATGCTGAAAGCACTAACACGATATATGAGATGAACGGTTGCTTTTGGCATTCACATATGTGTTGTATTAATACTAAAAATATGAAAGAAGATCAAGTCAAGATTATGAAATTGAGATATGATAGAACTATTGAACGGGAAAAATTCATCAAATCGCAAGGGTATAATGTTGTTTCAATCTGGGAGTGTGAATTCAAAAACATGTGTAGCACTGATTCTAGCTTACAAAGTTTTTTAAGTGAACGCCAACATTCTTTTTATAGGAAACATCGCAATAAGGCTTCTAGTGAGGATATTCTTAATGGAGTGTTAAATGATGAATTCTTTGGACTTGTAGAAGTGGATATTTCCGTTCCAGATGAACTTTTCGATTATTTTGCTGAAATGTCACCCCTATTTGTAACTTCGAAAGTCCCGTTTGAAGTGATAGGAGATAACATGCAGGCTTATGCTGAAAAGCATAACATGGGAACAAAAGATAAAGTCCTTCTTGTTGGGGGTATGAAAGCGCGCTCGCTCTTGTTAGCCACTCCATTGTTAAAGTGGTATCTCAATCATGGTTTGAATGTGACAAAGATTTATCAGGCTGTTGAATATCAGAGAAATAAATGTTTTTCGGACTTTGCTCATCAGGTGACAGAGGCCAGACGCTTAGGCGATGCAGATCCTGATTCCATCATATTAGGGGAGATAATGAAACTGATTGGTAACTCAGCCTTCGGATCATTACTTATGAACAAAGAATCCCACACTAAATGTAAATATGTTCACGGAGTTGATAAAGCAAAATTAACAGTGAACTCAAGACATTTTATGTCTATGTCTGATTTAGGTGAGGATTACTATGAGTTTCAATTAGCTAAACAAACAATTGTGCTAAACATTCCAAACGTCCTTGGCTTTTTTATCCTAAATTTAGCAAAAATGAAGATTTTAAACTTTTATTTTGATTTTTTGGATGTTTTCGTGTCAAGGTCAGACTTTGAATGTTGTCAGATGGATACAGACAGTCTTTACATTGCCTTGAGCGGGGACACATTATCTGATATCATTCGAGATGATAAGAAAGATGAATATAACCATATGCTGTATGGGTATTGTGACCATGAGGATATCGAGCCAACACAACATTTTTTCCCAAGGCGATGTTGTGATATCCATGCTAAAAGGGATATGAGAACTCCTGGGTTGTTTAAACTCGAATCTAAGGGTGTTGAGATGATTTCTCTGAATTCAAAATCATATGTTTTGAACAAAGGATGGGGTGAAGTGAAAATTAGTTGTAAAGGGTTGAACAAAAGTCATTTGCAGAATGCAGTGGCGGCTTACAAGGATGTACTTTTCAACCAGAAAAGTCAATCCTCCATTAATACTGGTTTTAGATGTCACAATAACACAGTGTTCACATATAAGCAACGAAAATGGGGATTGACCTATTTTTACTGTAAAAGAAATGTTCAGGCTGATTCGGTGTCAACTCGTCCTCTGAACTTGACTTTAAGACCAGTGAATCTGTGATGACGAAATTGTGTTGACTATATCAGAAACCTTTGGTTTGACTTAAGGTTAGCGACACTGGAGGATTGAGACATGTTCCTTAGTCTTTTGCTACGTTGTGAAATTGTGTTGAGTATAGCAAACATGTTATTTGTTTGCATGAAAGATAAATAACAAACACTGCGTTATATTCATGATTTATAGATATGTTTGTATTCAGCATATATATATATATATATATATATAGAGATATTGATAATAAATTACATATATCATTATTGTTGTTGTTTACTATTTTCGTATTGACATAGTTGATATAAATGTGGATATAAATTAAACATATGCATGCATGCATGTATGCATGCATACACACATACATACATACATACACACACACACATACATACATACATACATACATACATACATTTACTTACAAAATCATTAAATGAGTATTAGTATATACACCAATTCAATCCATAAAACCTCCTCCTTGAGTCTATATTCCGTGGTGAGTATTTGAATACAGAATTATTATTCATTGACAGATTATTCTTTCTCTTTTGCGTAACACATTCCTCACGATCCTGAGAATGTATTATCCTCGATTCCTCAGCAAGTTTCGTCTCATTGATACCCCCCACAGTCTTAGTTTGAGGAGACCTTTCCTCCCCGGTGGCTTCATCCTCCTTCCCCGATTTTTGTAAATTCTCCTCCCTCCTTTGTGCAATATCTAACAGTCTTTCATACTTCATCTTGGGAACTAGAACAAGTGTCTCCGCTGTTAACTTCCTCTTCATCACTCACGAAGTGTAAGGTGATTTTAACAATTAGTGGTAGTATTAAACTTGCTAAAATTAAAAGCTTCCTTGTCCGCACACGTCCTACTCCCTTATCCACTATAGAACGAATGAGCTGTTTATGTTTCAACAGTCTGTTTTTTTGAGTTTTAGTTAGAGGGATATTTCCTTTTAGAACATTCAACAATATTTCACACAAAGTATCCATTTGTAGATTGGTCATAGTCTGTAATAAGGCCTTGCGCTGCCTAGGACCGCTCTTAGCAATGATATTAAGAAAAGGTTCTGACATAGCTATCTTTTCCATCAGGCTGGTCGATAGATATTTAACAACTCCCCCGGAAAAATATTAGTTCTCAACTGATACTCTTGGTTGCTACTTGGACTTAAATCTATGTAAAGATACCCGTAAGCATTCGAGTTAACCGCCTTATCATAAGCATCCATAAGGTAGGAGGCGTGACCTGGTAAAATTTGTCTTCCAACCGTCTGGATTTGTAATCGATCTCTTAGATTTTTAAATAATACAATAGCATGACAATTAAGAGCTATCACTCGCGCATATTTTCCATAAACACTGGCATAAATACTCTGACTAATTAAACAAACAGAAATATTGAGATGATGACTAAAGGCAGTGAACAGCTTACACATTTGCGGATTAGAAACGACTTCATCAATGAGGTCGTCTAATATGAGAAGAACATGATCAGACCCGTTGTTACTTAATTCATACAACTGCTCCTCACTCGGTACACCTTTGTGAAATTCCACCGTCAACCCCCTACTGGCATTATCTCTTTCAATGCTCTCATATAAAGTTTGCCAAATTGAATATGCATACAATACCTTCTTAACCGTGAGTGAATACAGATTATTCGCATTGTCAATAATCCTCTTTGCAAAAACACTCTTCCCCGACTGACTACATCCAGCTATGTACATTGTGCTTGGGGCTGGTATTAGTAACACTGAAGAATCCTCATTCTCTCTCACACCCTCATCAGGCGAATTCTTACTTTCTAAGCAACTCATTTTAGAATACACTGAGCACCCAACCTAGGCTATGAGTGGGGAGAGACACTTCTATCTCACTCAAATTTTCCAACAGAACTAAAGCAGTAAGGATATCTTCTTAATATATAATCATAAACATATGTATCATTAACAAGAGTATTTCTTTTTGAGAACATATCAACAATAGTATCCATGGAGTAACCATGAAACCTAAATAATAAATAAAATATTACATACTGACCACATACATTTGAATTATATCCCTGAATCCTATTGCCATTAAGAGTGATTTTCCCACTTCCATTCTGGTGAAACTGTTTAGCAAAATCAACAAATGTATGCATATAACTGGAGGGTATAGAGCTCAAACTATCAAACAATTCAATTGAGTTGTTATAACCAAAATACATTGCAATCCAATGTTTTCCTGGTTTTGAACTTGGATCTGTATTTACAATAATAGCCTTAGGGGCTTGTGTAAACATTGACTTGATGCTCCAGATTTTGTCAGAAGGATAAACACCGATAACACTTTTGAGAATGGGGTCACATCTCAACACGCACTCGAGCTGATCGGTGTTCATTATACTACAATACCTCGCGCCTTGTCAATTTCAAAATATCCACCAAACTCCCCCATGAGAACGCATGAAGTTGTCTCCGTTAAGGCAGTCCCAAACTGTGTTTCAAGTCTCAAATTCCCCTGTTTATGTAAGTTAAGGTATGACACGCCATTTTCACTAAAAAGTGGTTCGAGTAAAAAGCTATATATAGCATACCCTCCATCTAAATCCTTGCGAGTGATGTCGATACTCCTATCGCTACCCCATACACCAGCAGCTCGCATCATATTGACAAACATAGGCATAATAGTCTGTCCCTTCTTGTTATAATTCAACTTAAGCGGTCCTGCATTGCCGACGGCTACTCCGTCACAAAATAAGGTAATTTGCGTAAGATTAAAATGAGCAAAGTTAAAGGGATTTTTGCCATAGTCTCCACTAACTGCTTTTGCTGAAACAAATGCTACATAGAGCTTTGTGGGTTTTGATCCCTGGAATATGTTATCCCATACAAAACTGACCTGACCGCTCGGCAGAGATTGAACCTTAATCTCAGTTCTAGTGTATGGAAATTTAAAATTTGTTGACTTCAATGCTTCATTGTGTCCCCATATTACCCCTGGGTTGACACAAACTTTCATAACCTTTAGCACAGCATCTTGAAGCACAACTTGATATTTTTTGGTTGAATCATCTGCCATAAGACAAAAAGATGAAGGAGCTCTAAATAATTTTACTAACACATCTACTTGATTAGGGAGATATCTTCTCATTTGAAATATGTCATTAAAAAGAGGTCCTTCTAAATCACACGTCATGCTTCCTGAGGTGTACTTTGACCTTTCATATAAGCCTCTATTTGCATCATTAGGATCAGCTTCGTCCATGGCCTCTTCCGTGTCTCTATAGAATAATTGCGATGTAAGTCTAGTTCCAACAACATCTTGATTTGAGTTCATGAGAACATTAAACATTGCCCGATAAGGATAGTAATTGTTCGTAGACGTAACAAGATGACCTTGAATGTAACAATCAACCTGACTAAACATAGCCTGAAGCATTAAGTTCACACAAGCAACCTTAGCATCATTAGCTAAATTTGAACCATCCTCATTCGTGATTTTAAATTTAACATACAAAGTTGAATTTTTTAAATCTAGATATTCCAAACCGTTTTGTCCACTTATATGAAATTCAATCGGCGACCCATCACTCAGTGTTGATATTGAGCGATATTCCTGAATATAAGTTCTTTGAACAGCAGTTTGAAATCCGGGAATCGTGAAGAGAGAAATTTCAGCAGGTTGAACTTCGTGAAAATGAGTTGAATCTGTGGATAAAGTTGCCATGTCCCTAATGTAGTTACTTGCTAAAGATGTCTGGAAACAACAAACGTTTTCTTGCAACCTTCCTTCCTTTCCTACGTTTTCTGCTCTTTTTCGTAGCACCAGATCTGTTCCTTCTGTGTCGAGTTGCTAATACCCGACTGCCACCAACCTGTCTCTTCCTCTGCTTTTTCTTCATGTTTGGAATAGCAACGAGTGATACCTCCTCAGGATTTCTCTCTATTTCCGACTTAGCTTGCTGAACAACTTGCTCGCTTGGACTAACTATTGTCACACCCTTGATGTTGTTAGAAGAATGTTCAATATTCTTCTGGCTTTGCGCGGGTGATGCGGTGTTTATATTCTCCAGGTTGGCTTGATTTTCCATCGATGATATTCTACTTTGAGAGTGGGTGTGACCTTTGGCAATACTTGCATAAAATTTTACCCATAAATTAGGGTCGGGGACATAGAGTGGTTGAGACTCCCCTGATGTAGCTATCAAAGACATATCAGACTAAAAATGGGTACTGTTTCAGATGAAGTGTTAAGCTCACCTCTTTCTCTAGGAATGTTGCCAATCCCCCACTGAAATCTGTTATATAAATCTTAATCTCATTAATTTGAGTATTTATAGATTTACACTTGATATAATAGGGATTGGTTATAACCAGTTGCCACGTATTAGTCATAGATGCGTTCACTCTCCTTAAGAGCGTTGTCTGCTCTCCATCAATATATATTGGCTCGCATAATGAGCAATATACATACAACAGGTCACTCGTGCTTGTTTAGATACTCTTTTAGCATAGAATTCGGTGAGGGCAACGCTCCAGTAACCACTTAAAGGGATGGATTGTTTAAAGTAAATTGTAAATTCACAAGGAGAGTTGCTCATATAATACTCAGAACTACCATTGCTATTCAAAACAATCCAATACTCACTCATTTTCAATTATATCGTTCTCATCTACCCAAGAGTTAAATTTAGGAGGAAATCCAGACCACTTAACCAGAATCTCCTTATGCCTTTTCCCTTTAACTTTCCTCCATCGGTGTTTTAGAATACTTTCAATTCGCCAAACATCATCAACACTCTTGTAAACCTTTTGTAATTCTTCAGCATAAAATGTCCCTTGGATTGCTTCTGAAAGTAAGTCTTCTAAAGTGTACACCGGTAATTGATTTCTCCGCTCTCTTTTTGTTATTCTAAACACTTCCTCAGACCACTTTTCTTCGTACTCTTTCTCAAAGGTTCTCTTCAGCAATGAAACTCTTACCATATCCCCCACCTTAAATTTATAGTTAACATCTTTCACTTTATCAATTGTTGAATATAATTTTAACCATAAAATTGCCTCATTTCCACGACTCACTTTAGATGGAGATAAGCCAAAGAGGGAGCGATGCGGTCTATTATTGTAGTTATGAAGAAAGTCTTGTAGAACGTGTATATAGGTGTATGATCTTTTGAATGAAAAGTATCTAGACATCATGTTTCTCAACGTTCTGATAAATCTCTTTGCATAGTTGGCTTTCACGTCAGAATTTTGTGTTGTGAAATGTTTGATGTGATTAGATTTAAGATACTTTTTAACATTCTTATTAGTAAATTCCGCTCCTTTATCAGTTCTCATAACAACTGGTTTTTCGTTTAAAGAATTAAAAATATTCTTCATCCCGTGTATGATGCTTTTAGCTGTTTTATCCTGTAAAGGCTCCACCCAGGCATATCGAGAAAAGCAATCAATTATAATGAGTAGGAATCTCACATCATTATTATATTCAGAAAGGTTAGTCACATCACACAGGTCTGCGTCAAATTGTATAAACATTCCACTTGTTATAACGTGATTCCTCCTAAATCGTCTTCTACGTGGCCTATGTAGAGAATAAACGTCTTGAGTTTGCATCCATTTCCTTGTGGCTGCTCTGGATATTCCATATTTTTTCACGTTTGCGTAGAATTTATCAACACCGCTAAATGCTCCCTCCTCTTTAGGATTGTGATATAAATTTGATAGAAGACTTTGTTTTGTAATGCTTGTCATTATTGTTATTTTAAGAAACGTTTTTCACATTTCAACATTTTTTCCACGTTAGATAATATAATACCTTTTCGCTGTTTACTCTTAAATGTATATTCTCTGTAGTCTGTACACTGATATTTCAAATAGTACAATGGATTAACGTTTGATAAATAGGGAATGTCAGCAATATACTCTCTCCAAATAGTAATCACCCTTTTTTCATCAACACTCTCATAACACTCCTCTAAACGTGAACCATCAGGTACACCATCGTAAAGCGCAATGATATTCTCAGCAATAGTTTTCGCATAGGCAAATGTTAATAACTCTTCAAAATGTGAAAATATATGTGAAGTATCTATTTCATCCATAATAAGCTGATTTGTCATGCTGTATATTTAGTATCCAATTGAACGCCTTATTATTTCTAGCTTCGGCAGTTGATCACCACTGCTCCAATACCAACTCCTTTCAGAATCTTCAACACATTCCCCTAATGTTGAAAACCATTTCCGAGATTCAGCGATTCCTAAACGTTCAACACCACGCCGTTGTTTGGAAAAGTTCGTAATTGTGAAAACCCATTTGTAGACAAACATTGCACTAACGCCCACACAATGCTCTAAGTCTTTTTGATACGATTCTAAACTTGTTGACAGTTAATTCACAAAGACTATCAATGAAATAAGACACCGAGAACAATTATTATATATATCATGCCTGAATAAACTCACCAACAAAAAGTACAAAAACTCTCCAGGAAATAAATGAAATGTATATTCCTCGAACTCCCATCTATTCAACAAAACCATCAAAGCGTGAATGAGAAAATAAGATTGACATACTTGAGTGAATATTGAAACGGTAGGCTACTGCTACAAGCTAGACTACTATTATCACCCCTATCCCGAAGTCCGGAGCAGACGACGCGAGAGACCCGATGTCTTACCGCGGGATCACACTTGCTAGTGCATCATACAAGCTGTATTGTGCAATCCTGAATAATAAACTGTATCACTACGCTGAAGATAATGACCTTATACATGACTTCCAAAATGGTTTTAGAAAGCAGCGATCAACCACTGAACATATCTCAAGCCTTACCTCTATTATTGAAACCCGGAAAATACAGTGAAAATCAACTTTCACTGCTTTTATTGACTTTAAGAAAGCCTACGATTGTATTGACAGAACATTGCTCTGGAGTAAACTGGATTCTATCGGTGTGAATGGAAAGATGTTCAAAGCAATTATGTCACTTTATAAAAATGTAAAATGCGCTGTTAACGTTAATGGTTCTTACACCCAGGTTTAAAGCAAGGCTGTCTTTTGTCGTCATTACTTTTTAATTTGTATATTAATGATCTTATTACTACAGTTAACAGTTTGTCTTTGTGTATCGATATTGATGGTTGTAATGTTGGTATATTAGCCTATGCAGATGATATTGTATTAATTACCGCGTGTGAGAGTGATCTAAAATGTAATGCTTGAGTGTTTGCATAACTGGACTGTTTGTAATAAAATGACGGTGAATCTAAGGTTATGCATTTTAGAGGGGCTTCAGTTGGTAGAACTAAAGTTTTATTTTTCTGTGTTGATATTCAATTAGAAGTTGTAGACTTAGATTTACCTTGGTCTTCTTTTATCGGAGCATTTAGACTATGGATTAATGGTTAAAGCGGTAGCTAGGTCAGCTGGTAGAGCTTTGGGTTTACTTATTACTAAGTATAAGCTTTAAGGCGGTATGCAGTATCAAACTTATTCTAAGTTATATCAGTCTATGGTCTGGTCTACTATTGGGTATGGTTTGGCAATATGGGGTACGTATAGTTTTTCATGTATAAATGCTGTTCATAATCGTGCTATGCGTTTTTTCCTTGGCTTACGCAAGTTTGCCCCCAATAATGCTGTTATCGGGGATATGGGCTGGTCTCCTACAGTTGTAAATCAATGGAGGAGTGTGTCGAGGTTTTTTAGATGTCTTTGTAATCTTGATCGTAATCGAGTTACTAGTCATATTTTTAGATGGAGTCAGACTTTAGCCTTAGGAGGTAAACGTAACTGGAATTTTAGGGTTTGTAAGAAGTTGTCAGATCTTCATCTCGGTCATTTTGAGGATATTAACGCTGTGTATAGTATTCCCTTTGTAGTTTCTAAGGTTTCCGAGGTTGTTTTTAACGACTTTGTTTGTAAATGGCAACAAGACCTTTTAAGAGTTGGTAGTATTAGTGGTAAGGGTGGTAATAAGTTACGCACATACAGTAGTTTTAAATCTGATTTTGGCTGCGAATTTTATGTTAATTCTACTATGTCTCGTGCAATGAGAAGAGCTCTAGCTTTGTTTAGATGTGGTGTTGCGCCTTTAAAGGTTGAAACTGGTCGATATATTGGCTGTCCTTTTAATGAGAGAACTTGTTTTCATTGTAAAGATTGTATTGAAAATGAATGTCATGTTTTATTGAATTGTCCTTTATATGTCGATGAACGACGTCAGCTTTTATCAAAATGTACAAGTCTGTTAGATAATTTTTTAAGTTTGAATGATGTAGACAAGGTTAGTTTAATCCTCAGCTGTCCAGATGTATCGTTTTTATCTGCCAAAACCTGTTTTAATATTCTTAAAAAGCGTAGTGTAAATTTGTATATATCGTAAATATTTCTTTCCTTTTTACTTATGTGTATCTTTTATGAAATATTAGTCTCTCATAATTCCTTATGGAATGGCTCAACGTTTTACTGTGATATTATCTTATGCATTTATTATATGTCTGTACCATGTTGAGGCGAGACTTCAATAAAAAAATCGGTCTGTCTGCTATATGGCAACTTTCGCGATTCATGAAATAGTGATAACAATTTCACATGGACTAAACTTAAAATGTCTGAAATCGACCTAGAAACGGCTTGATTACGACTGTATAAATAACACCGCCTAATTAGGCCGGCGAACAGAATAAAACGCACTGAAGCGTGACTGACTCGTGACGTGTTAGTAGGTGATGTGATACCCCGTTGTGTGCCCTCGTTATGTAAAACAACACAAGCTAACAGTACAGCTCGATGTTTAACCGTCGATTAAACACCCTAAACAACATCCAAACAGACAGACAGACAGACAGATTGTTTATTAACGTCTCACCTCAAAATGTTACATAAAAAGATATATACAACATTAAAAGAGCCACTCCTTTTGGAGTTACGAGAGACGAACAGTATTAAAATGTACAGTAAATATTACTAATATATCTCAAACATCTCAAAACTTCAATAAATCGGTAGTTTATTTATTCAACTGGCAATTTGTATTGATGAAAATGTAAGACCCTGATTAAAAACGAAGTTGTGCGAATAATGCTACAGCATGTAGATGGTCTCGCTTTGCGCAACGTTGTCATAAGACTGCACGTGAGAACCCGGAAGTATTTTCGTCATAAACAATTGCTCACGTGTGAACCGTTATATCTTCGTCCAAGTTGTTTGTTGTTATTGAATATTACTTTAGTAGCACAGCAGAAAGGATGTTATTATACAATAATATTTTTTATACATTTAAACCAATTTTTTTTAAATATACGTTTTTCTTAGTTATTTCATTTAATGATGGATAAGTTACAATTCTCAATGAAAGGCATGTATTGGATGATGACTGATGTCTTGTTTAAAACATTATTTTAATAGGGCATTTCACTGATAATCTTAATGTTTTCACTCTTGTACATAGAAGAGATATTTTTCACAACAATACCCGATACATGGCCCAACAGAATGAAGATTTATTAAATGAACCTTATTCAAAATAATTATCAGATAGAGCAAACAAAGTATTCCTAATTTCAAGAGGTTATAATTTACCAATCGGAGAAAAAAGGGACGTTAAGGAATATAATTGCTATTTGATGTTACCTAATTAGCTGATGTCATAAAATAGCCAGGTGTTGATGTTTTTGCATTATATAACCTACCTGATATAGTCATCATTTGATAGCTTTTAATTGGGAAACAGACAGGAAATACGATAGACAGTAAAGTAATTGTGTAATAAGTGAGTATCTGATATAAAGAAAGTAAAAAACACCTGCAGACCAATGTCATTGTTTATTTAACCTTTTACACAACGTTCAAATCTAAATGTGAGCATTTTAAATTCGGATTATTACCATAAATCAGCCAAAAACTTTGTGCTATGTTTTATATTTTACTAATCTCTTTTTTCTCTGCATGCCAAACTGTTCATTCAGTGAAAATGCGAGCTCGAAACAGAAAATCGGTGTCGTGATCGGAACACGTGAGTTCGATGTAGATTGTCACATTGCTCTGTTTGATCTAACACAGCGGGTCAATTTGGCGTGAAACGATCAATGTGATGGGAATTTGTCTACGGAAACTTCATCAGGAGATATTCTAGGACAGTTGACAGCAACACAATGACATGACATACTGTTAATCGCTTGGAAAACGCAGAACTACGGATTTCGCCTATCATTTTCCACATAAGCAGACGAATGCTTCACCTACTGCCACGTCACTTCCGGTATCTCCTTCCCGTGGCCTCTCAGCCTTGTTTTGGTTCCTATGTCGATACTTTCTTCGAAAGACACCTTTATTCGTAAATAAATCATCTATCCAATTTGAAAATGGCCTGTTGAGTACCATTTCCGTGAACTGATGAGATGCATTTAGTGAACGATCAGTCATTGACAAGGCGGGACATTCAGCGCTCGCGTTAGGCCTATAGTAAAAAGATTTAAGGAACCGAATTCCTAGTTGATACAAAATGGAATGTCGTTTCCGAATGTGGAATGCAAAGAAATACGCGGAATAACTACAAAACAATTATATGCATATGCAAAATTGATATTTATTAAGGGTATAAACGCTCATCCTTATATTGTTGAAAATATACGATATATTTTACATCATAACATTATTATAATAATCAGTTTCCAAATTAAACCTTGCCAATTATTTCGTACCACCCACATGGTCACATGGGTATAAATTCGCTACAGCTCTGTCCATTGGTCGTTCGAAATACCAAGATATGCTTAAAACAAAGTTCAATGGCTGAAACTTCTCTTTGAAGTTTCCAAGAGTAATATAGAGAGAAACTTCTGCCATTAGTTTTCAATATAAAATGTAACATAACTTTGGGGTCTCTGGACCCCAAAGCAATAACTGCTGTGCCAAACACATACAAATGCTGGGTCCGACATATTTTAGCCTACCCCCTGTAGGAATCTCGATCTCTGATACTGATACTGATAGAGGATATCTTTTGTTTTGAGTGTGATATAACTTATCTCTCATCTCGTGACGGGGTAAAGCCTATATTTTCACTCGTAGCTGCGCCACTCGTGAAAATACTGTTTATTATATGCCTCTGTGGTAATTTATGTCCATGAGATCTTGACTCGAGAGTTTTCTGGCGACGTCATACCATTGTTGACCACAACTTAGCAATGACGTCTCGTTGATTGTAGAAGTGACGTCAAACCATTGTGCACATGACGTCATCCCCTCTGTGATATTTTCACTGACTTGAAAAAGTGATATCACACTCAGTGGCGAGATCACTTTTTCTAGAACTAGAATCACTTAGCATATAATAAATATTGATATCACCCTCTTCAATCTCATACTGTGATCAAAAACAGTAAATACTTTACAGTGAATACTTTACCAGAACATGTAATGGAATGCAGTTAATCACAGATAAACTTCTCAAAAACATTTTAAATCTTTTGCATTGTGGCAAGTTAGATAACTTTGAATATTTCATCCAACATTGCTGATCTAACCAGAGTATGCTAGGGACCCTTGCTCTGTTGTGTATCTGCACTGCATACCTCGTGTCATCTGGTCCTGTGGGGATCAGACTGTGTCATGTCCTCTGTCACAGACTGTTTTTTTTCATCCCCTTTATACGATTCAAAAAAGATGATTTGCAACTCTGAAATCAATTCATCAGTGGAATGGAATAGCAAGTACCAGTAAATGACTCTACAATGTCATTTTGACTCATGATATATTCTTCGTTATATCAGTATTAAGCTTCCCTCTCACAGTTTTAACTTGGTCGTTTTGAAAATCAATTTGATAAGTCAGTATGTTTAAATAATTGTTATCAGTTTATTGAGTGGTTTCATTTAGACACTTCCAATCCATGCATTCCATATGTTTTTGTTCTTTAACGTGGAACTTATTTATTACGAAGTGACAATCTCTAGTGCTAGATTACATTAAGTTGACATGCAAATACTCAAGACGTAATCGTTATCTTATAATGCAGAAACTTTTATACTTTGTCCTCTTACTATGGCTGATTGATTTGTGTTGAGATTTTTGATACTATCAAAATAATACATTTAGCATTAAATTACAATTATCAGTGAAAAATGTAAAACATAAAATTTTCAAAAAACGTGCTACTGCCCCTTTAAACTAAGTTTTCTATTGGAGATTGGAAAAATATGTAACAAGATTTTTAACAAATTAACATTGTTACACAGAAAACCCATACATATTGGAATTACTGCCTTCTAAAATTAATACACAAATTAAGCTGACTGCAAATTTATCTTCCTTCGCTCGTTTGCTTCTTTTTATTTTACCTCGATTAACCAAGTTTATCAAATATTTTTCAGACAATAACTTTCTTTATATTCGATGTTATCATACTTGCCTTGATTGATTTTACATGAAATTAAGTAAAATATATCAATATGCACTTTACAGATGCTACACTCTCTTTTCAATGTTTCAGTTTTATGTTTTTGTCCAGTCAGATGTAATTATACAATCGACTTTTTGTTTTGACTATGACTTTCCCCTATAGTAAGCAAGAGATTGAGCACAGAAAAGTAAGCAAGGCTTAATTGAGTAAGTTTGGAAACTGACATTATAAGCTTTGTGAGGAAGATAGTTTAATAAGTTAGCAGATTTTCAATATCTATTTCTGTATATATACAAAATTAATCAGCCTATGTGTACTGTTGGACATTAATGGGGCAACTGACCAAATTTAAAGTGTATATTTTCAAATCTTTTTCATTTTGAAATTAGCACCCGTTTAAGTATATTATGCTTCTCAGCTGTTTAAGCGCTAAATGTACACTTATATTTCCAATTTGTTAAACATGACAAACCAGCATCTTATTATACATCAATATATTGTTTTTGAACAAAATCAAATTCTTAGTGTTGAAGTTCTGAGCCAGAAAGTTTTGAAACTTGTTCTAATCAGGACTAAAAGCCTTTTCCTATCACCGTAACCACTTATTGTCAAACCCAAGAAATTTGACTGGAACAGTTTCTGTATCTCGATACCACATTGATGAAAATAGGACACTCATTCCTGAAATTTTGAGCCGGACAGTACTTATTTTTTAAACAGAGTGAAAATATTTTCAGAATATGTTCTCCACAGCGAGCAGTAGCCAACATTCTTTATGTGTCGCAGCCTGTGATCAGCAGACAGTGGAACAAACACAATGTTGATGAAGTTCAGGTCGTCCTAGAGCCCAAGGTCAAGATTTTGAAGCTTTCATAGTACCTGTATAGTCATGGACTAATGTACACGTATGGCATTTACGGATATCTTAGCACTAAAAGAGCTTCCACAATCTAGTTCCAGGGTCACGTTGCACAAAACACTAAGGTGACCTTAAGTCATTAGGGTAGTCTCAGTGCAATGTTGAATGATGGCACTAAGGTTAACCTCAAGTGTTAAGTCGGTTTGTGCAACGGCCCCCAGGTCGATACATCGTTACAAACGTCCTTCGCATTTGAGCACAAACGGCAATTCAGCTTCTTTAAAGCTGTACTAATTACCAGGAATTCGAGTAATGGTTTTCTTGAAAGAAGTGCATATCCGAAATCTTGCTTCATATCACACGTGAAAAAAGTAACAGTCAAACGAAACATGGAAGGT
The DNA here is from genome assembly GCA_916613615.1 of Steromphala cineraria. NCBI lineage: Eukaryota > Metazoa > Mollusca > Gastropoda > Trochida > Trochidae > Steromphala > Steromphala cineraria. Next base: position 59,817,517 of record OU744728.1, on the reverse strand, counting down.
AATTGAATATTTTTTTCAGTATTTCTGGTTACAATTTTAATAATAATTTGAGGGAAAGCTAAAACTCATATTTCATTATATATAAGTAGAATTTATGCCATTTATTAATTTTGGCATTTGACGTGATGAATATATTTAGTAATTTAAAACCACACATCTTATGTCATATCTATATGAGATATTTCGCATACAAGTAAATCATTGAATATATATAATTATATACAAATTTAGAAAAATAGCAACCCTAATCCGCTGTGAGCAATTTTCACTACCCAAAGCTAATTTGCATCTAGTCAAGAGCAGCTGCAAATGTCAATAAATGCCGTTTTTATTTTTTTTTCAAATTTATATTACTCAAATTTACTTTTCCTCACGTGAGTATATCTACTACCATGAGATATATTGAATATGAGCAATGTTATCCCAATGAATAAGGCATAATGGTCACATTCTTTAAATACAATTCCTATATTTATCATGTTTTATTAATTATGAAAAATTTACGTAGTAATGTTGATGTTATATTGCTTGATGTACTTATAAATGAAATTAATTACATTTGACAAATAACGAACTGATTTGACACCTGATATTTTAATATCATGTTTTGCTATCTGCTGATATGAATATCAAGTTAGGTATGTAATCACATATATAATTATTATGATGTACATGATATACTGTTTTTCTTGGTCATAAATATACTTGATTTGTGACCGGCCTTGAACATTTCTTGTATGATTACCAGGCATAAAATAAACATGATAGTAGCAAGGAAATTGATTATCCTTGAAATATACTTCAATTCCCTATACTGTCCGATTTGTTTCAGTAATTAGACATGACTTTGATTTATATCTGCATCAGATCATTTGCCATACGTGTCTATATAAATAGTCACAAACTCAAATGCAAAAAGTCTTTAATTTTACATCTAAAAAGATTTAAATTATGAAATTATGATGTCCCTTCATAATTTTGTTTACAAAAAGCGTATAACATCAACGAATTACACCAAAGTAGTTCCCCTTAATCGTGTCTTTCACCTACAAACCAATTATTCTCAAATTTAAAGTTTAAATCGCTATTCATAAATTAAGAAACGGTTATCTTCTGAAAAGTTTTCATTGCTTAAACTAAGTATTTGGTACCAATGAACATGTAGTTACTCCTATTGTTAACATAATCACTGAAAGGCATTTGCTTTGTTCACATTGATGTCAGGTGCTCAAGTTAATCTTCCTAACGATTTTAATCAGAAAGATTAATTGGTCATTTACATTAAAATATTTATTTGATTAAGCCTTCAATACTGTGGTATTTCTAAATCACCAAAACATGATGATTAAATGCATTCTCTCGGGGCAGAGAAATATTCCAATTACCGTTGTTTATCTTTGGTCTTATTGTTTTTAATAATAATGCCATTTTATGAGAATATGATGTATTAAAACATATTGTCCATCAATGAGTTTGGAAAATATTTAGAAGAATATTTAACTTAAAGGTAATCATTCCATGCACACTGATGCTCAAAATAATTGTTAATCTAGTTTTGAACAAGTTAGACTTTATTACAATCATAACTAATATCGTTTCACCAGCGGAAGCATGCTAGGAACACTTGCACTGTTGTGTATCTAGACTGCATAACATTTAGTTATATTAGCTTCAACAGAAATCAAATCAGATTTTGCATTTATAGCGAAATCATGCTTGCAACACTTGCACTGTTGTGTATCTTCACTGCAAACCTCGTGTCCTCTGGTCCTGTGGGGATCAGACTGTGTCATGTTCTCTGTGACAGAGACTGTTCGTGTTCATCCCCTTCATATCACTCAAAACAGATGACTTGCATCTTTGAAATCAATTCATCAGTACCTTCAACATTGAATGGAAATGTAAGTGCCAGTGAATGACTTAACAATGTCATTTTGACTTACAGCTGTGGATCTAAGTTTGTTCACTTACCTTTTTAGTGCAAATATCATGTAATTTGGGCATTGTCTTTTAGGCATCCTTGCAATGCAAAAACGAAAAGGATAATGTTGAAATTTGACTACATAAGTTAACATTCAGTTTGCTTTAACATATTTGTTTGGGAATGCTTATTTTACTATTGGAAAATGGGTTGTTGCTTGTAGGTGCATTATGTGTTATTTTATGGACGTCAAAATGAAACGAAATTTACATGATATTTTCACTTAGATACACAAGCAAGTGAGCAAACTTAAGATACGCACCTGTATGTTAGATTCTTCGTTATATCAGAAAAAAGCTTCCGTCTTTGTATCATTCTCGATAATCCAGAGTTTACGTTCCGAAAATATCTCCACTAACCTCTAGAACCAATATAGGCGCAATGCGATTAACAAATTACCTGCCCTTAGTTGCATTACGGTCTTTAATTAGCCAATGAGATAAGTCTTTAGTCAGAGAATGAAATAGGAAAGAAATCATAGAGGCAGATAAATGGTGAATGAGTGGGTTGGGGTTTAACATACAATCAGCAATGTTCTTAGCTATTAAACATGTGGATTTGACATCCAAAAGACAGAAGATCGAAGAGAAAGAAGTTCGACAGTATGAGAGAACAGACGAAAAAGAGGGATGAGAAGCAGGTTTTAGAACTACACAAATTTGGTCTGATTTCTGCCAATTGACTTGTAAAGCTTGGGTGACCCTACCAGGAGCATGCCAGCTCCATTTGGCATAGCTCAAGGGCCGGGGAAGCACACAAGCCACCACAGCATTGAATAAAGGTTTGAGTTTAGTGGGATGGCATATAATCAAGTAAAAAAAATTCCATATTACATGAAGTTACTAAATCTACCTACTATCGGTTATTTATGCAAAACTTGTGTTATAATTTTCCTCACGCAGTTTTTTCTCTCGGATCTGTCAACTCTCTTAAGCTTAGATAGCAACATGTTTTATAGCTGGAATACTGCTGACAGCACTTAATCCCCAACTCACTCACTATTTCATAAATAAGGCCATGCGATAAAAAATAGAGCAATGGGCTCTGTAGCTCATCAGGAAATAGGTTTTTAAGGTCTCGTCATCCCATTTCGGGTCATGCGATAACCAAATCTAAAATTCAGAATCCCCATTGTCCAAGGAGTCTACACACAACTTTTCAGCTGTCTAGACCTTTTGGAACTGGAGAAGAAGATAAAAATAGCTTTCTAAGGTTTTGACCACTCTGACCCCGTATGGGGTCATGGGGTCACAGATTCTACAATTTCGAATCCCCATTGGCTAATGAGTCTTCACACAACTATTCAGCTCTCTAGACCTTTTGGAACTGAAGATGAAGATGAAAATAGGTTTTTAATGTTTTGACCCCTGTGACCCGATTGGGGTCATGGGGTCCCAAAATCTACAATTAAAATCCCCATTGGCTAACGAGGCAGCACACAACTATTCAGCTCTCTAGATCTTTTTGAACTGGATAAGAAGATGAAAATAGAAGTCGAAAATGTGAAAAGTTTACGGATGGACGGATGGACGGACGCCGAACGCCATGCCATGCCATAAGCCTATCGGGTCTTTCAGCCCTGATGAGCTAAAAATTTACAGTCCAGAGGTATTTTCTTGACGAGAACTGGGAATGCTAGGTAACAATTGATATACCCCAAACGTTTTGATAGACACAAACACTAAAATAAGTCTTGAAATCCATCTTTTTGGATGTCATTTCTGTTTATTGACGAAGCGGGGGTGTGTCATGATGGAAGCCATGCGATTGGTACACTGCTGAAGTCAGCGTAGATACCTCATTGGACAATATGCCACTAAGGGCAGGTAATTTGTGAATCGCATTGAGCCTATATTGGTTCAAGAGGTTAGTGGAGATACAATCGGAACGTAAACTCTGGATAATCGAGAATGAATCACGAAAGGAAAGCTGGTTCTTTTATGGAAAAAGGTTAGATTGTGTTAATTCATATAGTATCTTGGTATTACAGTAACTAAACGTTTGTCTTGGTCTAGTCATTTTATCAATGCTTCAATACAAGGAAAAATGCTCTGCGTTCTTTACGAAATATTAAAGAGGTATCAAATTTTGGTCATGAAATTAGCTCCTATGCACCTTTATGGTGCAGAAGTATGAAGTTTCTATAGTAATGATCATATTGAGTCAGTGCATCTTTTATCCTGTAAAAGGTTTCTAATGTAGCTTTGGGCGAGTGTAGCCGCTTTTCTTTGTTTATTGATTTTTCGAACACTGCAGTTAAACTTAGTTTGGCTTTTGGCATTGGTTGTTAAGCATGGCACTTTTATAAGTGGTGACAGTGCTCTTGTATTCAAACAAAACGCATCTAAGTCAACAGTTTGACCCATGCTCACTAATATGTTTCTTCCTAGCAGGTGAGTTGTTTTGACGACTGATTTAAAAGAGGTTCTTTGTCTTCAAACTATATTGTTTTTCAAACTATATTGTTTTTTTTTCATATTTCATTAGACTGTTACTAAAGTTATTTAAAGTTTCTTTTGCACTTTAGTTTAAGAGATTTACAGGTACAGAATGTATATGAATCATATATTATTAATGTTTTTCAAATTTATACATTCATAAAGGAAGCTCTAAATCATAATAAGATAGCAATTCCATTCGATTACATCACACATAGTACACAAGAGGATGTAGTCATAGAAATCCAATCCGTCTTCTCTCTTCAGTCATCAAACTGTGCCATCAATGATTACCTAGGGCTGTTTGTGACACACATGGCAGGATGGCACAATTGTGCCTGTTTTCAAAGGACGTAAACATATTGGAAGATCCAAACTCATGAAGAGGAATCCTGTCATTGAACAGTGTGCAGTTTGAAGTTGCTTTCTTATTCCTAATTCGAAATTAATTTCTTCCAGTAACTTATTAGAAAAAATACGTGAAGGAATAATGGTACCAACTTTTAGTATATTGAAATTAAAGGCAACTCAATTGCCTTTCCAGCCAGGTATCATACGTATCATATCTTACCGTAATCCCCCAAAATACAACACTTAGTACACTTTTTTGTAGTAGATTCAACACCACGCTCTAAAGGAACCAAAGAAACTTGGACCACCCGTTTGAGTATACTCAAATCAAAGATAACCCAACTGCCTATCCAACGAGGTATCTTACGTCAAATTACATTTACATACCGTAAAATCCCATCAACCAACACCAAGTGTCCTTATATTGCAGTAGATTTTAGGTTGTTTCAAACAACAATTTCAAGAGGTACAAAGAAATATGTGTACCAACTTTTAAGTATTCAAGGACTGTCGAAGTGTATGTACAATGAGGTTTGCTTAGGTTACTTGGTGTCATACAACTAGTAGATATCGATAGATTCAAGATAACTACTGTTCTACGGCAGGCATTTAACAAGGACAAAAACGATCTTTCATACTGATATGACAGTAACCAGTTTTCCAAATGTGCGAACAAAGATTATATTCGGATGGGCTGAGCGAATTAAAGGCACCACTCGAGCGGCTTTCGTCCGCCATTTTGAAATGTTGGCATTGCGAGAAAAATTTTTGCTGTAATATGCTTATTTATAAACAAAATTAAGTATTACCTACATGTACTTGATTGATAGAAGAGGAGCATATTTACAAATAATTCATGATAAAAGTTTCGACAGCATTTTGTCGTAGTAATGCATTCCACGATCGTAGCTTCGATGATTGGCTTCATTTATTTTTTGAGCGATACACTTTATTTTTTGTCAAATTGTCAAATCTTTAACAACTATTTAGTTGTTATAACAAACATGTATGAAATTAAGTGTGAAATTATGATGTAATATATAATTGGAATCAGAAAAGGTCTCCTGAATTTCGTTTCCACAAAAAACACCCCACTCAAATGATCCCTTTATTGTACCCGGAACCTAACACACCTGCACCTGTACCCTGCACACCATAGGGAAAATGAATGCTGTAAAACGATACTTGGATATTGCGTAGAAAAAAGCCTACATCAACCTAGAATGAAAGATAATTTTTTGCGTTTTATTTGCTGGACTTAGTGTATGGTTTATAAATTGAATTGCTTGGGCACCCGTTATGACAAACTTTAGTTTCCAACTTTTATACTTGCAGAAACCGTTTTTTTATCAATTAAATAAAAAACATGAACATTCCTCGACGGAATTGACAATTGAGAAATTTATAATTTGAACATGCCATTGAAGGATTATTAAAAATCCAATTGAAAGACAATGTATTTAAACTAAATGAATCAGTAATAAATCAAATATATAATGTTCACTTCAGCCATGCAATTCCCTTTCCTTACACAAAATGAATTAACGGTGTTCACATAAAAATGGCAGCCAATGGATTTAATGCAAATCGTTTTATTTTTTTCACTGACTATGAATGATTGGTTGGTGTTATGAGATTTTTGACACAATCAAAATAATAAACTTAGCATTAACGTACAATTATTAGTAAAAATTGAAAATATAAATTTAAAAAAAACCACTTGGTACTGTCCCATTAACCAGGGATGAAGTTGCTCAATTTTAAACACCATTTGTGTTTTGATATGTGTTCCTTCTATTAAAAAATATGCATTGTATATTTAATGAAAACATTGGTAATGTTATCAATTTTGAAAGTAGCATCTAATCTAATATTATAATTGACGCTGGGAATTAGCCAATACGAGAAGAAGAAGTGTTTGTGATGTTTTGGTAAGCATTATATAATTCTAATAAAAAGAGATCTGCAGCTATCGGTTATTTTTGTGGATGAAAGTATTTGGGCTAAAGAAATCAGCAATAACAACATTTCTGGTTATTGGTTAACTGATAAAAGCAAAGAGCATAAGAGTGGTGGTGTATCAGAAATTTAATGGACGATATGACTTGGTAAAATCTCTTTGGTATGTTGCGATATGAAGTATGTGTATTCATATACATAAGGAAGTTTCACAACCTGAACCCCAATTGATTGATATCACTTTTCATATTTATAAAAGCGTTGGTATTGATGTTGTTCAGGCGGTGAATTATACCTGAGGTATAGGCGATTTACATAGCACAAAGATATTCTTTTTGCTAGCTCACTGTCAGGACAGCGTTATAACCGGTATTTCCTGTGTGTATTAGAAGGCGAATTAACTTTTGGGATGCAGCTTCATAATCATGTATCACGGTGAACCAACAAACTCATAATTACCGCGGACAATGTAAGAAGGTGAAACAACTATTTAGATGCAGCTTAACAATCGTGGATCAGGGGGAATGAACCAACTCACAATTTCCCCTGAGTATATTTGAAGGTGAAACAACTCTTGGGATGCAGCAGTGCAATCGTGTATTAAAGTGAATGAACCAACTCGAACATATTTTTAAAAAAAGAACATTCATTTTAACATAAAGGCAGTTAGTTCCGGGTTTAGGGGAATTACTGTGTACTTCAGTTCATCGGGACTTCATATAAAGTCTCTTCTCTATCTTGTTTCACCTAAACAAGGCTGGTACTCTGAATCTGACGTTTGTCAAAGATAAGTAATCTTTGATAGCTTGAAAATATCTTGCCTTGAAATTACTTTTAGCAACAACTTAAGTCACTAAAATTTCAGTCACTTATTCCTCGTGCCCTGAGTCTCTCAAATCATTATAAGGCTTGAAAACCGATTAATCTTAACCGACCAACTTACTTTTGGAAATGTCTTCTTCTGTAACTATGATAATCATTGTGTATTTAACACTCCTGGGTAGAAATCACGTGTTATTTGGTAGTCTAGTAAGTTTAACTGCAAACAAGACAACACTTCCATACAATACTAAAGGAATGCCCCCTCAATACAATACGTTTTCCCCCTTTAATTGAATAGCTTAACTTCATTATGAAAAGAGTATTTATAACTATAATGGTTAAAGAGTATGATGAAATATAGTAAAATTTAATGAACATTTATCCTACGAATAATATTTTACAATGTACTCGTTTACAAAGGTGAACTAATTGTAACCCTTAGTTAATAACTGCATGGTTGATGTTGTCAAGTGTTTCTATCCCTTTAAAAGGTTAAAACTAACCCAACATTAACCAAACTCGCACTTTTCTTTTCTAATGGCTTTCAACTTTATTGTTGTGTTATAAAAAGCCATTTTAAGTGCGATACACATATTGACGGACTTACAACAATACGTGGTTCTTCCTGGTTTACTTTTCACTAACCGTACAACGTGTGTTGTTGTATGCTGATCTCGTCACATGAATACTGACAGATATCCGGGTCCAAAATCTAGTCATGTTAGTCGTGTCGTCACAGTGACCTGAGAAACTATGCGTTGCAGTGTTTGCACCTCTGTATAAACAAGGATTAGCAGAAAGTAGAAATAAAAGTAGAAGTAGAATTGCTGAACGTGTCTTTAAACTTTTCAGATCGTTAAAAAACAATGCAATTAAGAATTGAAGAACTAAACGCATATACGCTCTTGATCACGAAATACCTTCACGTCGGATAAACTAGCGTGACTTAAAAGATTCAAATACGAAGATGGTAAATAATGGCTTTATAAGAAATAAAATACAACTAATGTTAATTACTAATGAAACATATCTTATCTGTCATTTATGTTAGGCGAAAGGGGATGGTTTGGAGGGGACAGTCTCTCATTTTGAAATATCAAATCGTTTTAACCTCAAACTTTGTGTGAAATATTTTACATTAGAAAATAATAAATTATCAATGTAAAAACGTTCTAGAGAGTATTTATGGAAAAACAAGACACCTCCAAAACAAAAGATTCTCAAACAGTAGACAATATAGCCATTAGGTTTCTAATTCAACTGAATATTAAAGTACAATTTCTACCGATACATATACCCTCTATATATAACCTCAGAGTTCAGAGTTACGTCCCTTGTGGGTGACAACACGTTTTACATCGAGTGAAGAAATTTGATTTTTTTATGTATTGAGAAAGCTTTCTTAAGTCATCGCACTGCATGGTAACGTTATACATGTTATACGTAACTTTTTTGGAGGTCAAAATGGTTTCGATTGATGTTTATCGGGCCAGAATCGGCGGTTTCACTCATCCGAGGGGAACACGACAAGTGACGTTGCATAAGCAAGAGAGTGAGTACACACCTTTCGTGTCTGGGACAGATGTCCACTTCAGGATCATTATTTGTACCCTTCTCATTGCTGTGCATCTCATGTCATCGTATATGCTCTTAGATGCTCTCGAAAATGTGAACTGTGAACGATTTATGCCAAAAGAAAAAATCTACATTTGTTCCACATGTGACGTCACTATTGATAACCGTGACCCAGTTTTGGCTATGCACACCGCTTCGTTTGCACGTGGGGTGTGTTTTCTTGGTGGGATTGTACCGCCTGTTGGTGTTGTGAAAAATATTCTGATGTGCGCTAATGACATTGAAACCAACCCTGGCCCACTTACTCTAGAACAATTAAGAGACTCTTTAATTGCTGAAATACGGGACGTCAAAACTTATTTATCCTCACAAATCACAGCTTTAAAAACTGAAATGCAAACGATTGGTTTGAGATGCGATCAATTGGAAAAGTCAGTGTCAGACATCAAATCAGACATCGCCGCTTCAAAACATACTAATGATATCATGTATTCGGTATAAGATCAGCACACACTAACACTCGCACCAGTTCAGCGGATAAGCCGTGGTTCGACTCTGAATGTGAAAGACATAGGATGGAATACAAAAAAGCCAAAAACCGCTACAAGAAATGTAAAAGTGAAATTACTAAACTTCATTTTCAAAATAAGGCCAAAAACTACAAACGTTGCATAAAGCGAACCGCACGTAAATATAGAAACGCGACCGGTCACAAACTACGACAAATGAGTTCAAAATCCCCGAAAGATTTCTGGAAGATACTAAACCCGAAAACCAAAAATGACACTGATGTTGACTTAAATATTTTCTACGATTTTTTCAAAGATATAAACAATAAAACCCATCCAGACACGGACCTACCAGACGACTCGGACGTGCAAGAAGACTTTGATGACACACTATTAAATCAGGACATCACTTTGATTGAAATAGAGAATGCATTAAAACGGTTAAAAAGAAATAAGACTGCAGGTAATGATGAAATAATTAATGAATATTTAATTGAATCTTTTGAAAAGCTTGGTTATGTTTATGTGAGGTTGTTTAACCTTGTTCTAGATACAGGTTATGTTCCCGACTCATGGGTGTGTGGTATTATTAAGCCTATTTACAAGAAAAAGGGAGATAAGAACGATCCGAATAACTACCGTCCCATAACATTACTTAGTTGCTTTGGAAAACTATTTACAAGTATTTTAAATGACCATTTGACGAAATTTACTGATACTAATCGCATAATATCACCATCACAATCAGGTTTTAGAAAAGGATTTTCCACGATAGACAATCTTTTTGTTATGAACATGCTTATTCAACTTTTTAAATCAGCGAAGAAAAAACTGTATTGTACTTTTATTGACTTCTCTAAAGCGTTTGATAATGTATGGCGAATTGGAATGTGGCATAAGTTACGGAGTTATGGAATTAAAGGTAAATGTCTTTCTGTTGTCGAAAACATATATAAGAATATTAAGTCCTGCATTACAGTAAACCATACACAATCAGAATATTTTCCATGTTACTCTGGTGTTAGACAAGGTGAAAATCTATCACCTCTATTATTCTCATTATTTGTGAATGATCTAGAGTCGCACCTTTTCAAAGCAGGCTCCAAAGGAGCTCAAATTGATTGTAATTATGATGAAATGAGTTTCATGTTACAGGTTCTAGTATTGCTATACGCAGATGACACTGTTTTATTTGGGGATGATCCCGTTTCTATGCAGCACTCATTAGATGCATTTAGCGAATACTGTCAAAGCTGGAAGTTGGAAGTCAATATTTCAAAAACCAAGGTAATAGTATTCGGAGGTGGACCTGTTAATAAGTATAAAACACGTTTTGTATTAGGTGATCAAGAAATTAGTTTCCAAGATTTTTATACTTACCTTGGTATATCCGTACACCGTAACAGAAAATTAAATTTTGCCATTAAACAGTTGACGCATAATGCATCTAAAGCTATGTTTTGTCTCCTACGTAGAGCAAAGAATAATCACTTACCGTTAGACACTCTCTTTAAAGCATTTGATGTCATGATTGCACCTGTATTATTATATGGCTGTGAACTTTGGGGCTACGAAAATACTGAAATTGTTGAAAAACTTCACCTTAAATTTTTAAAACTGTCAACTGGCTTAAGACATTCTACAGCAAATTTCTTTGTCTACGGCGAGCTAGGTAGAGAACCACTGAGTATAAAAATAGCGAAGAGGACTATTACGTTTTGGCACAATACCCTTATCACTGAAACCTGTAAAATATCTAAAACCATATTGGAACATTTGATGTATGATAAAATTAATAACGGTAAGGAAAATGTTTGGCTTAAAAATGTTGAGCATATACTGAATAAATGCGGACTGAGTGATGTTTTTAGAAACCCATACAATTATTCTCCTAAATGGGTCTCATTACAAGTTGAAATAACATTGAGAGATCATTTCCATCAATCCTGGCGAAGTTCTGTTCTCAATAGCTCTAAAGGAATGTATTATACCCTATTTAAAGATACCCCTTCTTTCGAACAATATTTACTATTACAAAAATCATTATATATCCCACTTTTAAAATTAAGAACATGTAATCATAATTTTCCAGTAGAAACCGGCAGGTGGCGTGGTTTACCCCGCGAGGATAGAACATGCCCTCTGTGCGATTCTCCAGCCGTCGCAGATGAAATACACTATTTATTCAAATGTAAAACCTTTGAAAGAGAACGACGTCTTTATATTAATGAATTCTATCACAAATGGCCAAATATGTATAAATATAAAAGCTTATTATGCACCAAAAAACTGTCAGAAATGAAAAATCTATCAAAATATTTATGTATTGTCTATGAAAAATTGAAGTAGGCTGTGTTGTTGATATCACCATTCTTGTCTGTTTACATAATATACTGCTTATTTGTATATTCTCTTGTACCACCGTGGGTGGTTTTTGAGGAAATAAACATTGATTGATTGATTGATTGATTGATTGATCTTGGTATACTATCTGAGAGAGTTAACGAGTTTGATGAACGCTTTTCTGAAATCGACAATGAACTGGATAAGTTAGAGTCATTCAGTCGTCGTGACAACGTCGTTATACACGGTGTACCGGAAGTTGAAGAGGAAAAATCTATGGCATATAAGGAAACAATTCTCGATTTATTCTCCAAATGCCTAACGTTTAAAACTTGGCAACCAATTGACGTTATTAGGGCTCATCGCCTAGGATATAAGCATTCTAATTCAGCTAAGCCACGCCCAATTATTGTAAAAATGCAGGTCTCGGATGATAAGGTTAAAGCTCTTAAAGCTAGGTCAGTGCTAAAAGAACATGGATACGGCATTTCTAGCGATCTGACGACACGCCAACGTCATCAACTTAATGAGCTGAAAGAAACTGGCCAGTTCGGTTACTTCAAGAATGGTAAACTTGTGGTGATTCAAAATGAACGCGTGGGAACTCACTCTCGTCCCACTCATAGGACCACTGAGCGTAGAGAACAGCCACTCCGTGACGACCGTCAACCTCACGCAAGCTCTTTATCGGAATAGGATGGAGGCCAAGGCCTGGATTTTATTTCACGGGGCTCTCTTAACCACGACACCGGTGATAAACGAACCTCAAGTGCTCGAGATAGAAATAACCATGAGATAAGCACCTTTTTGTGTTTGAACATTAATGGACTGTCCGAAAAAAATGATGATAAACACTTCATTGATTATCTGCGCAAATTCAATATCATATGTTTGATTGAGACATTTGTAACTGATATTTGTAATAATTGGTTAGATGGTTATGAGGTGTCAAATTGCTGTCAAATTGTCGGATCATGGTAGACTGTCGGGTGGGGTTTGTATCTGTATTCATAGTTCACTAAAGGACATGTACAAACAAATAACAACAGAAATTGATAATCTCGTATGTATCAAGTTCCTTAAGGAATTCTTTGCAATTGAGAAAGACATATATCTTATATGTACCTATATCCCCCCTATTGGTTCAACATATTATAAGCACATGAATCATAAGTGTAATATTGAGCAGTTAGAACACTATCTCCTAGCGAATCTCCATGATTATGCTGAATCTCACACTGTTATTTGTGGTGATATGAATGCCCGTACAGAACAACTTGGTTGTAAGTCTTGATAATGATAATATGAACCATATATTCCAAGCGAGTGTGGATGATGTTGGTGATTATCTCATTGATGATCGAAATTCGCATGACAATGTGGTTAATAATTTCGGTAACCTATTACTAGATTTATGCTATGCATTTAACTTCTTTATAATGAATGGTAGAGTCAATGGAGACTCACAAGGAGAATTTACGTTTCATGGACATCGGGGGTCGAGTGTTAATGACTATTTTATTTGTTCACCAGATTTTTTTCAATATATTAAGTTGATAAAGATTGCAGACAGAGTAGACTCTGATCATTTACCATTAGAGCTGACTTGTCATTTTCCAAATATGATAAACCAAGAGGGTAGGAACCATATTGATGATACCAAAGAAAACATTGTTTTGAATGATTCTCTTTGCGAAAAATTTCTAAGTACCCTGACTGATAAAATGTCATCTTCCATTGATCCTTTGTTAACAAAACTTGAGTTTGATCTAAACGGAGCTCTGTTTGAATGTGTTGAAATTGTACTTGAGTCGGCAAATTGTATGAAGAGAAAAAGTAGACAGTTCAAACGTAACTTATAAACTCCATAAATGATGAATGTAGATCCGCCCGGAGAGATGCTCGCAAAGCACTTAGAAGTTTTCGGTGTAGACGATCCGATGATGACAGAAATCTTTTTTGCAAAATGAGAAACAAATACAAAGCTTCCTGTAGAAGATTTAAATCTAACCTGCGCAGTCAAAGACTCAAAACGTTGAATGAGTGTATCCACAACCCCTCTAAATTCTGGAAACAGATTCGTTATTTTAGAAAGAAATCAAACTCTACAAATAATATTTCAAAATGTGAATGGATCACACATTTCAAGAAAGTTTTTTCTAATGACGATATGTTTCAAACCGATAACAATTCAGTAGATAATTATATTATCTCCAATGAGTTTGACGAAATTGACGAAATGATTTTAGAAACAAATATATCAGAAGATAAAATAACAAGTGCCATAGGTCGCTTAAAGAGGGGTAAAACAGCTGGTCCAGATCATGTCATTATAGAAATGATAAAATGTTCCCAGACACAGTTATTGCCTTTCTTACTGAAGTGTTTTAATAGGGTATTTGAAAATGGTTCCTTTCCATAGAGTTTGTCGTGTTCTATTATTGTCCCGATACATAAGAAAGGGTCTAAAGGAAATCCAGACAATTATAGAGGAATATCCCTAATGAGTGATATTGGAAAAATATTTACAACAGTCCTTAACAACAGAATCTCAAACTGGTCAAATTTAAGAAACTTAATTCCTGAATGCCAGGCAGGATTTAGAAAAGAATACTCAACTTCCGATCATATGTTTACACTTTATGCAATAATACAAAAATGTTTATCTCGCAGTAAGCATAAACTTTATGTAGCATTTGTTGATTTTAAAAAAGCGTTTGACTCTGGGGATCGTCATAAACTATGGTATTGTTTAAGAAAAGCTGGTTTGCAAGGGAAAATGTATTATATCTTAAGATCAATGTACTCAAATATCAAATCATGTGGCCGTTGTGATGATGGTGTTACTGATTACTTTGATTGTCCCATTGGAGTTCGACAAGGGTGCATTTTAAGCTCAATATTGCTTTCCTTCTTTATAAGCGAACTTTATTATGATATAGCCAATTTAGGTAAACATCGTGTGCAATTGTTCCCAGCAATGATAGAATTTTTTATTCTTCTCTTAGCCGATGATGTAATTCTAGTTTCAGACACTGTTATCGGTCTTCAAAATCAGTTAAATATTTTGGAAAGATATACAAATGAGTGGAAATTGTCTGTCAATTTTGAAAAAAACAAATATAGTCATCTTTAGTTGGGGTGGCCCTGTAGCCTCGAAGGAAAAATGTTTTTTAAACAACAAGCACATATCTATTGTCAGTCACTATACATATCTCGGGCTCATGTTTCCCTTTACTATGAACTTTAAGAAAAGTGTTTTAGATCTGAAGTCTCGTGCGAAAAAGACCCTTATAAATATCATGTCAGTTTCCCAAATCTTTGGTATTTTATATCCAAAAATATTTTTCAAATTGTTTGATTCACAAATCCAACCTATTATGCTCTATGGATCTGAAATTTGGGGATTTCAACGTCATGAATGTATTGAAAAACTACATCTCCTCGCATGCAAACGGTTTTTAAATGTAGCACAAGCAACTCCAAATAACACGGTATATGGAGAATGTGGTAGATACCCAATATATATAAATTCACAAATAAGATGCTTAAAATTTTGGTTGAGGATTCTGAGAATGCATGAACAAAGACTACCAAAGTTAGCATATAATATGCTTGTTCACTTAGATGACATGGGTAAGATAACATGGGCAACCCACATTAGAAATCTTTTATTTTCTCATGGGTTTGGATTTGTGTGGCTCAATCAAACTGTTGGTAATGTTAAGATGTTTCTTAAAGAATTTCGAGAACAATCTGTTAATATGTTCCATCAAGAATGGAATTCAAATCTTGACAATAGCACACGCTATCAACTGTATAGATCACACAAGAGTCTAATCCAACCTGAATTGTACCTTTCTATATTGACATCAAGAAATATCAGACGAACTTTTGTATGTTTCCGATTGGGCCTGTTAGACTTAGCTGTTAATAAGGGCAAGAGACTTTCAATAGGAAGAAACTTACGAATATGTCCTTTATGTAAATCTGCTGTCGAAGATGAAGTTCATTTGTCCTTCATTTGCCCTCATTATGCTGATTTAAGAAAACAATATATTCCAAAACACTATCTTTTCAAGTACCCCCCTACTGCCTTTATATCAATTATGTCTTCCAGAAACGAAATCGTAATACGTAATCTAGCGCTCTTTGTAAAACATGCTGTTATCTTAAGAAACAATCTGTTATCAGAATTGTAAATTATATTTGTATAATGTATGCATATATCTTTGTACCTTTGTACTATTTGTATATGGGCCGGAGGCCTAATGTACAATAAACTTCTTTGACTTGACTTGACTATAACCTCGAGCTCTATATAAACAAGAATAGGCAGAAACAAAGTAGAAGTGTTACAAGGGGCTTGGACACGTTCAGATCGTTATTAAACAATGAAATTAAGAATTAAAGAGCTCAATACACTTTCACTCTCATACATACCTTCATATGATGAAGTAGTCTGGTCTTGTCAAAATTCAAACACGACTATGATAATTAATCGTATGATAGGAAAACATATGCTTTCCATGTTAATTACTTTTTAAACATTTCTATTTTATGATGTTTTGTATTTCTGCCTTTAGAGGCATACGAAAACATATCTGAAATATGTTCCTCAATCAATGGAGTGCTTAACTTAGAAAAGTTGTCAACCTTGCCTTAATAGTATTGTTAAGAGAGCTTGCTTGCTTGCAGATCATATGGCGTTGGTCTAATTCCTGTTTAGAAATAGAAAAAATAATTTGTGTGATATTTTCAAGACAAGAAGTGTGAAAGTGAGGAAGGTCTCTTTTTTGAGATATTAAAGCGTTTTGACCTCTTTGAATTTTGCAAATACGATGTTACAATAAAAAATAAGGGTTTTCAATGTAAAAACTTCATAGCAGGCTATTACGGCAAAACAATAGGTTTCTAAGTGAAACGAAATGTGTCCCTAAAACAGTAGATAATATACTCTACTCTACTTTTATACAGCGAAGGTGAAAACAAGCAAGTAACAATTACTTTTTAAAAAGAAAATATCACGTTTGTTATGTTTTATACGTTTTAACATTTCTCAAAATCACGTTTTTCATGCGTTTCTTTTTTGGGAGAGTATATATCCATTAAGTAAATGAATATCACAGTACAATTTCTACCCATCTATATACCTACTGTATACCTTTCTAAACATTATTTTCAGCACCATGATTACTGTCAAAGTCTTGACTATCCTGACCCTGGTTTCTGCTTGCCACGGTGACCGTTCTCGTCCTCAACCCATGGACTGTACACCTTGCCACTGCAGAACATCCAGAAGAGGGGGCATCATCGCCATCTGCACTGGACTTGGACTCACAGCAGTACCGGACTCCATCCCAAGCACCACCAAGGTCCTGCTCCTGAACAGCAACAGTCTCAAGCACCTGTCCGAGGGCATGTTCAACAGGCTAAGTCTCCTCGAGCGTCTGGACATCGCCAGCTGTAACATCACCTCCATGGATGCTGCCTCTCTTCTTGGACTCAACAACTTGAAGATTCTGAACCTCGCCGATAATGAGCTCCTGCTGAACAACCAAACCTACCCTCCAGGTAAATTGTATTTTGAAATGTGTGAATTCATTTCACCAATTATTTTGGTTTTACTCGTTTTCATTAACGAGCATGCCTTGGATTCAATTATTTCCATGTGGAAGACTCATATGTCATCACCTGTGTTGCAACTTAGCAGAGATGATTAGAAATTACCTTAACAAACTACAGTAGCACAAATATTTTCCAGTTGGTGTTCTTTAATTTTGGGGGGGGGGGGGGGGGGGGGGGGGGGAACTAAAAGGAAGGAAAGTAAATTCACCTATTATCACAATAGGTACAATATACGTTCAGATCTTGTTGGACAGTCTGCAAATCAAAGCTGCCTGGATCTCTAGGGCATAAAGTAAACATTTTTCAGAGCTAGATGATGTTTTTTATCTTGCGATGGACGATTATTTGTGAGGGACGATTATTAGTGATGGACGATTATTAGTGATGAACGATTATTAGTGATGGACGATTATTAACTTTACATTCTTGACGTTGAAGCTTTGAGAAACACTGACGATTTTATTACTTTCCTCACATACAAAGCATTGTTTAAGAAACAGGTGCTTCTAAGATGAAATATAATGAAATCAGAGCTTGTTTGCTGGTCTTTTTCTTACATTATTGTATTAACAAACTGACGTCCTAAATGAATTTGTAAAATATCGATTCTGTCAGCGGTACAATTTTGAAACCTTTTTAACAAGGTATATATGAAAAGATGTTATGAATTGAGGCATGTTATCTATTCTCTGACATCCTTTATTTTAAAATAAAAAGTTCTTGTTAACAGAAACATATTTCCTTACAAGACCATTCATGGGTTGTAAAGAACAGGTTTGATTTTGTTGATACTGAGTTTTTTTCGGAGAGAATATGTTTTTTATTTTACAAATTTCTACCTTTTGTAATTTTGATTAGCTGTTAAAATGTATTTGTGAAAGTAAAATCACTTATTACTTCTGACTCGACAACATAAGAACTGATAACAGATAGATCCTGTTTATATGTAGGATATAAATCTTCGATAGTAACTGTTTCCTCTATCTCATTTCAGGACTATTCCGTAATCTTCAGAACCTAAAGGTGTTGGATATCAGTAACAATGACAACAAAGGGTTTTTAAACTCCACTTATAACCTGAAGGCGTTCTCTCACTTAGTTTCCCTTGAAAAACTGTTCATCGATGGACTGAATCTACCTTTATTCGGAGAAGGATTCGAGAAGCTGAACCTGACCTTTTTAAGTTTATCTGGTTTTCGAGGATACTGTTCCATCAAACACCTCAGCAATTCTTCATTCAAACACCTTCCTCATCTCAGATATCTAAATGCCAGTCACTGTGAGATCTTCCACATTGATAATAATGCGTTTGGGCCTCTGAGGTACATAGAAACTCTGGATTTATCTTATAATTGGAATTTAGGATTTGAAACCCTTGGAAAGGCACTGTATGGTTTACAACATTCTCCAGTGAGGTTCCTGGACATCAGTTATATCGTTCCTAATTTTAAGTCAGTCCATTTGCAGCTAGAAGACCTCATCTACATCAATCAGACGAAGTTGGAAGTGTTGCATCTTAATGGCAATGGGATCCAAACCATGAACGAGTATGTGCCTACATTGCTTTCACACGTTACCCATCTGTACATGAGAGCTAACAGACTTTTGTTTGGCCTTTACTTATTTGCCACAGACCCCATGGCAAGTTTACATTACCTTGATATCAGCTATGGTCATTCCCAGCAAACCCTCCCATTCTTGCTTCACAAGGAACAAACAAGATCAATTGCTTCAGCAAAGAAAAGGAATCCTGTGCTAAGGTATGGAGTTGATCCATATAGGAAGTTTACATGGAATCCGAAACTGATGATACCCATTCCACGAAATGTCAGAACTCTCAATGCTAGCCACCGCTATGCATATGGTAGGATCGATGTAATACCAATATCACCGAATAATTTGACAAAGGTGGATCTTTCATTCAATCTTTTGACAGCATTAACTGCCTCATGCTCTAATATTGATAAACTGGAGTTTCTGGACATTTCTAATAATTATCTGAGCAACTTGTCAATTACCTTTCTTAGGTTTTCAACAGAACTCAGAGTCTTGAACTTCAGCCATAACTATCTTGCCAGGTCTTTCAACATGGACAAAGAAGGGCTAACATTTCTTTACAACACACGTCTAAAGATCTTGCGGATTGCACTGAATTCAATTGAATCACTACCAGAACCATTTTTCCAAAAGTTGTGTGAACTTGAAATTCTTGATGTAAGTAATAATGAACTTACTAACTGGGGACCAAAAATATATCACATGACAAAATTATCCAGTCTGGATATTTCAGGAAACAGACTTGAAGACATACCATTGAACCTAAGAAATGATATCAACGAATTAACAACAGGGAGAACGCAGCCATTAGTTCTGATGATTAGTGGTAACACTTTCATGTGTGACTGTTCACATCTACATTATCTAACATGGCTGCACACTGCAAACATAAAGGTCACAGATCTCTCCTTAGCAAAATGTAAATGGTGGAATGGCAATTTGATTAATATGTTTGAACTTGACAATTTGCTGATGAATTTACATCGACATTGCCATGTCATCACACCCCTAATATTTGGGACAGTTGGTTGCATTATCGTCTTCCTTGTCATTCTGATTTCAGGAATAGTTTACAGATATCGATGGAAGTTGAGATATCTGTACTACACAACCAAAAGAAAGCACAGAGGATACCAAAAACTTGCAAGCGAGGACGAGTATGCATTTGTCTATGATGCCTTTATCTCCCATGCTGATGAGGACAGAGGGTTTGTCATCGATGATATGAGGAAGATACTTGAAGAGACATTTGGTCTTAAGCTGTGCATCCATCACAGGGATTTCATTGTTGGACAGGACATATGCGAGAACATCATCAATGCCATTCAGACAAGTCGAAAGACAATAGTGATCCTGTCTCCTGACTTCTTGAAGAGCGCTTGGTGTGATTATGAGGTTCACATGGCAAAGCTTGAGGGGATACACACTGGTCGTGATGTCATCTGTGTAGTAGTGTATAAGGATGTCCCGGACAGGAGGATGATGTCCACTGACCTCCTCCATGAGATTGCCCACGGTACTTATATAGAGTATCCCGAGGAACTAGAAGGGAGAGATCTCTTCTGGAACAGCCTCAGAGATGCAATAATTTCTAGAAGCTAAACTACCCACCCTCACATCAATAACAGCGTTCTTGAATAGCTTCACAGATACAATAATTCTTAGAGGATAGACTCACCTTCACAACAACAACAGCTCTCTGGAACAGTTTGAAGGATGGTATCATTTCTAGAGGATAGAGATGACCTACCTTCATAAGGACTACGGGCTCCTGGAATAGTCTCAAGGATAGTATCATTTCTAGAGGAAAGATGACTCTATTTCATAACACTGCGGGCTCCTAGAATAGTCTCAAGGATAGTATAATTTCTAGAGGAAAGACGACTCTATTTCATAACACTCGGGGCTCCTTGAATAGTCTCAAGGACGGTGTCATTCCTAGAGGATAGACGACTCTTTTTCATAAATACTGCGGGCTCCTGGAATAGTCTCAAGGATAGTATCATTTCTAGAGGAAAGACGACTCTCTTTCATAACACTCGGGGCTCCTTGAATAGTCTCAAGGACAGTATCATTCCTAGAGGATAGATGACTCTATTTCATAAACACTGGGGGCTCCTGGAACAGGATGATATCATTTCTAGAGGTTAGATTACTTACCTTCACAAACACTATAGAATCCTGAAACAGTCTCAAGGATTGTATCATTTCTAGAGGTCAGATAACTTACCTTCACAAACACTACAGGATCCTGCAACAGTCTCAAGGATACAATGTTAAGAGGTTATGAATCACCGTCATAACAACAGGCTTTCAGAAGTGTTTCAGATATAATCAATTGATACTAGACGACTTATTTTCAACAAACACTATAGGCTGCTGGAAATGTATATAAAATGAAGGGTCCTCCTGACACCCTAAGACTGACATCCACAATTGCCTTCGGAAACAGTCTAAGATATGCAATCAATTCTAGAAGCTAAGAATTACTTACCAAACAAGTATAATCTATGTACCCTGGGCTTATCAAAAGTCTCGAAGAAACCAGAGACTAGATGATTATCTTACATTCTTCTGGAACAATCTAATGGAAACCGCCAGGCAAAGGAAAGTACACAAGACAGTTTTTTTAAATTAACTAATGGCACGTTTACAATGACACATATTTGCAGTAGTTTGAAACTAATAACTGTTGTCTTGTTTTGTTCAATATCTTTGCTTAATGTAGGTAATGGTAAGGGATAGATTTCACACTGTCACGTGTGTCACCCCTGTCACGTTTAGAATATTGTTAATATGTGAAAAATAGCCGGTAGTATTGATTTTCATATATAATATGCTATGCTCATTTGTGTTCTATCAAAAATAATTTTGGAACAATTAATCAACATAAGATTTCATAATTATTTTAAATTCAAAAATATATACAAGAATTCGTTGATCTATGATTTAATTCTAGTTATTATTAGTTTGAGAATACGACATCAAAACCTCGGAATAATTGTAATTGAAAAACTTACATATAATGAATTAAATGAAGTGTGTACTTTCTAATGTTAGGCAGATGTAACCTCTAGAGTCAAGGGGAATCTCTTCCACCTAATTACAGTTTTGTTGATGAGTCAATCGTTTCTGACTTCACTCGCACACAGAGACTACAGACTCATGTAAGAGTCTCAAAGAATATTTTACATTGGAGGCGAGAGACTCATTTCAACAGAGTTTACACTCTTATTGAACATGCTGACGATAAATTGTTAGGATAAGTTTTTTTAAATACATTTTAATCTCGCATGTGTTCATTATTTGCAATATAGAGACAATAACTTGTTGTATACTTTAACAGCTATTGATCGTCCCTATTATCTATCTAAAAGCTTCAATCACTCAATCATAGGACTAAGCAGTTTCCCTTACTCTTTTTCTGTCTGAATTCAAACTTAATCAGTATGAAAATGTTAAAGAATTGCATAACCTAGTTTTATGTTTGTATAAATCCAAAAGCATTGTAATGTTTCTTATCTAGGAGAATTCAAACTACCGCGCAAAAGAAAATATAACACACTATTTGTACCATCATAACATAAAACCTGCAACGATCATTGAAATAAAGCTTATAGGCGATCATGACAATCTAGATAAAAGGAATTAAAAATATTGTTGTAAGGTAAAATAACACGTTTAAGGCAACATGACTTTTCAGTCAATCAGAATTAACATGTTACAGGCACAATAACAAAAGAAGAGTTCATCAATAAATTGTATGGGCACATTTAGCATCACGCAGGAATGCGCCAGGAACCATAAACTCGTTGACGTGTACAGTCTGAATGAGCTATTAATCAAACTTGCATTATCAGTTAATGAAGGGGTCCAGGTGATTATTGCAAGCAAATTGTAACCTTGTCAAACACTTATAGACATGTCTTGGTCTATGGGACCGGAGTTGTCGGCCTTGGTGATGAATCATGCAATCTTCCTTAGACTTCAATACAAAACCAAGATTATCTTACCATCAATCATGAGTGCAGACTTTACTGACAATCTGATGTTATGTGCACAACGGTTCTACAGACTAAGATCATCCATGAACAGCAACAAAAGCTTGACAATTCAGAGTTAAAATATGATGAGCTTGAGCAGTACACACGACGCAATTCCTTGAGGTTCATGAACGTACCTGTTCAAGGTGACAAATTTCAGACGGAACGCTAAAGTCATTGATATTTGTAAGTCTGACCTAGGTGTAAATGTCGAAGAGCGTGATATTGATCGTTCGCATGTTATCGGGAAGATTCACAATGGTAAAGCGCAGGTCATCGTAAAATTTGTCACCCACAATATGAAAAACAAAATATACATGTTCAAACGAAAACTCAAAGGAAACCCTTCTCGGGTATTCATAACAGAGGACTTGACCAAGTCTCGTCATAGTCTCATCAAGAGACTTGTCGAATTAAACAAAGCAACTTCTTTATACTCCTTTTTGACATTTGATGGCAAGATATTTGCTTGTAAAGAAAAGGATGGCCGTCGATTAAAATCCCAAATTCCAGGGACATTGATCCAATGTTGCAAAACTAAGATATCTTACAAATCAATTATGTTAATTTTAATTTAGTGTTAAGTATATATTTGAGAGTAGAAGCTCTTTTGTATAGTTCACAATGCAACTAAGTCACGCTCTTGTTAGCGTGTGTATATGTTTGCTCACTGTATTCATCTTGGTATCATACCAACTAAATGCAGCAGTCGATAATACTGCACTTTGTACAAAGTTTTATTCTTTCTGCACTCTCAGTAAATATCACATGTTATTTTCAATTTATTCAACAGTAAATGTCACAGTGTTTGCACAAAAACTATATCGATATTTGTTTGACCTCAGTGGAAGCAAATGTCAAATGTACCTATGTGTGTATTGTTTTCTTCAATATAATTGCAAATTAAAAGTTAGATAGCAGACCCTACGATGCCCCAAACTGGACGTTTTATATTATATTATCTCTCATAGGCAATGATTGACATTGAAATGTACCGGGCATCAATAGGTCTATATCATTGTAAATGGTTTTCTACTCACCTGTCGAAAAGAGGAAAAGTTAAATCCTTCCAATCTCTTTTGAACTGGTTAATGCATGGAATGAACTACCACTTGAAACTTACTATCACTTGTAGCATTCTCCAAGTCTACTCCTGCTTGCTACAGTCATCTGTTAACTCCAATGTCATTGCTATCTTATTCCTGTTACTCATCATAGCTGGCGATGTTGAGCAAAATCCTGGCCCCATTCCAATAAATTCATCTAGAATCTAATGTGTATATATGGTTTGAACTATTTCTTCCTCAGAAAAGACTTCTTATTTGTACATCATATCGACCCCCTAGCAGTCATGTTTCGTATTGGGACCATCTAGAATATTCCCTTGAACTTGCTAAATTTAGACTATACCCCATTTGTTATTCTATAAGGTGATTTTAATGAAAACTTACTCAACACTAAACTTAACAATCCACACAATCTGATGTCAAGAAAGGCATTACGAAATATCATCTGTGAACCCACACGCGATACTCAATACACTCAAACTTTGCTTGATCCCATCATTCTTAGTGAAGATTGCACGTGCAGTGAAAGTGATGTAATTGATTTTGAGTCTAGTATCAGTGACCAGAAGGGAGTTTTTGCAGTATTGAATAATTGTATTGATCTTAAGAAAGAATATGAAAGAATCATTCTATTGTATAAACAGGGTGATTACGATAAGTTAAATACTCTGATTGACGAGACTGATTGGCGAAGCATGTTCAATAGTCACGTTACAGCCGACGCCGCTTGTGATGTATTCAGCGAGACACTCACAAGTTTTATCAAGCTTTGCATACCAAGCCGAACTGTTACCATAAGGCCAAACGATAAGCCATGGTTTGTAATAGTTACCGACTGAGACCGAGGTGTTCAAGTTAGATGAAACCTCGCGCACGTGAATCATGAATCACGTGCGCGAGGGTTCATCTAACTTGAACCCGAGGTCGAGGTCGGTAACTATTTTACACACTAGCTCAACGCTATATTAATCCATTTTCAACATAACATCAGTTTTGATAATACTGAAATGCATAACTTCATTATATATAATGAGAAGGTGAAACATTGACTCTATTTGGAGAAACAATGTCTATTTCAAGTAGCTGACATTGTCATGAGCCTCTCGTGCTGCACGTGCAATTCGTGCGGGACCGTACAAGCTACCACAATAGAATATTTAAAAAAAATAACAAAAACCTTAATTTAATATGAATATAAATATTTGGTACCAATGAAATGAATTATCAAATATATAAACAATCATTCACGGTGATGTTTAATTTCAGGAAAAAAATGACATTTTATCATGAGGTCATAAAAACGTCTTGTATTTTCAACCGGCCTCCGTGGTCTAATGGATAAGTCTCTGGGCTTGAAATCAAGAGGTCACACGTTCAAACCTATGCCTGGAGTGCAAAGTTTGTAAATGTCTTGTATTGGTAAATTGCAATATTGGTGAGTGTCTTTGATTTGCATAGCAACCTTTGAATTTGAAAAAATCAAATTATCATCGATTCACATCAGATGTTCATGGCAAAACCGGGTATTCATCATGAACACCCGCTTTGTCTGTAAACACCTCGGCACGTGCATTGCATAGACAATATGAGTCAGTATGAAAAATGAATACTCGAACAAAACAAAGGAGCTAGTGTGTAATTCAATATTATTTTGCTTCCATTGCTAATATGGATGACGAAGGTGCCCAGTTACCCCCCTTTTCAAAAACATGTGATTATGAACTTTCACATGCAGTTATTGAAGCTTTTGAAATAACTGATCTTATAAAAAGTCTCCCGGTGAACAAGACCAGTGGACCTGATAATATAAATCATAGATTACTAAAACATATATCCCATTCAATTGCATCACCACTGTGTTTGTTGTTCAACCTTTTACTTGAACGGGGTAGCTTCCCATCTCAATGGAAACAAGCAAATGTTATGCCATTTTTTAAAAAGGGTGATATACATCGGCCGTCTAATTACAGGCCTATTTCATTGCTTTCTTGTATTAGCAAATTGTTTGAACGCTTGATTTTTAAGCGAATGTATAATTATTTTTTAGACCATGATTTATTATGTAAATATCAGTCTGGAATTTTACCAAACAATTGTACAACTTATCAATTAATAGAAATTTATCATATAATAAGCAAAGCTCTAGATGAACAAACATTTTTTTGCATGGATTTCTTTGATATATTCAAAGCATTTGACAGAGTATGGTATAAAGATCTCATATTCAAGCTTCAACAATATGGTATTTCCGGTTTACTTATTCAGTGGTTAAAAAGTTATTTAACTGATCGTTTCCAACATGTTTTTGTTAATGGTAGTTTTTCTAGAAAACAGTTTTTAAATGCAGGAGTACCCCAAGGCTCACTTGGTCCTTTCATATTTCTTATTTATATCAACGACATAAGTACTGAATTAGAAAATATTTCACGACTCTTTGCCGACGACACTTGCATAGGATCCTCAGCCATGGATATGAAGACAATTGAAAACAGTCTAAATAAAGATTTGATAACGCTAGATAAATTGGCAAAAACTTGGTTAGTTGATTTTAATCTTTCTAAAACTAAGAGCGTTCTTTTTACACATAAAATCAACCATGAATACCCTTCTCTTGTATATGGTCATTAACATTTAGGAGTTATGTTGTCCAATGATATTAAATGGAATGATCATAAATATATATATCAAGTTCAGCTTGCAAAATGGTTTCTGCCTTGAGAAAGCTCAAATATAAATTAAGTAGTCGTAATTTATCAATAATATATAAGACTTTCATTCGACCAATTCTCGAATATGCATCTAATTATTGGACAATTGTTCAGCATTTAATGAAAACAAACTAGAACTTATTCAGCTAGATGCAGCGAGGGTAGTTACTGGATTAACCAAATTCGCCTCTAGAGAAATCTTATATTTCGAGACGGGATGGGCTCCATTTAAACAAAGGCGAAAAGAGAAAAAGAATATCCTATTCCATAAAATAACGACAAATAAATGCCCTTCCTACCTATCAGAGCTAGTACCTCAGCATGTTTATTCGGTCTCCAGTTATAATCTACGAAATAAGTGTAACTTAGTACAACCATCAGCTAGAACATCTTCTTATAGAAATTCTTTCATATTAGACTCAGTTAGAATTTGGAACAATTTAGATGAAAATGTTAAATGTATACAATCAACTACGGAATTGAAAACACGTATTACTTCTTCTGACGAAAATCCACCCATTTATTACAATAGTGGTAAGGCGGGGTTTACACTACGTCCGTTTTTTCAATGCGATGCGTTAAAAAAAATCGCATAAGAACGCAACACGTTGTTTTCAATGAGCCGGCATACACTACGTCCGTTTTTCCAATGCGTTGTGTTGCGTTGCGAATAAAATAGAACCTGTTCTATTTTTTTGCGAATTCGCAATGGAATTCCCTGTGTGACGTCATATTTTCATCATCGGAAAAGGTATTTCCCCACCACGTGGAACAAACAGTCAGTCGGGTAGGTATAGTATTGCATGTACCATACCTACAAACATACACACGCATTACATACATGCAAATATAAAAATTAATATTTAAACACACACACACACACGCATACATACATACATACATACATACATACATACATACATACATACATACATACATACATACATTACATACATTACATACATACATAGATACATAGATACATACACACATACACACATATTACTTTTAACGCATCGCATCGCATGTAAATCGCATGCGAAACGGACCTAGTGTATACCATCAAATCGCACGCGTCAACG
Organism: Steromphala cineraria; assembly: GCA_916613615.1. Lineage (NCBI taxonomy): Eukaryota > Metazoa > Mollusca > Gastropoda > Trochida > Trochidae > Steromphala > Steromphala cineraria. Next base: position 59,789,454 of record OU744728.1, on the reverse strand, counting down.
CAGCGTAAAAAATTCGGACGTAGTGTAAATCCGGCCTAACAGACGATTAAGTATTCTACACGCAAGATTAAGAAATAGATGTAGTATACACAAAGAACTTAATCAAGCACTCCCCTATTTTGTAAAATGAATTTGGGTGCTCTTGGACTATTTGGATTAATTTGATGTATTGATCACTCCAGATATAACAATCGCTTTTTTATTGATTATTTAATTGAACTAAAGATCGATAATGAGCAAAAATAACGAAAATATGAGAAAAACTGTGATACTACTGAAATTTGGCCAAATATAACTATTGTCATAGGGGGAAAACTACACATTAAACTTTGGATGTTATGTATCAAAAGTAACAATTTTGATCCCTAGTTAACATTCATACACAAAAACCCTTTTTATCATGCATGATAAGAGACTAGCAAGACATTGAATTTTCAGTACTTTTTTCATCAAAATTTGATAAAATGCCTATGATTTTAACATCTGTGAGTAAATTTGAGATTCCTTGAGTTGAAATTGTTGGCCAAACAGTTCTCCTTCCTTAAGATAAGCCATTTTCTTTGACAGTGGCCAATTAATGTCTTTGTGCAGTTTTAAAAAAAATTTTGGGGGATAAATTTGTGATTTTTAAGGTTCATCCTGCTTTAATGATCACTTTTTCTATGAGGTTATTTACTAAAAAGTCATCAATTCACTCAAGAGAATGATAATAATCACATTGCAGCAGAAAATATTGACTTTCATTTTCAATTTTAAAGTAACTTGGATTTTGACTAAAGAATACCAAGTTTTTGTAAAAACAGTTACTCAGCGACAGTGAATCATAAGCCACATGAAATTTTTGTTTCCACAATGCTAGATGATCGTTCTATTTAAAAATCCGTATTGTTTGATTGTACATTTGTTTTGTTTATTATCAGCAGTTTTTTTCTGTTTGAAAAAGTGGGGGGGTTCTTTGTGTATAGTTTAAATGATGACCTTTTCCGGGTAAATTTATCAAACGAAATTGGAATTGCCTGTTCATGTGGTTATCCATGTGAAAATTCGTATCATTATTTTATTGAATGCCATTTATATCATCATGAAAGACAGCTGTTGTTTTATATCCATCAGAATTAAAACTAGCCCAATTATTTGCATCACAAAATACTTTTGTCATGAATTCCCTCGCAAAATACATATATTTGGCATTCAAACAAAGAAATAGATTTCTAAACTGTGTAACCACTACCAATTTATAGTGATGTATGAAATATGTATAATGGTGCTCATGTATGTTTACAATATGTGTACAATCTGATGTATAATGGGCCTGTTGCCCTTTTACTGAAATAAACTCTCTCTCTCTCCCTGACAGCTGTTGTTCTCCAAAGTCCTTGATCTCGGAGTTACTCCATCATTTTGAAACAATTTTGAAAGACAATGTTAGGTTAACCGTGGAGAATAATACTCTCCTCTTCAAATATGTACAGAGTTATATCAGTAAAACTAAAAGATTCCAGTAATGTTCACTTTCAGGAACTATCTACTTGTCAGTCATTCTAATATTTGCCTTGCTATATCCATGCTACGATTATTATATATATTAAATAATACATACAACACTTTTTGTCTCTTTTCGTTATATATAACTGTGTCAAATTGTATTCCTGTTATGTAAATAGTATCATCACTGATATTGTAATCAATTATATTTTACAAAGCTGCACTGTACATAATTGCACAAACCTTAATTGTAAAACCTGTGTTAATATATGAAAAATTGTTAATCTTTATAACATATGTATATTAATCAATGTTGTATTGGAGATGGCCCAGTAAGTGTTTTCACTTTTGCCCGATCCATTTGACTTTTTGTCAATAAAATATGTTTAAACCAACGGTTCTACAAAAGACATTTGGCAGCGTGTTATAAACTGTTTTCAAAAAGGAGATGTCCTTGACGTTCCTAAAAAAATGGAGAACATGGGTGGTATCAACATGACAGTCAGCTGATCCATAAATTGTGCATCTTCGGTAAAGTGTCTAAAACAATACAGCCCTTAGTATCAGATAAAGGGCAATCAATCCTACAATAAAATGATCATACCATCTCAACAGCCGTTTGTAACACCATACGTGTTGGAATGACGTTTCCCCAGTTTTACACAAAGTACATGTATTTATTTGTCTTCAGCTTTAGGAATACTTCATAGATTAACGGAAAATTAAAACACATTTTCCTACTGCCACTAACACATGATGTCCAAACTTGTGAATGTTTTATTGAATCAGTGTAACAGCTATGTACTAGTGCGTTTCTTTAGTGTAAGCATCAACGCTCTGTATCTAAAGTGATCTGTACCAACAGCCTGTAGTGCCGATTTCTTTCCTTAAAAAACGAGAGTGACGCTAAATGACGTTCAAACTGGCTGTTTTTTCTGTTTGCTGTAACCCAATGTTTTGGCTTTTGTGACAAGTAATTGCCCATGAGGGATACTGCCAACTTTATGATCTTATAACATAGGACGTTTTACTAATATGCAGGTGCTTTGATTGTAACGGCTACAATTTGTCAGACATTATTGCTCTCCGCTGATTCCTAAATTGCTTACAAAATTGTTTAAAAGTGTCCAATAGAAAAGTAATGTGGAGGAAAGTGAATGGTTGTTTTTTAACATTCCATAATTAATGTCTTTGAAGCTATAATTTCGAAATTGACAATTTAATGATAACAATGTTATTGTTATGTTTTCATTAGTGGGGTCAATTGTCCTATTTTGATTAGAGAAAATGGATCGGTGAGCGAGTTATTGTTTAACCCACTTGGGCAATATTTCAGCCATAAGCGGCATCAAAATGGATCGGGAAATCGTAAGTATGGAAGTTAGGCAAACTGTTATTGTTTACTGATATAATGCCTTATGGTAAATAAACAATGCATTCAGTAATGTTCTTGAAAAGGATTAATTTCATTTTCGTAATGTCTCTTCATTCCACTATTTTCAGATAAATGATCTCAGCGGTTTTGGGAGGCTTTTAAACAGGTTGATCGATTTAATTTGTTACTTAATTTCACTAACTTTTACATCTATATGTTTCATCTGCAGAATCATGACTGCAAAGCATAGCCACTGAAAGTTTACTGCGCATGAAATATACAGCTTGTTACGGGTTAAAAAGGACCCTAATTTCAATTTAACATACCATTATTTGAATACAATGCCAAGACGAACAAGATAAGAGCGAAAAAAGGCCTTCGGTACACTGCAGACTGGGTCGACAGTTGGGAACGTCGCTGTGGTATTCGTATGTCATTGTCGAACCGGTTTAAGGTTGCAGCAGACTGAGACGACAGAAGACCGACCTAGAGGCTGAAGACCCCCAGTTATAACTTAAAATGAAGACCGGTACCTTCGTCAAATTCACCCAAGGAACCGTCTTCAAACAGCCACAGCCACAGCTAATACAGCAATTGGACGCCGGATGCATGTAAGTCCCCAGACGGCGTGAAGAAGGCTGCCGATGTGAGCAATGCTGCCGACACGCCGTCATCGACAAAACAGGGTTGCTTTGGCTTTGTTAGACGTTGGCAGAACCAAACCTGGCATATGGTCTTATATACTGACGAAAACTGTTTCCAGTTGCACAGAGCGGACGGGAGAAGGGGGTATACCGTCGTCGGGTTAGAGGGAGGCACGTTGCTCTGTACATGAGTTTATCCATTCGAGGGAGGCAACCAAACCACTGACCTCGTTGTGTTTGACGGAAATTTCACCGCACAAAGGTACATTGACAGTGTTCTTCAGCCAGTGCGCATCGCTTTCATGAACCGGAATCGTAACTCACTGTTTCATCAGGACAATGCTCGACCTCATGTAGCAAGACAGACGTTATACTCTCTCAACGTCAACAACATTCAGGTTTTGTCCTGGCCTGCCTGATCGCTGGACATGAATCTCATAGAGCACCCAATGGACAAAATTAATCGAAGGACCCGCCTACGACAGCAGCAGCCTCATACACGTCAACAAGTTATTGCTGCGTTCATGGACGAATGGAGAAGTATACCACCTACATCTTACGATCTGACTTAGAGTTGATGTCTTCTAACGCTGTTCTCTGTAAACTTATAGTAGTCTCAAAGGATATCAACATTTGTACATGAGTACTATGACAATGTTTTTGTAGAACATTATTAGAACATCATTATTTCTAAGAAGTTTGATTACGGAAAAACATGAAAACTCAACGTTGTTCATAAAAATGTCCAATTTTGTCTTTGGTTTATCTTAACTTGAAGAACGGTTGTAGTCTAACATATGGACCTCTTCACTTGAAACTGTGTTAAGTTAAGAAAATAGGCCAATCACGAGGGATTTCTGTTGAAGAATGTCTGATATCAAAGATGTCACCTTTTTCAGCTTCCGTTTGGTTTAATGGTTGTGACCCATAGGTTTAGAAAGAAAGATTACAGGTTTAATAGGCATTTCGAAAACATATGGGATAGAATTTTCCAGAAGAAATAGACACTACTAGGCATAATCTTTCACCTTTATTTAAACTATCAGCGTCACCATATAGATTGAATAGGGGCATTGAGTAATAGGGCAGAAATTACCCTGCTGGGAGAACCTTGTCCAGGACGGTTTGGAAAACACAAATAGAATCTCAAATCGGGGTTTCATCCAAGCTCAAAGAAATCCTTTATCATACAAAGTAGAAATTTTCCATCTGGGTGAAGACTGTATTGAACTGATGTTTTACATATATCACATCCTTTTATATAGAGGTAGGGTTTTGTCAGTATGTCTTTCTTTTTCTCAGCTATTCACATACTTGTGTATGGGAAAAACATATACATTATTATCAAAGTAATATATAAATATAGGATAGGCACTATGTGTATGTAACCTTTGAAACATTATTAAAGAGACTATAATACAAAGGTTTTTGTTATTCCCCTTTTCTTTACCAGCTATATTTGTACCTACCTACCTCTATTGTGTTAAACACTGATAGATAAATTCAAATCCCATAGAGAGAGACAGAAAATCTGATTTCACAATAAATTTTAGGGATAAAATATTTCTCAAACTTGAAAAATAATTTGGTGTTATTAAATGACTTAGTCTATCATATACTTGTTGAACATAAATGTACTTGTTGAAAACATAACACAGAATAAAAACATAAAGCAATCTTTAATGCAACATAAGCATAGACAGTAAGAAAACATGAAACGAAGGTATACGACTATATCTATGCTGACACTGGCATAATTTATGATTTTTCATGTAACCAATATAAAAGAAAATATCAAATATCAAACATAAAAGTTTACCATTTCCTTTGCATTGCATAATAAGTTCATTTGTTTTAATTCCATCACAGAAAGAATAACATAAAACTTATCTTCACGTTGTTACCAAAGACTGAACATAAGACATAATTTCTTCTTAACGAACCTAACAACTACACCCCTGAGGTGTCCTATTCCGTAAGTATGTACAATCTACATGTATGTTAAGCTTCTGTTCAAAGTTATCAGTAGCCAGAAATTAATGAATTTGGTAAACAAAAACAGAAACGTTACAGTAACTATTACTTAACACAATATGATTTTAGTGTGTAAGAATTTTCATTTAAAATTCAAATAACAATACGAATCACATTTCAAATTCATCATTGGTATCATTTGATTTTGGCATGATTATCAACGAAATAACCACAAAACACATCTTGAGAAAAGGACGGAACAAAATACAGTTATCTCATTTTAGAAATTTTAATATGGTACAAGCTTGCACTACATGTATAAGTTGACAACACGTCAACACGTCGTTATTGTTGGAATACTTTTAACAATATGTGATGCTAAGTATACAATGGAAGGTGTTGAAAGTAAAAGTTACAAAGACAAAAATGTCAGTTCTAATTCAAATGTACTATCTTCAGTTAAGCTAAGTGACTAATTTCCACAATGCAATTAATGCAGATCACCGCCAAAAGTTGAACGCTGTACCTTAAAGGAATTTTATCCTTTTACATTAAACAAAAATGTTGAGTCATGGGATATTTGACCCTCAGAATATAATACACTTTGCAAAAACTAATATCTATAATTGGAAACAAATAAAATTAGAAAAATAATTCAATTCTACCTTCCTTCCTAGGCACCAAAAGTGACCAAGCACTTACTTAAGTGGGTAACTGCTTTGCAAACCTACATTTTGAATATCCATGGTGTTGTTTATCTCTCCTTGCAACATCGTTGAAAGAAGTGCTTTCTGCTTATCTGACGTTACTCATACCAACACCCCTCATCTGTTTCGTGGAAAACAAAAAGCATCATCTATAAATATTACTAAGGACATAGGAAAGAAAACACGTGAAATTGATTAAGCTAATTTTAAATCAGTTTACTTCCGATGATATGAACGCCAATGAGGCAATAGGAACCAACATAATTTCTGAAGAGGAGGTAAAAAATTAACTGGTTTTACTTTGCTAAATATAATTTTCCATGACACAATGAAACATGAAATTTACAAAAAACTCTGCGTTTACCGTGGCAGTCTTCGGCCTCCTATTTTTCAAGACGACGATGAATATTGCAGCAACAAGTAAAACCACTGCGACTGCCAAGGCACCACCAACACCCGCTATGATGAGGATCGTGCTGTCAACCTTCTCGTCTGTGTTGTCAAGCTTCTCATCTGTTTTATCAACCTCATCAACTGTGCTGTTAACCTTCTCATCTGTGTTATCAACCTCATTAACTGTGCTGTTAACCTTCTCATCTGTGTTATCAACCTCATCAACTGTGCTGTTAACCTTCTCATCTGTGTTATCAACTGTGGTGCAATTGGAAGCTGAAACAGTCAAACACTTTGACATTGGCAGTTCTAGGATGTTAAACATGGTATAACATAACGAGTGAGTTTTTAACATCGTAAATATTTCAACGAGATAAAGCGAGTGAATAAATCCAAACTTAAACAATATTGAGTTATGTGATCCATAATAATAATGATATGTCAGATATCAGTCTTGAAAAATCAACTCATTTCTGCTTATGCAGCTTTAGGAGTATTTCAAAGAATAAGATTGCAAAGGTCTAAGGGTCTGATAATTCTGAAAAAAAAAACCAAAATGTCGCGGAAACCACGTGACCTAGGACCTCGTCGTTTTTAACTTTTTGCTTAAGATCTTAATGCCGATCTTGCACCAAAAAAACCAATATATAATATGACAAGCAAGCCTTGTACAGTCTGACTTTTTTACTTTATGGTACAATGTATAAATTGGACGACTTTGAACTGTCGTAGCTCAAAAAGTTTGAGAACATCGAGTTTCGATAAAACATTCATGTAATCCTGTATCCCTTTGCTATATCGTCAGAAAGTTTCAGCTCTGAGATGCAAGTATTTTTTTAATGAAGATTCTCAAAGGTGTATGGGGTCCGGAAATTCTGAAAAGTCAGAAAAGTTAAAATGACGGCAAAAGTTCGTCATGATGTTTATTTTCTTGAAATGTTATTGCGCATCTTTGAAACAAGTCTCTAAGTTCATTTAGAAAAAAGCCCATATTAATTTTTCGATTTTGGATTTGAACTGGACCTTTTACATTTGGACCGATTTGGCCCCAAAACTTATTGGACCCCCTCCCAAGTTAAGGCTACCAACATGGTAAATTGTTGCTGAATCTTGCTTACATAATCGGTGTAATAAAAAAACAGCTTCGAGGCTGAATCCTTTACAACGAAAACATTGCATTTATAATGCGCTGCTTTCCAGCTTCCAGTTGTTCAACATCGCTACAAGAACCTAGTGAAGATTGACTTCAGAGAAAAAGGAAGATTTTTAGAAGTGTTCGAAAGGATGAGCGTTCAGTGCATCAGATATGCAGGGGAATCGAGATTTGGGGCTGTCACCGAGAAAACACTTCTAAAAAGCTTGGTTTTGGTAACATGACCACACAGGAGACGACTTCTCTCTGACCTGATGGACCTTGAGGGATGGCACTCGCTGACGAGTTCTCTCATGTAGTTTGGAAGGTCATCTTCGTACAAGGACCTGTGTGTGAGCACGAAACTATTGAATCGTATCCTTTGTTGAATTGGTAACCAGTGCAGCTGCTGTAGAACAACGGTCTCTAAGTTTGGTTCTGGTGATTATTCTGGCTGTGCGGTTCTGGACAAGTTGGAGACTGTGAATGTTGCCTGATCCATTTATTAGAGGATTGCAGTTGTCAAGTCAAGAGGGGACGTAAGAGTGAACCAGCAGTCTGGTTGTGTCTGTGTCCAGGTACCTTTAGATCTTGCCCATTTTACGTAGATGGCTATTGGCGGCACTGCAGGTATTCAGGTCTTGCTGGTCAGATGACATGGTATTAGTGAACATCACTCTAAGACTATTGACTTTGGCATTTGGATCTACAGATCCGACCGTGAGGGGTGGCCAGGAACCTTGCTTAGTTGCTGCTTTTTACCTATGACCATGTTCTCAGTCTTGCCATCGTTCAACTTCAGGAAGTTGCTAGACATCCACAAGCGAATGTCCTGAAGGCATCCCACCATCTTCTCCTGAGTGACAGCCACTGCGGCTTGTTTCACACTTTTGTACAACATGCTGTCGTCAGCGTATCCGTGACACTGAGGCCATGTTTCCTGATATTGGAGGGATGTACATTGAGAAAAGTACAGGCCCCATCCTCGATCCCTTTATATTTTAGAGGGTGTGTCTTTGAAATTTCCTCTTCAACTTTAACCTGCATGGCTCAACCTGACAGATATGAGTTTTGCCACATGAGAGCACTTTTGTAGATACCATAGGAGTGGTACAATACCATTAGTCTTGTAAATATAGTGCCATGGTCCATCTTGTCAAAAACTGCTGATAAGTCAAGTAGAACCAACAAAACCACTTCCTGCTTGTCAATGCTGTGAAAGATGTCATTCTGCAGTCGCACTAGTGCGGTATTGGTGCTGTGTTTTGCCTTTTATGCTGACTTGAACTGTTCATGTAGATTGCAGCTTGACAGTTGTCCTTTGAGTTGCTTCAGTAAAACCTTCTCATAGATTTTAGATAGGAAGTTAAGGTTCAGAACAGGTAGGAGTTCTTCAATACTGATGGATTGAACTCTTTTTTAAAAGATTACATACAAACGGTAATTTCTAATCCTTTGAAACTACGGTCAAACTATGCGTGACATAGTTGTATAATGATACATTGGTCTTCTTCTGTGTTCGCAACAACAAATACAAGGTCCCGTTTCCGTTACCATCATCTATACCTCTAAATATAATCCTACTTTAAAACAGTCAATTGTGTACAGATTATCTTTAATATTGTCAAAAACCAAGACTTTAGGAAATATTTTAACAGTATAAATAAAACGACGTTGTTGCAGTCGTTAGATCTACTGTACAATAGACATAACAAAGCTTGATGACAGTGACATTGCAACGGTTTAACCGTCCTTGTTAAAGGTTATTAGATCAATAAACTTTGGCAATACATATTTTTTGCTTTAATGAAGAAATATCCGAGATTTGTACGCAAATATTGATTTGATAATTTTGCACAAATATCTTTTATGAAATACAAGTTTATTATTATTATTCAAAAAGACAATGCAAGATATATGATGAATAGAATATTTGAAGCTGCAGGCGGTTTTGTTGCACCCGATCAGCTGATTGAAAAGGTAGTATGGCATTATGACGTCACTATCATTGAATAACGTGGCTTGGTTACACAACATAAACATCAACTGGTTACACAACACCTGTTTCAAATAACTAATATTATCTCATGAACATATGAACACGTATGTAATATTGTAGTTGTCATTTAGGCGAGAAATACTTAATCTATCAACAATACATTACCTTTGCTGTCGACCCATTGAGCAGTTGATCCATCGAACATACACATCTTGCACTCATCCTCTGTCCGACTCGTTCCGTTCCCAAAACATCTTCCTCCATACAGGCAATACGAGGGCTTGAAAGAAAGATTGTTAAACTTAGTTGTTTGTGTTCACCGAATTAAATGACATAATTCAGGTTAAGTGAGTTTTTACCGTTCTATGTAATGAATTGATATATATGCACAAAAGAATGATTGTTGCTTTTTTCATGTATGAAGTAAAAAAACATTTTGAAATGAAATGAATTATTGATTTTGTTTAAGAAATCTCTTATGCTGTGACATAACGATAAAATGAAATTAATCGATTATTTATTATGATACCTCCTTAGTCCAACTGAAGTCAGTTCCATCAATGCGTCCAGTAACACAGGTTCCATCGTACACGAGAAGACTGACATTGTTGCTGTAGACTGCTCCATCGTTAGAGACCGAGATCCTGTAGCCTCTCACGTAGTCTGTCTCTGTCTCCTCCCTGACTGCACTGATGGTACACCTGGCTTCACTGATGCTCCGAATGATGGCTGCCGATTCTGAGGACCCTTCACTTTCCAGGCCAGTCTCTGTAACCTAGCGGGAGAATTCATTGATTTGCCTGTATCTATTTCATGATCTGCGCTAAGCATTCGATTGTTTTTATTTGATTTATATTAAAGTTGTTTTATGTGTGCACAAGAATGGTCAAGGTGTGATGAAAGAAAGCTATGTCCTCGAGTAAAACATCTTTTCTACTACCCTTAATAAATTCTTATCTCTCCAAACATCTCTCCAAAAACTTTAATTGCTATCTTATCCCTTTCAATGAAATACTTTAAGTGTCATGTTATGCCCCAATATGCCACGAATCGCCACGAATAGGTAACTGTATAGAAATCGTAAACATTCGGCAAAATTCTTGAAAAGCACTTTCACTTGTGCGAAACATTTACGACAATTCGTAGCTTTTCATGCTAAAACCCTATAAAACAGAATTATGTACGAATAATTTACGAATTGCTTACGAGTTATATACGAATTGTACTAAATATTTAAGAAACAGTTGCGAATACACTACGAATTTTAGTCCTATATTCTAAATATTGGTAGATGATTGGTAGATGATTGGTTGATGATTGGTAGATGATTGGTAGATGATTCAAGGCAAGATCATCAAAATTATCGACCACGAATTTCCCAGAACAGGTTACGAACTACATGATTTAGTTACGAACAGTTTACGCAGCAACTACAAATCTAAAATTCGTAATGATTCGTGAAAAGTTTTAAACAAATCAAAAAAATTTCATGAATGCCACGAATTAGAGGAATGTTGCCGAATCAACTACGAATCATTTAAGCGTTCCAATAATTAATTACAAATTGTCTACGAATGTGAAAAAAATCTATATTATTCGTGACATATCTATTAGTAATGAAATAGGGGCACAAGAAAGAACTCACTTTGAAAGCGTGGACTTGACATGTAGTTCTTTCCTCTGTGAAGGTCTCTCCGTACACGGATATGACGTCACAGGAGAGACTCGCCATGTCACAGTGACCCTCGCCCTGTATGCTGGCCAGAACAGGGGGAGTTGATAGATCAACGGAACAGTCCACTCCTCCAAAGTTCCTCTCACATACGCATTCACCTGCAAGAAACACACAAAGTTAATTCCTTCGTATAAGAAAACTACAAATTTACTCTTTTATTGGTTTTTATTTAGTATAAGAAAACACAAATAGATTTTGATACAGCACAAAGAGGCATCGTTTATACAATAATGATAGAGTAAAAGTCATGTACAACATGAATAATTGTATTGTAAATTATAATAATACATATCACGCAAGAATCAAGTGACACGATTGTGTCCTACCTTCAGAGCAGTTCCCATGTCCACTACAATCGTTAGGACAGGCCTCAGCTACCACGATGTCATACACAGAGGTGTTGTCTGGTGAAGTCTCGTTGCTCTGAAGCTCTGGGTTGACCAGCACTTCGTGGTAGCACTTGCTTCTCACAGTGTCCACCGAGTGCTCACCGAAAACAGTTGTTCCTGTCAACTACAGGTACAGATAGGGATATGCTTTATACATATTACACTTACAGCTGCGTGCCTTAAGTTTGTCCACTTGTTTGTGTATCTGAATGCAACTATCATTCAATTTGGAATGTTTAAGGCATCCTAGCAAAACGATTGCAATGCAAGGATACAGGATACTAAATGACCTTTAATTATTGATATTTTAATAATTACTATATGCCTATCACATCTAAAGAGGATGCGAAACGACCTTCCATTTGATACTACTTAAATGCCTGTATGCTGTATATTTATTATACCTATAAACTATGCTAAACGACCTTCCATTTTATTCTATTTGTCAAATTAATTTCAACATGTACAACAAAAAAGGTTTTGAATGTCAAACTGTAAATACGAAATTATTAATGAATATGTGACATTGATATTCACTTGTTGATGTCAATGTTGTTTTGCTCAGTGACATTAGAACCCCTCAGAGAAAAAACAGGAAGCAAATGAAGGTGTCTAACCATGTACATTTAGGTACACACCTTGATATCCTGAATGCAGTTCTCAATACTGCTATTGGTGTCCACGCCAGTGATGTTTCCACAGACTTGGACCGTCCTGGACTTCTCAAACAGCTGCTGACAATGTGATGTAGCGCTTTCTTCAGTCCAGTCCTCGGGCCAAGTGTCTGTATTCTGAAAAGCAATTTTTTTGTCTTGATATAACTTTAAACATAATTTATCATTGCAACATCTAACATCAATGATCAAACTTAAAAGTTATTCATATATTAATTCAAATAAATTCATTGGGTGCATTCCATTTCTTGTCCTGATAATTTACTTTTCTGAATGACGGAATGATTAAGTTGGTTAAGTGCTGGTAAGTTATTGATGGCGGGGCTGCCTGACTATGAAGGATGGGGGTTCGAATCCATCAAGGGACTTGACCAGAGAAAGATACGAGAAATGGGACTATTGAAGATAGTGTGATCCCAAATACTATAATGTTATAATATTTTCTTCACCTACCCTCTTTGTCCGTTTAAAGAATGAATATTTCTCTTTTTGTGCTGCAGATCTGCGACGTCTCCTGTTGATGCTGCACTGGGAAGGAATGACGTCAGAGTAGCCTGGCAGAGACTTGCACGTCTCGTGGGCTTTACCAGCAGAACACTCCACTTCCTGTAGAGGATCGTTTAGTTCCCTGTCCTCAGAACATGAGCAGACGGTTCTCTGCTGGGGCCAGCTAGTCAGGGAGGAGAGGTCCGAGTGGTCAAACAGGTTTCCTCCTTCCTCTACCCTGTAGTATTTGGAGTGAGAAAATGGTTATTTAGCAGAGTCTGATTAGTTGTAATAAAGTCCATTTTAATCATTTGTCACATGCAGCAGAACATATGCAATACAAATCGAGGAACAGCAATACAAAACATAAATCACTTATTAGCTCATGAGACTTTTCAGGAATATCATTTACTTTATAAACATGTGAACATATAATCAAAATAATTTTCTAAAGGCAAATAATAAATACTTAATTTCATTAATATCAGTCTAAGTAAACCTAGCCTCAATATTCTATTCAATATACTCAAAACAAGTATCGAATTGACCAATCAGAACTCATCTTGCAAATCCACAATCGTCTGCCTTCGCACGTAAAACGTTGGAGGGTCAAAGGTCGCAGGAAGTTTGGCTGACGCGACCCTCTACTAGGCCTTTCTAGACTCAGAATAGGAGTGAACCGGATGATTTTGCGGCTAGGTTTACTTAGACTGCATTAATATGAAACTCATAATCACTTTAGTTTTGAAATTAATAAGAAACGAGTTTCAACATATTTTTACAAAAAATAAACTAAATACCTAAAAATAGGAGTACCTAACTATTTAAATTGATCGGAGATGTTCATTAACAAAAACAAGGAACATGAATTTGGATAGAAATAGCAGCTGCTCCCGAATACTTAATAACAACAATTTCAGAATGATTTCCCATCTACCTTTACAACAAAAAATGTGGAGAGGGTTCGGACGAACCAAACACTCGGGCTTGATATAGAAATAATACTTATGTCACAGTCTAAGTCTATTAAAAGGTAACCTTTTTAGTTGTTATAGGGCACTCGTTTTAATCTTTTATAAAGTGCACAATTAGAGAAGCTATCAAAGTTACCAACCTCCAGGAGTTAGAGAATTCCACCAGCAGATTCTCCCAAACTCTGTAACCAGCACTGCAATCAGCAGTCGCCGTCGGGTCTGTGGAGTAACTACCATCACGTAGCACGAAGTCGTCGTTGCATGCTTTATTGCCAGGTACATTCTCTGTCATATTCCCGCAGAGACCTGCAGTCTTGCCGATGTCTTGTACAGATGGATACATGTATACATTCAGGAAAGGATAACTGACACTGATGGTGATGCTGACTTTAGCTCCGGTTGGTAGGTAAATCTGTAATCAAGAGTTTTTTCAATCAACCAATCAACCAATCAATCAACCAATTATATTAGTTTATATATTCTTTTTCGAACTCCATCAAGGTATTGATACGCTGAAGACACACATCAAATTTGGTTATCCCATCTGAAATAGTTTCCAAAACAATTTTCCCCTTTAACTCCGATGGACGGACGACGGAGCCCTAACCTATATTCCCCTCCCACTTCGTGGAATGAATAAATAGATCAAAAACGGCGGCTAACAAACAAACAAACAAACACACACATATATATGTTACATCGTGTAAATATAAATGTTAATGTGACCACTCAGTATAAGTAATCTATTTACATCATAGTAACTGCCTCTCCTCTTGACCTGCAGGACGTCCCCTCCATCCTCACACAGAGTGAAGTCTAAGAACCAGCTACCAGACTGTTGAGGGCACCTGTTGATCTCGAACACCGTCTTGCCGGCTCTCACTGCCACTCCACAGTTACAGAAGGCGTTCACGGTGGAGCTACAGCGAGCTGTCTGGATCTGAACCTGGACCAAAAAGTATTTCGTTCATGTGGTAATGATAACTAAGTTACCTGAATATAAGCATTTCCCTCTCTGATTATTGATAATAAGAATCTTTAAATATTTTAAACAAGAGTTCTATGATGATTAGATAAGACTGATATAGAGCACAAAGTAAGTTATCTACAAACATTATACATTCCATTTCCATGGAAACAGACAAAATAAAATCAAAAGAAGTTAAAAATCCGAAAAGGCACATCAACACCTAAGGACTTATCCATATACAAAGTATCAATTAGCTAAGTCTATGTTTTGTAGTTATGCTCCGTTAGCGAAATGGACTGACAGACGGATGGAAAATTCCATTTAACAAATCTGGAGACAAAAAGAAGTGAATACTTGCAGAATGGCTCATTTGTGGATGCTTTATGTTAAAGGTCAAGGATTTCTTTCTAGTTCATCTAGTCTAAGCATAACGTTTGATTACTTGATACACTCTCAAAAAGACGTTTGCTATACATTTCAGAAACAAAAAAAATACAAAAGAATTTATTTTTACGAGGCTTGTTATTGGCGTTAAAAGAAATTTCTGTAATTTCTTGTATAAATGGATCCAGCTCTGTCGTCATGTGATGAAAAGCAAATTGTTTAACATAGTTTATCAAGTACAATAATGGAATTGCGCGAACCCGCATTTCATGCCTGAGGAGAAATGTGCAGACTCAAGATTGTCCAAACGTTGATGCCTTATCTATTGTTGATAAACTGTAAGTAAGTATACTACTGTTGGATTCAGCGGGAGGATAGATACATATGAGGGGTAATGTTTGGGATCAGGTATGGCAGTAGACTTATGAAACTGAAATTCTTTGCATGACATTATAAAAGTTGAAGCAATAAGGAATGACAAGTTATGTTATGGATGTACATAATCAACGTCTTTAGTCTTTGGAGACGGGTTTTGATAAGATTCTTTGAGCTTGGAAACGTTTTTAAGATGTACGTTGAAAGTTCGCATGCACAGATTAAAGAGGTTTTAAAGGCATGAAATACTTTTCCTCCCATAACTCACCTCCAAGGGTAGGTCCGTGTGTTTGTACATGGTGAAAACCCCTTCGTACTGATGTTCATACATTCTACATGTAGAAAATTGTTAGGACATTTATAACACACTCCTGCAATCTCTCAAATTACAAATGATTAACCGAAAAGGCTGACATCATAATCATTATTGTTCGATTTTGCATCATTAAAAGAAGTTTATTCATTTTGATACCTTAAATAATACAGATAAGGTTATCATTTCAGGAATATCATCCATTCTGCATCTTTATGTAAATGTTAGATGTCATTACGAAAAAGATGCAATCTTATTCATGTTTAAATGATGAGGGAATGCTTCATACAACCTTCCATCAAAGGTTCTCATGTGCGGGTCATTGCTAGAGTAGCAGCTTTTCCTCTGGATATGGGAAGTGTCCTTTGACAGTTGCACCTTAAACAAAAAAGTTAGAATGATTAAAAAACAGAATATGCAGTTTACCTAATGTCAACGCGACTGACCTGTGTCTGAGAGGAATGTGCTTCTCCTAACAAATGTTTTAACAAGACGGCAAGGAGTTTATTGATTATCAACTTCCTTATTGTAGAAAGAAGCTGCATGGATATTTCCAACTTCTAAAGCAACTTATGTCATTCCTCCATTGACCTGTATCCGAGAGAGCTGACCTTCTCCGAACATCTGATGAGTCTACTGACCTATATCTGTAAGAGCCGGGCTTCTCCCTACATCTGATACGACACTAAGAGAGATATGCTTCTCCTCACATCTAATACCTCTACTAGCATGTATATGTTAAAGCTGTGTTTCCCCACATCTGATGCGCCTATTGACCTGCATCTAAAAGAGAGCTGTGCATCTTCCTACATCTGATGAGTCCACTGACCTGTGCTTTCCCAACAGTTGATGAGTGTATCTAAAAGCTAAGCTCCCCCTCCCCACAAATAAATATCTGATGAGTCTACTGACCTGTATCTGAGAGAGCACTACTTTGCCGAAAACCTGATGCGTCTACTGACCTGTATTTAAGAGAGTTCAACCTCTCCCCACATCTGATGCGTCTACTGACCTGTATTTAAGAGAGTTCAACCTCTCCCCACATCTGATGCGCCTATTGACCTGCATCTAAAAGAGAGCTGTGCATCTTCCTACATCTGATGAGTCCACTGACCTGTGCTTTCCCAACAGTTGATGAGTGTATCTAAAAGCTAAGCTCCCCCTCCCCACACACAAATATCTAATGAGTCTACTGACCTGTATCTGAGAGAGCACTACTTTGCCGAAAACCTGATGCGTCTACTGACCTGTATTTAAGAGAGTTCAACCTCTCCCCACATCTGATGCGTCTACTGACCTGTATTTAAGAGAGTTCAACCTCTCCCCACATCTGATGCGCCTATTGACCTGCATCTAAAAGAGAGCTGTGCATCTTCCTACATCTGATGAGTCCACTGACCTGTGCTTTCCCAACAGTTGATGAGTGTATCTAAAAGCTAAGCTCCCCCTCCCCACACATAAATATCTGATGAGTCTACTGACCTGTATCTGAGAGAGCTCTACTTTGCCGAAAACCTGATGCGTCTACTGACATGTATTTAAGAGAGTTCAACCTCTCTCCACATCTGATGCGTCTACTGACTTGTATTTTAGAGAGTTCAGCTTCTCCTCACATCTGATGCGTCTACTGACCTGTATTTTAGAGAGTTCAGCTTCTCCTCACATCTGATGCGTCTACTGACCTGTATTTTAGAGAGTTCAGCTTCTTCTCACATCTGATGCATCTACTGACCTGTATTTAGTCACCTCACATCTGATGCGTCTACTGACCTGTATTTTAGAGAGTTCAGCTTCTCCTCACATCTGATGCGTCTACTGACCTGTATTTTAGAGAGTTCAGCTTCTTCTCACATCTGATGCATCTACTGACCTGTATTTAGTCACCTCACATCTGATGCGTCTACTGACCTGTATTTTAGAGAGTTCAGCTTCTCCCCACATCTGATGCGACCACATGAAGGGGGATGTAAGCTTCAAGTTGACTCCTTTGCTGGAGGACCCGTATGTGCTGGTCACCTTACCAACGAGGGAGATAGAAACAGGCTCGTCCCAGCGGGAGGCAATAATGGATGCTCCACACTCAGAAGGCATCAGAACAGCCTGGTCACACTTGTCTGCATTATCTATAATATGACAAATGATGTTTAACAAAATATCACCCTCACCAACCGAAGGTGTTTTACAGAAACAGTAAGTTTTCTGGTTAGATTTAGATCTGATCACAATTTTTGATCATTCACTGAAATGAGTTTAAAGAAATACGATGAACACGTACGTAAGGTATGCACTTTAATCCTGAGTTTGCATTCTTCAGTATGAGTATGATTCCCACATCCGAAGGGATCAGTGAGAGACAGCTTGATGCTAGTAGAGGCTCCCTGGTACACGCTCACTGATGTGGTTGATACCTGAAGCAGTGGTTGTGTTTGTGGTTTTATCATATACCCATTAGTTTCAATTTAGGTACGTATAAATCAAGTTATAAGAGAAAACGTACAGATCTGAGGTAACATGTATTAAACATTATCAAATTTTGGAAACAAATTTACCTTTAAATAATCCTGAATCTTTTGTTGACTTCATTTCTCCAGTTGACATTGACGTACAAATTTGTAAGTAGGAATGTATTTCTCCTTGTATATTTCTTATGGTCAGTCAATTTGTGGAACAATCTAAATATATTGGGTCAACGATTTGGTCCGATATGAAAAATAGTTGATATCTGTTTTTTGGATTGTATGATATAGATTGCCAGAATTGCCTAAGATTGTCACTCATATTTGATATTTTGATTTAATATGGTCTATAATTGAATAGACATGTTAATAGCTGAACTTTTGAATGGTAATGAATCCCTTTTCTACTCAGTAGGTCGTTGCTTTGACATTCTTAAAACCCGCAGTGGTTCAGCAAGAACGTGATCAATATTGTTCACAATTGTAAATTATCTTTCCAAAAAGGGTTCCCATTGGTTAATTTCTAATATCTGATTGCTCTAAATCTAAAGATAGAGGAATAGAGAATGTAACAGAGGTTGTTGTTATATTATCATTTTCATTCTTTGTTTTTTCTCTTTTTATCATTTCAAAACAAATTGAAAATATTTCCAAGAGATTTTATAATTTCATTTCGAGGATTGGGTAATCAGCTAACTATATGTACTAATTTACAATTTTCATAACAGTGATTTGTCCAAACAGCGTTATTTCCCCCTATTCTTTTAAATTATCTACATAATGCTTCAAGTCATACCTTTGAATTCTAAAATTAGTAAATAATGTTTATACAATGCCTGTTATTGATCCAATCTCGATTGCTTTAGTGTTTTGTCAATATCAATTTTCAAACCTGACATGTTGGAAGTAGTATCACTTGTTTCAATAGTGTAGCAAATTGCCTAGAACTAGTTTCTAACACCTACCTGAATTCCTATATATTTCTTCCTTGAGATCACTGCAGGGGTTGATATATTTCCTTCTTCGTACGTAGCCTCAACAGAGCAGGACATCTGGAGAAGAAAGTGAAACATATATGTTAATGTACATGTGTAATATATCAACTGACTAGAGATGCTGGTGGGGGGGGGGGGGGGGGGGGGGGGGGGGGGGTTCGTAAATAGTGTTTATTTAGTTGTCAAGATCAAGTGTTGTTTAGAATACTAGGTGCTGATAGTTTCACTCAGTTTTCTATCTAAAATCTACATTTATCTTCCAAAAGAAAATTTCTTGAATGCAATGATGAAATGAATTGAATAGTAAATCACTTTTAAACATTTTACACTTTCCCTAATTCAAATATTATAAAACGATGAGCAGTGTTTCTCGTTCAAAATGTGAATGGTTAAAAGTAAATGAGGTTTTATCTGAAAGCTTCACCTGTATTCCGTATGCTCTTATATCTGCCTCTCTGAGGTGTGTTTCTGTCAGGACCTGGTTCTCAATCACGCTCCCATTGGACCATTTTTCCGGATCTGAACTCAGAACCAGCTTGTCCTCCACAAACCAGCTGGTGCTGTAGAACACGTCCTCAGTGTGCTGGCTGAAGGTGCACAGGAACACCAACTCGCTGTGGAGGTCGTCAGTGTGGACCAGGCGAGATTCTATTTTGGGCTTCTTCTCTATTATGCAAATCAGTATTGTAGACACTCAAAATGATAGCTGATGATATGTCACAAGATATAATGAACATATCCTTTTCTCCTTTTCAACTTTAAACTTTAACGAGTATAAATGTTCCTTTTTATGACATGTTGTTATATGAAAGTATACCCGGAAGCCCTCCAACCCTCTAAATAA
Organism: Steromphala cineraria; assembly: GCA_916613615.1. Lineage (NCBI taxonomy): Eukaryota > Metazoa > Mollusca > Gastropoda > Trochida > Trochidae > Steromphala > Steromphala cineraria. The sequence goes on along the minus strand of OU744728.1, from coordinate 59,769,150 downwards.
TCTAAGAAGCTGGAGAGAACTGAGTGTATTATATTTATGTTCTAGAACAAAGTATTAATGTCATGAAAGTGGCAAACACATTGATAATAGTAACGCTTCAAAAGAATAGCATAGAAACGTTACTTGAAACTTAACAGAAATGAGAGAGTTGAGACTGCTGTCCTATGTCTGTTTTCTAATATTTCACCTCGAGTGTGTTTTATGTCATCATTTACCTATTGCGTTTTTAATGCCTTTCAGTGTAATAACGGCGTGAACATGACAAACTTTTTGGCAGTAATAACGCTTGAAAGAATAACATAGAATACGTTATTGAAACTTAACAGAAATTAAAAGTTAAGGTCATATTTGCTTCTTACTTTGCTCAGTTTTTGAAATCACATACAATCTGGCATCCCAGAAAACCCTTGACGATGGTATTTCAAGCAACTCCTGGGAATCAACTGGTCTGCTATATACGCTGAAACCAGATTTGATGATGAAGAGGTAAGATATGATGCTCAAGAGTATACCAACATAAGGTTTGAATCATATAATGATAGGCACATTTTCAATTTAATGTAAGGAACAAGACATTAGCCAAACCGAGAAATTGAATTATTGATATTCTAAAACAACTGATATATTCAAATTTGTCAAAATTTTCCATACTACAAATAATATTATTGTTTCACCATATCAAATTATAAATATCATACACACATTACTTAGTTATGTGTCCAGCATTCTGCCCTGAATAACAGTCACATTCTGGGCGCAACTAACCTCAATGCTAATTTTCATACCACTTGCGAATTAGTGATGAACAGGAACTTACCGACCATTGTATGCTGTCAGGTATAGTGTATTGTACAAGAAGAAAACATCATTAAAACCAATCGTTCCAGAGTATAGTTCTCTCCTATTTGACCCATCATAAGACACTGACTCGATCCACCTCTCGGAACCATCAAGAGAGTCCCCGCACCAGTAGATGACTTCATCTGTGAGCAAGTACACAAGGAAGGATTATTTTACCTGTGGTATAACTAAGGGGACTCAGGCGCGTGAAGCAAGGTACCCTACCAGCAAGAGACTGAAAATGACTGTGTTATTCAGTTATTCTACAATTGATATATCAATCAAAATCAGATAAACATTAAACTCATAATTATACTCTTTAAGATTTAAATATCAATCATATGGAAACAAGAATGAACAATTAACAATACAAAATATAACAGTAAAAATATACTAGGTTAAGAACCATCCTTTTTCTTTTGAGTCCATCCCAAATAATATCTCTATAAAAATTCGATCATTATGTTAACTGCTTACTCTCAGTGTCGAGTGTCAATCCCAATGTCCGACCCTTGGTTGAAGCAACTGTCACTTTGTTACTGCCGTCATATCCGGAGGTAAATATTCCGTTACCCGTAGTTCCCCAGAAGATCTTTCTAAAATATATGAAATAATACATTCACAAAACCAATCTTATAATGTGAATGAGCTCTAATGAATACATGGCTTATATCATGACCCAATTAACGTCCAAACTATTACATTTACTTTAAACTCTATTGGTCAGAAATGCACATTAGTTTTATCACATGGCATGACGTCCTGTGTTCATGCCTCCATAAACTTATGGCTGTTTAGATTCCTGCACAACAACCATTGACTCCTTGACTTAAAAGGATAATGTTTTTTAAATAGATTATGTGAACCCGTTTTTCCCTACTAAAAGTCTAATGTCAAGGACCTAACTCGTTTTCCCTCTTCTTCTCCAGTTGCAATGTGTCACCTTGATAAAACCTTGTGTAAAGACTCTTTAGCTGGTGGGAGCTATGTATGATTTATAGGCTTGGTGAACCTGTGATTTCTTAAATGGTTTTTATTGCCCTGCAAGCAATGTCTTTAATCCATCTTGAAAGGTGAAACGATTTATACACTCTTTATCGGTGATTTTGATATTGATTTATAACTTTGATGACCCTGTGGTCTTTTTCATAAAAGTTATAATCATAGAAAGCAGGCCCGAAAGATCTATACATACATGTAGCACATGTCTCTAATATTCGTTTTATTGTATTTAAGAAGCAGATTAGCTCTTTACATTATGTGTTTTGCAATAAAGTATTGTTTTGCCCTGAGGTATTAAAGTTAAAGCCTTTGACCTCGTGCTTTAACTATAAAAGTTCAGGGCAAAGCTTTACTTGATTGAAAAACACAAGTGATTGTTAGGGCTCCTGTCTTTCTTAAATAAAGAAATGTAAACATTCGTTTTCACATCATTTTCTCTTGTAAATAGTGAAGATGTAGCTTATTTGTCCTTGTAACAATTTAATAATGCTTGTAATGTTAACATTTAGAGGAAATTAAGCCATTCTATATATTTAAACTTAATCACAAAATCTGGGTTACTTTATTTCTTAAATTAATTCAAGTGGCGCCTTAGAAGTTTGCAAAAACAACAATTACATTCAAAATCTAACTCCTGTACAAAAATTATATCTTTTAAACTCTTTCATAATTATGATTTCATACTTATTTCAGTATTGATTGTTTATTTTCTATTTGCCGCACATTACATTGCACCAACTTGCGTTACTCACCTCTTCTGTTCATCAAGAGCTATAGCAAGAGGGTTAATAATATCTGAGGAATCCAAGATGACCTGAGCATTTCCTCCTGACAAGTCCATGCTGACTATAACATCGTTGTACTCTCCCGTATAGAACACCTTCCTGGAGACACTGTCTATAGCTAGGCCGTATGGGTGGGAGGCTGAAAACATTAGTCCTTGGTTATCAGTAGGCAACAACAACAAGTTGTAAGGTTCAGTAGGATTCATAACTTCCTCTACTCAATGTAACAACCATTTGTTGATAACCACAATAAAATATGCTGTTTTGTTTTAAAAAATCCAAAACAGGAAACCATATTGTCGCTGAATTTTAATAGTTTCTTTTTGTCGTTATTATTATATACAATATTTCCGAATATCAGTCAAGGTATCCAGTTTGAGTTTCACTTTAGCCATTGTGACAATTTAAGGCATTTTCCTATCAGACAATAGGGAAAAAACACATAAATGCATGATAAATTGTACCATTTAAAATATGTATATGCACTTTTAATTGTTGTTATTAAAGTTTGATATGTAGACATTTCAAACTTTTGACACGCTAATCATTATTAAATGAATTTTTATTAAGTTCACTAAATTATTTAAAACAGACTTAGCTTAGCAAGTCTAGAGTTCACAATTACACAACTATAATATGAAGAACAAAAAAGCAAAGCTAGTGAAAGTGTTCAATTATTAAGAGAAATATTTCATATATGTAATAATACGTATATGCGGGTTTTATTTCTTCATCGAGTAACAGAACAGTTATATTAGAACGTGGAAATAGAAGATGAACAAAAGTTGGATGACAAAATTGAACGCATCTTGTCTGATGGTTTAAAGATCACTTCTTGGATTTGTGAGCAAACCTATATCAGTAGTTTTATTTACAGGAAAGTCTATTTTTAAGAGATTGTCTCCCTTGGTTAGACATGTGGTCGCGGCTCTCTCACAACAACCACAATAAAGACGATTCTGATGTGCCTAATGAACTTCAAATGGACTTAAAAGTGAGATTATCTGTATCAGATGACATTCGTGTGAATATTTTGAAAAATATCTTAACGAAATAGTGACTTTGAAAAAAAATGTCCACGTGTGAATCGTCTATCACCTGAATGGTCAGAATCGTGCTAAGCGTGCATTACTGTACAGGTGTGTTTGATTAATCAATTATGCCTCCAGAACAAAAACCTGAACTTACGGAAATAAATATCGAAATACAAGAAATGCGTAGCATGACCTCGGAAATGGCCACAAAAGAAGACATTAAGCAACATATAATGTCTGCGGTTAATTAATCAATTCATGAAATTAAGAGACGATTTGAAAGCAGAAATAGTCCATGCGGTACTAGCCGAAACGGGAATAAAGGAAGTTAAAAGTGACATCCTATCACTTCACAATAAAATGAATTGCTGCGTAAAGACTTAGAAACCAAATAACAAAAATTGATTATTTAGAGAAAAGCTTTTCTGAAATAGAAAAACGCACAAATGAAGCGTACAAACAGAGCAACCAAAATGAAAAATTTTCAAGAAAAAATAACATCAAGGTGTTCAATGTGCCTCAGACTGAGGGGGAAAACTTTGAAACAAAATTCATAGAACTGATGAAGAATAAGGCTTATTACGATGTCAATTTTGATGACATTGTGGCAATACATCGCATTGATTACGCAAATAAGTCAATTCTGATCAAATTTGTTTCAGCCGAAGCAAAGTCGAGGGTCATTCGCCTCAGGAAGCAAATACGAGAAGTCTGACTCGAGACTTGCCGATGATGTCACAAAGACTAATGTCTCTCTCATTAACGGAATCAAAAGCCATGATCGAATCGAAAGTGCGTGGTATTTCAACGGACGTGTCTACGGCTGCACCACAGATGGTAATCGCTACAAGTTCTACCCAGGTGATGATATCAGTGCAGTTATCAATCGTCCCTAGCATCAAATAATCAGTGAGAGAACAATAACTCTAAACATGTGGCATTTATCATTTTTCAATAGATGATTTAGGGCAGATATATTTGCAAAATATGTGCTTGGTAAGTTTGATGGGAAGACAGCTTTAAGTAACAATGGACCGAATGAGACAGTTATGTGCTTATAAAAATGTGTGCGTATGGAAAGATATAAACTTTATCCAGAATACAGATAACTTCATCTGGCCCAAAAAACAGGTTGATATATTGATGTGACGTTTTTGTTCATTTTCTCATTCATGTAAAGACATTAGATACTCTATTTTGTATCCAAGGCACCTAATTTTGTTTACTTATTGAAGAAAGGGCTACTCTCAAGGGAATAGCAATGACATGTTTTGTTTTTATTTTACCTCTCTCTCTTCTCTCACTCTCTCTCTCTTAATCTCTATCTCTGTCTGTCTGTCTGTCTGTCTCTCTGTTGTCTGTCTGTCTGTCTGTCTGTCTGTCTGTCTGTCTGTCTGTCTGTCTGTCTGTCTGTCTGTCTGTCTCTCTGTCTCTCCCTCTCTTTTTCTCTCTCTCCTATACACACTCACGATGTGCTTACCCATCCGCACGATTTATTGATGAGTAATTTATGTATCATATCTTTGAATGCTAGAGGTCTCCAGTCAGATTCTATTAAGCATAGATATGTTTTTGATTTTCTTAAAAGGAGAAAATCTTCTATCCTATTTCTTCAGAAAACCCATAGTACTCCTGAAAATAACTTCCCTGGGCAGCCGAATGGGGCTATAGATGTTTTTTCTCACATGGAACCACTCACAGTGCTGGAACATTGATTTTGATAAAGAATAACTTCGAATATGAACTTCATGAAATCATTTTAGATGATAATGGAAGATTTGTTATTTTAGATATTACAATAGAAAAAATTAGATTTTCGAAAACGAATATTTATGGTCCAAATACAGACTCCCAAAACTTTTTCCAAGATCTCTTTTCGGAATAAGAGCAATTGCTCGGGTCGATTATTTGGGGTGGTGATTGGAATGTAGTCCAAGATTATTATCTAGATACATTTAATATAAAACACAGAAATAATCCAGGGGTTCTCGAGAAAATTAATGAAACTTAAAAAAAGCTAGGGTTAGCTGATCCATGAAGAATCTTTAATCCAGACAGGCGACAGTATACATGGCGACAGGCTAATCACGCCAAACAAAGTAGGCTCGACTACTTCCTTGTTTCAGAAGAAGTTATGTCCCTTGTTAAGAGCGCTTCAATTGACATTAGCTATAGATCGGATCATTCTATCATTTCGTTAGAGCTTGCATTAAGTCCAATAGAGCGTGGACCAGGTTATCGGAAGATTAATGCGTCCCTCCTCTATGATACTGAGTATGTCAACACTGTCAGACAAACGATACTAATCTTTATACTTTGAACCTTGAACTTTTGGTAATTGCAGAATGTATTTAGTTACATGAGTCTTAAGATCAGCTCCTACAGTAATCATCTACAAATGTATTTCTCTATCCAGAAAGATTCTCGCGCAAGCGCAAAAGGGGGTGAGTATAATAGCTGGTAATAACTAATCACAAAGGTGGTTAATTGCGATTTGAAAAATTATAATAAGTTTTGAAATGATTGTCACCGATCTCCGTCAATCATCGTGGCTTCTGTCGTGATTAACAAATTCGGAAGAGTGGCAACATTATAAGGATTGCTTTATTTGACCACTGGCAAGCAAAGTGGGATAAAATGTGCCTTTGGCTCGCACAATATATATTTTTTTATTCCTATTATATAATATTAATAATAAAGAAACATACGAGGTTAATAATTTCTTTATCATATAATGTCATTTTGAAATAAATTCAGACCTTGAAATGTAAGCGATATGCTCCATTCTAAAAAGGTCATGTAATCGGTATACATTTCAATGAACACTAAATTACAGGTTATACAAAATAACTTTCAGCAAATAAAGGTTAAATGATATCGTGCCTGGACTCAATCCTTGGAGATTCCCCTGATCTTACAGCCTTCCAGCCTGACCCAAGTCTTGATGACAATCACCTAGACTCACTTTATACAAATATTATTTCTGTTTATTAGCAAAACTTGCCAAATAATCTGTATTTGATGTTTTGGGAATAAACATTAAGTTACAAATAAATAAAAGAGTTACTGCCCCTGTATTAGCGACGTTTATAAATGCTTCTTACACATTTTGTGTTGTCAGGTTTTCCAGAATGGAGATCAACTCTTCAAGTTTGTAACTTCGCAAACTATCACCATTACTGTTGCCGGATATGTTAGAAAAGCTGCATTGCCATTGTTGTTATGCCAGTTCAGTTACGGTACCCTTAGACTAAACGCCGACTATTTGCGAAGATGAGGCTGTTGCGTTTGTTACTACGCTACTAGATAATCTGTACTATCACTAGAATATGATTTTGCTGATAAGTCGGTAACCGACACGGTCAAAGCGATCTAGGCCTATGTTATTCACAAACAAAATTTAAGCGCATGATGAAAACAACTTGAATTGTTTTGATAACCAAGCTGTTATTTCTAAAATATAAATGCGTGATAAGTTTACCCTGACGGATTTTGTTATCGATATTTGTATTCGATAATAAAAACCACAAAACCTGAAAACTCCCGATGACGTTATCAATGGTTAGCGACCGGTTTAGGACTCGCATGACATGCAAGGAGTTTGAGAAATAGTTCGGATTTTGACCTAATTTGCATCTTTATCAGATTTTGAGCAAATCGGATATCAAGTTTATCCGATAGCTTTATTGCATCGATAACACCCTCCATTGTATGATAAATAGATATATACTCATGTTAGTACTTTGACCAAGAAAAGAATCACCCCCTTTAAATGTATCTAAGTACAATGTATGTAAATCAAGCCAAGAATACATTTGCCCCCTTTAAAATTATTTTAGTATGTGTACTTCAAACCCAGAATAGAATCGTTCCCTAAATATGTCTATATATATATGAACTTAAAACTCAGAATAGAATCGCCCCCTTTAAATGTATATGAGTATGTACTTCAGAATCGCCCCCTATACATGTATATGTATACAAGTACCAAAAATAGAATTGCCCCCTTTATATGCATTTAAATATGCACTTAAGCCCAGAATTTAACTTTCAGAATATCATGAATATTTTATTTTATGACACCAGCAAGGTTAGCCAGTTTGTCGGCGGCGTGAGCCGAATGCGCCGCTTGTTATTCTTTATTGTATGTTCAGCGCATTGAACATGGACCTTGTTTGTGGAGTTGTGCGCTATATAAGTACCCTTATTATTAGTAATGTGGAGATAAATGAACGAAGTTTGTGCAAATTCATTGGGGAAATGCGCTTTCAGGCAATTGAATTTCATCTTTTTTAGAAGATAAACCTAATGTTTTTGAAAATCAGGAGATATGTTATACTGAATTGATAGCGAGCAAAATTTCAACTGAAACCGAACGCGCAGCTAAATTTAAAAGAGCTCAAAAAGATCATTGATGGATACTGTCAATGGCTAAAATTTCTCAAATGAAATCATGGTACACATACATGGAGTCATATGCACGTCTCGTTTTCGATGAGAAATGATCTCTGTGCATGTGCTGTACAGTATGTAAACTTTTCTAGAATGAAAATATGATATATTGTGGAATATGGTGACGGATTCTAAATGAAAACCTTACTTTCAACACAAATAAACACAAGAGGCAAGGACAGGGAACCAGACAGGCCAGTCAGTCAAACGCCTTCCAACATCCAGTACAACGTGCTTCTAATGTTTCATCCCAATCAACACAGACTTAGAGGATACTAAACGACCTTCTATTTATCTGTTGTATTTAGGAGCGGTGTTCAAATAAGCCTTGTGGCTTGTTCACCAATTCATATTTCATTTTATGAAATAAAAACATGTTTAAACCACCTTCTATTTAATACTATTTTTATTAAACGAGTCAATGATCGTGTATCAAACGAGCGAAAGCGAATTTGACAGTAAATCATTCACGAGTTTAATAAAGATTGTATTAAATGGTAAGGAGTTTAGTGTTCTGTTTATCACTTGCCCTTAAAATCAAGCAAAATCGGCGACAGTTTGCTGAAAAGAACATTTCCGCGACTCGACAACCAATGTGACAGTGCGCTTCCACAATGACATCACATCTACACACTACTGTGACATCATACTTCAATTTTGTTATAACACTAGTTTAATGTTGCTGTAAAAATATTATGTTGCGATATTCTACACACGCAGGACAAAAAGGAGGGGGGGGGGAATCCGACCAGCCGGATCCATCAGTATTCCTCCGTATTCGTACCTACAGGCGAGTAATAATCTGACATATCCTACAGTGAGTGATTCAAGGATCAACGAACTTGTCAAGGCCTGATAAACGTCAAAGACAAACCATCCCAACTAATAATAGTGTAGACTGCTCAACACAAACAACACCATACTCAAACAAGTCAGTCTCCCTAACCGAGTCTGACTTGGCTGAGATTGACAAAGGAGTGGCAGGGGATACCACTTCACTCGCCACATCATATATCCGACCTTACAAAAGGTGAATAACAACAAGCCACAGGTATTCTCCAAAAAACTCTTCTTGCAACCCTCATGCACCTCTAGACTGGATCAAAATCTCGAAGAGAACAATCGAATACAAAAACACATACAATCAAATATCACAACAGTCAAGATACGTTAAACAGAACATGGACCCAAAACGTGGATGTAATACACAGACTCTAGATGGCCACAAATGAGCAAACATCCATGAGGTCACATCAAAACCTGATCGAAACAGTGAAATCAACTTGGATCAAACCTTCCAAAGGGGGCCATGTCGACAGTTCGTGGTTACTTAAAAGAGCTCTGCACTAAGTCCATCTGAATCGTGTTAAATGGCAACGAATACATCCTCTTAAGGGAAAAAAGTGAAACTTATAAAGTAAGAATGATCTACAGTCTGCAGTCTAACAATATTATAGGGAGTAAATCACTTACTTCGACCATGTAGGACAGCAATTTTGACAAGATGTAATCGAACATTGAAAATTCTTTTTGTGACCAAACTACAGTGTTGTGTACGAAAATGGACTGTATTGATAAAGAACTAACTCCCATCAAGGGAAAACAGACGAAATTTTAAACAAAGTTGGTTTTAATACCTTCTTCAAAAAAAGTCTGAAATTGAAAAAGTGTAACGCAAAATATACACAAAAATATAACATGTCCGCCAAGATACCGAAAATACACTTCTTACTCGGTTACTTTATCGCCATAAGAATAAGTCGAGACGAAGTTGACAACAAACCCGAAATCACACTACCAATACTAGCTTCTGACATTGTTGTCAAAAGTTCATTATCAGAATTTGCATCGAGAACATAGTCAGACAAATGTGCCGGCGGTCGTCGTGACCTGGTCGAAAACCGGACAACACGTTCATCCTGCGAGCGCGACCGTGTCTCGTCGCGAAATTCCGGCCACCCTATTCTTTTGTCATTTGTTGGTTACATAAACTTAAAGTCAACCTTATTACATCTTCTATGGTGAAAATACGAATTAAAGATATTATCAATTTGAGATATTATGGCTTCAGTTTTATATTTAATAACCTTTTCTATCAAGAAACAGCGCATACAATCAAAAATTATTTTTCTTAACATATATTTAGTTGTAAAATGATGATTACAAACCCGATCTTACCTCACTCTTTTATTGTGACACCAGATCAATGCCAGTGATCCCTTACAGAAGTTACTCCTATTCAGACGGCCGTGTTGTTATTCATTTGCATGTGAATATGTTCAATTGTTATAAAAATCTGATCGATAGGGCAAATTGAAGCTGAATAATCATTTTACCACACTGCATGGTGTCGATTAGATTTGAAATAAGAATTATTTCCTGCAACAGTCAATACCTCTCGATTAGATGACACTATAGGTAAAGTTTGTCATATATGAACTCTGACAACTCACTGAGTGGCTCTTAAAGATTCTATTTCGTTAATGTTTTACATCTTCTTCCCTTGAATCGAACTACATACGATTTTTGAATAATACAACTATTGAATGTTGTTCACTGAGAACAATACAGCTAAACCAACCTTTACCTTGTTGCTGTGTTATGCCTCTCACAGCGAGAGAGTTAATGAAACATGACTGCAGGATGCTGTGACAAGCTGTGTTGTGCCAGGCAGTGTGAAGTTGGTTACTTATTCCTTATTCCTTATTCGATATTCAGTTTTTCCAGTTACTTATTCAGAAAAGTCGACCTAGGGTACCAAGGAATACGTGCACCACCTTCTAAGTATACTCAAATAAAAGGTAATTCAATTGCCCATCCAATGAGGTATCATACGTTATATTACATAGAGGCGGTCATACCGTAATGTCCCAAAACCAACACTAAGTAACCCTTTTATACAAACAAAAAATTCTGAAGGTACTAAGGAATACGTGCACCACCTTCTAAGTATACTCAAATTAAAGGTAATTCAATTGCCCATCCAATGAGGTATCATACGTTATATTACATAGAGGCGGTCATACCGTAATGTCCCAAAAAAACAACACTAAGTAACCCTTTTATTCAAACAAAAAATTCTGAAGGTACCAAGGAATACGTGCACCACCTTCTAAGTATACTCAATTTAAAGGTAATTCAATTGCCCATCCAATGTGGTATCATACGTTATATTACATAGAGGCGGTCATACCGTAATCTCCCCAAAACCAACACTAAGTAACCCTTTATTGTAGTTCTTCAAACAAAAATTTCTGAAGGTACCAAGGAATACGTGCACCACCTTCTAATTATACTCAAATTAAAAGTAATTCAATTGCCCATCCAATGAGGTATCATACGTTATATTACATAGAGGCGGTCATACCGTAATGTCCCAAAAACCAACACTAAGTAACCCTTTTATTCAAACAAAAAATTCTGAAGGTACCAAGGAATACGTGCACCACCTTCTAAGTATACTCAAATTAAAGGTAATTCAATTGCCCATCCAATGAGGTATCATACGTTATATTACATAGAGGCGGTCATACCGTAATCTCCCAAAAACCAACACTAAGTAACCCTTTAATTCAAACAAAAAAGTCTGAAGGTACCAAGGAATACGTGCACCACCTTCTAAGTATACTCAAATTAAAGGTAATTCAATTGCCCATCCAATGAGGTATCATACGTTATATTACATAGAGGCGGTCATACCGTAATCTCCCAAAAACAAACACTAAGTAACCCTTTTATTCAAACAAAAAATTCTGAAGGTACCAAGGAATACGTGCACCACCTTCTAAGTATACTCAAATTAAAGGTAATTCAATTGCCCATCCAATGAGGTATCATACGTTATATTACATAGAGGCGGTCATACCGTAATCTCCCAAAAACCAACACTAAGTAACCCTTTTATTCAAACAGAAAATTCTGAAGGTAGCAAGGAATACGTGCACCACCTTCTAAGTATACTCAAATTAAAGGTAATTCAATTGCCCATCCAATGAGGTATCATACGTTATATTACATAGAGGCGGTCATACCGTAATCTCCCAAAAACCAACACTATGTAACCCTTTATTGTAGTTCTTTCAAACAACAAATTCTGAAGGTACCAAGGAATACGTGCACCACCTTCTAAGTATACTCAAATTAAAGGTAATTCAATTGCCCATCCAATGAGGTATCATACGTTATATTACATAGAGGCGGTCATACCGTAATGTCCCAAAAAAACAACACTAAGTAACCCTTTTATTCAAACAAAAAATTCTGAAGGTACCAAGGAATACGTGCACCACCTTCTAAGTATACTCAAATTAAAGGTAATTCAATTGCCCATCCAATGAGGTATCTTACGTTATATTACATAGAGGCGGTAATACCATAATCTCCCAAAAACCAACACTATGTAACCCTATATTGTAGTTCTTACAAACAAAAAAGTCTGAAGGTACCAAGGAATACGTGCACCACCTTCTAAGTATACTCAAATTAAAGGTAATTTAATTGCCCATCCAATGAGGTATCATACGTTATATTACATAGAGGCGGTCATACCGTAATGTCCCAAAACCAACACTAAGTAACCCTTTTATACAAACAAAAAATTCTGAAGGTACTAAGGAATACGTGCACCACCTTCTAAGTATACTCAAATTAAAGGTAATTCAATTGCCCATCCAATGAGGTATCATACGTTATATTACATAGAGGCGGTCATACCGTAATCTCCCAAAAACCAACACTAAGTAACCCTTTTATTCAAACAGAAAATTCTGAAGGTAGCAAGGAATACGTGCACCACCTTCTAAGTATACTCAAATTAAAGGTAATTCAATTGCCCATCCAATGAGGTATCATACGTTATATTACATAGAGGCGGTCATACCGTAATCTCCCAAAAACCAACACTATGTAACCCTTTATTGTAGTTCTTTCAAACAACAAATTCTGAAGGTACCAAGGAATACGTGCACCACCTTCTAAGTATACTCAAATTAAAGGTAATTCAATTGCCCATCCAATGAGGTATCATACGTTATATTACATAGAGGCGGTCATACCGTAATGTCCCAAAAAAACAACACTAAGTAACCCTTTTATTCAAACAAAAAATTCTGAAGGTACCAAGGAATACGTGCACCACCTTCTAAGTATACTCAAATTAAAGGTAATTCAATTGCCCATCCAATGAGGTATCTTACGTTATATTACATAGAGGCGGTAATACCATAATCTCCCAAAAACCAACACTATGTAACCCTATATTGTAGTTCTTACAAACAAAAAAGTCTGAAGGTACCAAGGAATACGTGCACCACCTTCTAAGTATACTCAAATTAAAGGTAATTTAATTGCCCATCCAATGAGGTATCATACGTTATATTACATAGAGGCGGTCATACCGTAATGTCCCAAAACCAACACTAAGTAACCCTTTTATACAAACAAAAAATTCTGAAGGTACTAAGGAATACGTGCACCACCTTCTAAGTATACTCAAATTAAAGGTAATTCAATTGCCCATCCAATGAGGTATCATACGTTATATTACATAGAGGCGGTCATACCGTAATGTCCCAAAAAAACAACACTAAGTAACCCTTTTATACAAACAAAAAATTCTGAAGGTACTAAGGAATACGTGCACCACCTTCTAAGTATACTCAAATTAAAGGTAATTCAATTGCCCATCCAATGAGGTATCATACGTTATATTACATAGAGGCGGTCATACCGTAATGTCCCAAAAAAAACAACACTAAGTAACCCTTTTATTCAAACAAAAATTTCTGAAGGTACCAAGGAATACGTGCACCACCTTCTAAGTATACTCAAATTAAAGGTAATTCAATTGCCCATCCAATGAGGTATCTTACGTTATATTACATAGAGGCGGTAATACCATAATCTCCCAAAAACCAACACTATGTAACCCTATATTGTAGTTCTTACAAACAAAAAAGTCTGAAGGTACCAAGGAATACGTGCACCACCTTCTAAGTATACTCAAATTAAAGGTAATTCAATTGCCCATCCAATGAGGTATCATACGTTATATTACATAGAGGCGGTCATACCGTAATGTCCCAAAACCAACACTAAGTAACCCTTTTATACAAACAAAAAATTCTGAAGGTACTAAGGAATACGTGCACCACCTTCTAAGTATACTCAAATTAAAGGTAATTCAATTGCCCATCCAATGAGGTATCATACGTTATATTACATAGAGGCGGTCATACCGTAATGTCCCAAAACCAACACTAAGTAACCCTTTTATACAAACAAAAAATTCTGAAGGTACTAAGGAATACGTGCACCACCTTCTAAGTATACTCAAATTAAAGGTAATTCAATTGCCCATCCAATGAGGTATCATACGTTATATTACATAGAGGCGGTCATACCGTAATGTCCCAAAAAAACAACACTAAGTAACCCTTTTATACAAACAAAAAATTCTGAAGGTACTAAGGAATACGTGCACCACCTTCTAAGTATACTCAAATTAAAGGTAATTCAATTGCCCATCCAATGAGGTATCATACGTTATATTACATAGAGGCGGTCATACCGTAATGTCCCAAAAAAAACAACACTAAGTAACCCTTTTATTCAAACAAAAAATTCTGAAGGTACCAAGGAATACGTGCACCACCTTCTAAGTATACTCAATTTAAAGGTAATTCAATTGCCCATCCAATGTGGTATCATACGTTATATTACATAGAGGCGGTCATACCGTAATCTCCCCAAAACCAACACTATGTAACCCTTTATTGTAGTTCTTCAAACAAAAATTTCTGAAGGTACCAAGGAATACGTGCACCACCTTCTAATTATACTCAAATTAAAGGTAATTCAATTGCCCATCCAATGAGGTATCATACGTTATATTACATAGAGGCGGTCATACCGTAATGTCCCAAAAACCAACACTAAGTAACCCTTTTATTCAAACAAAAAATTCTGAAGGTACCAAGGAATACGTGCACCACCTTCTAAGTATACTCAAATTAAAGGTAATTCAGTTGCCCATCCAATGAGGTATCATACGTTATATTACATAGAGGCGGTCATACCGTAATCTCCCAAAAACCAACACTAAGTAACCCTTTTATTCAAACAAAAAATTCTGAAGGTACCAAGGAATACGTGCACCACCTTCTAAGTATACTCAAATTAAAGGTAATTCAATTGCCCATCCAATGAGGTATCATACGTTATATTACATAGAGGCGGTCATACCGTAATCTCCCAAAAACCAACACTAAGTAACCCTTTTATTCAAACAGAAAATTCTGAAGGTAGCAAGGAATACGTGCACCACCTTCTAAGTATACTCAATTTAAAGGTAATTCAATTGCCCATCCAATGAGGTATCATACGTTATATTACATAGAGGCGGTCATACCGTAATCTCCCAAAAACCAACACTATGTAACCCTTTATTGTAGTTCTTTCAAACAACAAATTCTGAAGGTACCAAGGAATACGTGCACCACCTTCTAAGTATACTCAAATTAAAGGTAATTCAATTGCCCATCCAATGAGGTATCATACGTTATATTACATAGAGGCGGTCATACCGTAATGTCCCAAAAAAACAACACTAAGTAACCCTTTTATTCAAACAAAAAATTCTGAAGGTACCAAGGAATACGTGCACCACCTTCTAAGTATACTCAAATTAAAGGTAATTCAATTGCCCATCCAATGAGGTATCTTACGTTATATTACATAGAGGCGGTAATACCATAATCTCCCAAAAACCAACACTATGTAACCCTATATTGTAGTTCTTACAAACAAAAAAGTCTGAAGGTACCAAGGAATACGTGCACCACCTTCTAAGTATACTCAAATTAAAGGTAATTTAATTGCCCAACCAATGAGGTATCATACGTTATATTACATAGAGGCGGTCATACCGTAATCTCCCAAAAACCAACACTAAGTAACCCTTTTATTCAAACAAAAAATTCTGAAGGTACCAAGGAATACGTGCACCACCTTCTAAGTATACTCAAATTAAAGGTAATTCAATTGCCCATCCAATGAGGTATCATACGTTATATTACATAGAGGCGGTAATACCATAATCTCCCAAAAACCAACACTATGTAACCCTATATTGTAGTTCTTACAAACAAAAAAGTCTGAAGGTACCAAGGAATACGTGCACCACCTTCTAAGTATACTCAAATAAAAGGTAATTCAATTGCCCATCCAATGAGGTATCATACGTTATATTACATAGAGGCGGTCATACCGTAATGTCCCAAAACCAACACTAAGTAACCCTTTTATACAAACAAAAAATTCTGAAGGTACTAAGGAATACGTGCACCACCTTCTAAGTATACTCAAATTAAAGGTAATTCAATTGCCCATCCAATGAGGTATCATACGTTATATTACATAGAGGCGGTCATACCGTAATGTCCCAAAAAAACAACACTAAGTAACCCTTTTATTCAAACAAAAAATTCTGAAGGTACCAAGGAATACGTGCACCACCTTCTAAGTATACTCAATTTAAAGGTAATTCAATTGCCCATCCAATGTGGTATCATACGTTATATTACATAGAGGCGGTCATACCGTAATCTCCCCAAAACCAACACTAAGTAACCCTTTATTGTAGTTCTTCAAACAAAAATTTCTGATGGTACCAAGGAATACGTGCACCACCTTCTAATTATACTCAAATTAAAGGTAATTCAATTGCCCATCCAATGAGGTATCATACGTTATATTACATAGAGGCGGTCATACCGTAATGTCCCAAAAACCAACACTAAGTAACCCTTTTATTCAAACAAAAAATTCTGAAGGTACCAAGGAATACGTGCACCACCTTCTAAGTATACTCAAATTAAAGGTAATTCAATTGCCCATCCAATGAGGTATCATACGTTATATTACATAGAGGCGGTCATACCGTAATCTCCCAAAAACCAACACTAAGTAACCCTTTAATTCAAACAAAAAAGTCTGAAGGTACCAAGGAATACGTGCACCACCTTCTAAGTATACTCAAATTAAAGGTAATTCAATTGCCCATCCAATGAGGTATCATACGTTATATTACATAGAGGCGGTCATACCGTAATCTCCCAAAAACAAACACTAAGTAACCCTTTTATTCAAACAAAAAATTCTGAAGGTACCAAGGAATACGTGCACCACCTTCTAAGTATACTCAAATTAAAGGTAATTCAATTGCCCATCCAATGAGGTATCATACGTTATATTACATAGAGGCGGTCATACCGTAATCTCCCAAAAACCAACACTAAGTAACCCTTTTATTCAAACAGAAAATTCTGAAGGTAGCAAGGAATACGTGCACCACCTTCTAAGTATACTCAAATTAAAGGTAATTCAATTGCCCATCCAATGAGGTATCATACGTTATATTACATAGAGGCGGTCATACCGTAATCTCCCAAAAACCAACACTATGTAACCCTTTATTGTAGTTCTTTCAAACAACAAATTCTGAAGGTACCAAGGAATACGTGCACCACCTTCTAAGTATACTCAAATTAAAGGTAATTCAATTGCCCATCCAATGAGGTATCATACGTTATATTACATAGAGGCGGTCATACCGTAATGTCCCAAAAAAACAACACTAAGTAACCCTTTTATTCAAACAAAAAATTCTGAAGGTACCAAGGAATACGTGCACCACCTTCTAAGTATACTCAAATTAAAGGTAATTCAATTGCCCATCCAATGAGGTATCTTACGTTATATTACATAGAGGCGGTAATACCATAATCTCCCAAAAACCAACACTATGTAACCCTATATTGTAGTTCTTACAAACAAAAAAGTCTGAAGGTACCAAGGAATACGTGCACCACCTTCTAAGTATACTCAAATTAAAGGTAATTTAATTGCCCATCCAATGAGGTATCATACGTTATATTACATAGAGGCGGTCATACCGTAATGTCCCAAAACCAACACTAAGTAACCCTTTTATACAAACAAAAAATTCTGAAGGTACTAAGGAATACGTGCACCACCTTCTAAGTATACTCAAATTAAAGGTAATTCAATTGCCCATCCAATGAGGTATCATACGTTATATTACATAGAGGCGGTCATACCGTAATGTCCCAAAAAAACAACACTAAGTAACCCTTTTATACAAACAAAAAATTCTGAAGGTACTAAGGAATACGTGCACCACCTTCTAAGTATACTCAAATTAAAGGTAATTCAATTGCCCATCCAATGAGGTATCATACGTTATATTACATAGAGGCGGTCATACCATAATGTCCCAAAAAAACAACACTAAGTAACCCTTTTATTCAAACAAAAAATTCTGAAGGTACCAAGGAATACGTGCACCACCTTCTAAGTATACTCAAATTAAAGGTAATTCAATTGCCCATCCAATGAGGTATCTTACGTTATATTACATAGAGGCGGTAATACCATAATCTCCCAAAAACCAACACTATGTAACCCTATATTGTAGTTCTTACAAACAAAAAAGTCTGAAGGTACCAAGGAATACGTGCACCACCTTCTAAGTATACTCAAATTAAAGGTAATTTAATTGCCCATCCAATGAGGTATCATACGTTATATTACATAGAGGCGGTCATACCGTAATGTCCCAAAACCAACACTAAGTAACCCTTTTATACAAACAAAAAATTCTGAAGGTACTAAGGAATACGTGCACCACCTTCTAAGTATACTCAAATTAAAGGTAATTCAATTGCCCATCCAATGAGGTATCATACGTTATATTACATAGAGGCGGTCATACCGTAATGTCCCAAAAAAACAACACTAAGTAACCCTTTTATACAAACAAAAAATTCTGAAGGTACTAAGGAATACGTGCACCACCTTCTAAGTATACTCAAATTAAAGGTAATTCAATTGCCCATCCAATGAGGTATCATACGTTATATTACATAGAGGCGGTCATACCGTAATGTCCCAAAAAAAACAACACTAAGTAACCCTTTTATTCAAACAAAAAATTCTGAAGGTACCAAGGAATACGTGCACCACCTTCTAAGTATACTCAATTTAAAGGTAATTCAATTGCCCATCCAATGTGGTATCATACGTTATATTACATAGAGGCGGTCATACCGTAATCTCCCCAAAACCAACACTATGTAACCCTTTATTGTAGTTCTTCAAACAAAAATTTCTGAAGGTACCAAGGAATACGTGCACCACCTTCTAATTATACTCAAATTAAAGGTAATTCAATTGCCCATCCAATGAGGTATCATACGTTATATTACATAGAGGCGGTCATACCGTAATGTCCCAAAAACCAACACTAAGTAACCCTTTTATTCAAACAAAAAATTCTGAAGGTACCAAGGAATACGTGCACCACCTTCTAAGTATACTCAAATTAAAGGTAATTCAATTGCCCATCCAATGAGGTATCATACGTTATATTACATAGAGGCGGTCATACCGTAATCTCCCAAAAACCAACACTAAGTAACCCTTTTATTCAAACAAAAAATTCTGAAGGTACCAAGGAATACGTGCACCACCTTCTAAGTATACTCAAATTAAAGGTAATTCAATTGCCCATCCAATGAGGTATCATACGTTATATTACATAGAGGCGGTCATACCGTAATCTCCCAAAAACCAACACTAAGTAACCCTTTTATTCAAACAGAAAATTCTGAAGGTAGCAAGGAATACGTGCACCACCTTCTAAGTATACTCAAATTAAAGGTAATTCAATTGCCCATCCAATGAGGTATCATACGTTATATTACATAGAGGCGGTCATACCGTAATCTCCCAAAAACCAACACTATGTAACCCTTTATTGTAGTTCTTTCAAACAACAAATTCTGAAGGTACCAGGGAATACGTGCACCACCTTCTAAGTATACTCAAATTAAAGGTAATTCAATTGCCCATCCAATGAGGTATCATACGTTATATTACATAGAGGCGGTCATACCGTAATGTCCCAAAAAAACAACACTAAGTAACCCTTTTATTCAAACAAAAAATTCTGAAGGTACCAAGGAATACGTGCACCACCTTCTAAGTATACTCAAATTAAAGGTAATTCAATTGCCCATCCAATGAGGTATCTTACGTTATATTACATAGAGGCGGTAATACCATAATCTCCCAAAAACCAACACTATGTAACCCTATATTGTAGTTCTTACAAACAAAAAAGTCTGAAGGTACCAAGGAATACGTGCACCACCTTCTAAGTATACTCAAATTAAAGGTAATTTAATTGCCCAACCAATGAGGTATCATACGTTATATTACATAGAGGCGGTCATACCGTAATCTCCCAAAAACCAACACTAAGTAACCCTTTTATTCAAACAAAAAATTCTGAAGGTACCAAGGAATACGTGCACCACCTTCTAAGTATACTCAAATTAAAGGTAATTCAATTGCCCATCCAATGAGGTATCATACGTTATATTACATAGAGGCGGTCATACCGTAATCTCCCAAAAACCAACACTAAGTAACCCTTTTATTCAAACAAAAAATTCTGAAGGTACCAAGGAATACGTGCACCACCTTCTAAGTATACTCAAATTAAAGGTAATTCAATTGCCCATCCAATGAGGTATCGTACGTTATATTACATAGAGGCGGTAATACCATAATCTCCCAAAAACCAACACTATGTAACCCTTTATTGTAGTTCTTTCAAACAACAAATTCTGAAGGTACCAAGGAATACGTGCACCACCTTCTAAGTATACTCAAATTAAAGGTAATTCAATTGCCCATCCAATGAGGTATCTTACGTTATATTACATAGAGGCGGTCATACCGTAATCTCCCAAAAACCAACACTATGTAACCCTTTATTGTAGTTCTTTCAAACAACAAATTCTGAAGGTACCAAGGAATACGTGCACCACCTTCTAATTATACTCAAATTAAAGGTAATTCAATTGCCCATCCAATGAGGTATCATACGTTATATTACATAGAGGCGGTCATACCGTAATGTCCCAAAAAAACAACACTAAGTAACCCTTTTATTCAAACAAAAAATTCTGAAGGTACCAAGGAATACGTGCACCACCTTCTAAGTATACTCAATTTAAAGGTAATTCAATTGCCCATCCAATGTGGTATCATACGTTATATTACATAGAGGCGGTCATACCGTAATCTCCCCAAAACCAACACTAAGTAACCCTTTATTGTAGTTCTTCAAACAAAAATTTCTGAAGGTACCAAGGAATACGTGCACCACCTTCTAAGTATACTCAAATTAAAGGTAATTCAATTGCCCATCCAATGAGGTATCATACGTTATATTACATAGAGGCGGTCATACCGTAATCTCCCAAAAACCAACACTAAGTAACCCTTTTATTCAAACAAAAAATTCTGAAGGTACCAAGGAATACGTGCACCACCTTCTAAGTATACTCAAATTAAAGGTAATTCAATTGCCCATCCAATGAGGTATCATACGTTATATTACATAGAGGCGGTCATACCGTAATCTCCCAAAAACCAACACTAAGTAACCCTTTTATTCAAACAGAAAATTCTGAAGGTAGCAAGGAATACGTGCACCACCTTCTAAGTATACTCAAATTAAAGGTAATTCAATTGCCCATCCAATGAGGTATCATACGTTATATTACATAGAGGCGGTCATACCGTAATCTCCCAAAAACCAACACTATGTAACCCTTTATTGTAGTTCTTTCAAACAACAAATTCTGAAGGTACCAGGGAATACGTGCACCACCTTCTAAGTATACTCAAATTAAAGGTAATTCAATTGCCCATCCAATGAGGTATCATACGTTATATTACATAGAGGCGGTCATACCGTAATGTCCCAAAAAACAACACTAAGTAACCCTTTTATTCAAACAAAAAATTCTGAAGGTACCAAGGAATACGTGCACCACCTTCTAAGTATACTCAAATTAAAGGTAATTCAATTGCCCATCCAATGAGGTATCTTACGTTATATTACATAGAGGCGGTAATACCATAATCTCCCAAAAACCAACACTATGTAACCCTATATTGTAGTTCTTACAAACAAAAAAGTCTGAAGGTACCAAGGAATACGTGCACCACCTTCTAAGTATACTCAAATTAAAGGTAATTTAATTGCCCAACCAATGAGGTATCATACGTTATATTACATAGAGGCGGTCATACCGTAATCTCCCAAAAACCAACACTAAGTAACCCTTTTATTCAAACAAAAAATTCTGAAGGTACCAAGGAATACGTGCACCACCTTCTAAGTATACTCAAATTAAAGGTAATTCAATTGCCCATCCAATGAGGTATCATACGTTATATTACATAGAGGCGGTCATACCGTAATCTCCCAAAAACCAACACTAAGTAACCCTTTTATTCAAACAAAAAATTCTGAAGGTACCAAGGAATACGTGCACCACCTTCTAAGTATACTCAAATTAAAGGTAATTCAATTGCCCATCCAATGAGGTATCGTACGTTATATTACATAGAGGCGGTAATACCATAATCTCCCAAAAACCAACACTATGTAACCCTTTATTGTAGTTCTTTCAAACAACAAATTCTGAAGGTACCAAGGAATACGTGCACCACCTTCTAAGTATACTCAAATTAAAGGTAATTCAATTGCCCATCCAATGAGGTATCTTACGTTATATTACATAGAGGCGGTCATACCGTAATCTCCCAAAAACCAACACTATGTAACCCTTTATTGTAGTTCTTTCAAACAACAAATTCTGAAGGTACCAAGGAATACGTGCACCACCTTCTAATTATACTCAAATTAAAGGTAATTCAATTGCCCATCCAATGAGGTATCATACGTTATATTACATAGAGGCGGTCATACCGTAATCTCCCAAAAAACAACACTAAGTAACCCTTTTATTCAAACAAAAAATTCTGAAGGTACCAAGGAATACGTGCACCACCTTCTAAGTATACTCAAATTAAAGGTAATTCAATTGCCCATCCAATGAGGTATCATACGTTATATTACATAGAGGCGGTCATACTGTAATGTCCCAAAAACCAACACTAAGTAAACCAATAAGGAATATGCTCACCTTTTCTAAGTATATTCAAATTAAAGGTAAATATCATATAACATTCAGTATGCACACCACATTTCAGATTCATGTTTAGTTATAAAGGAACATTTGTAGAGCTTGTTTAGTGAAATTTAAAGATATACAATGTATGCTTTAACCGACGTCATTCTTGGTGGTTTTTTTTTATCTGCTTTGGTCAGTTTGTAGATGGTATACCAACTCAAAACAAAGGGCTTTGTGAAACTCTAATTGTATCATGTATGAACATGAGTTGGATTCGAACCCGGGACCTCTACATTGTATATATTCAAAGTGATTCGGTTATGCCATGCCAGTATTGCGTGTTTATTTGTATATAACTATATATCTATAGCAAAATTAAATACTCTATGACTATTTAAGGAATCAAGTTAATACTTTTGAAAGCTAACTCAGATTTATTATATAAATATATATTTTGTCCTTCAGTCAAGACATATTAGAACCGCAAAGAATGTCAAAGCAATGAGTATGCATAGGAAATAATGTTTATATGTAACTTAGTTAGAAAACAGGATTATCGGTGGGAGTGTAAACCAAATAAATACCCAGATCGCCTAGAAAAATATGGATACGAATTCTATTCGGGCTACGCCTTTGTGTAGATTTGCCATAGCCTCTCGTCATCGGCCTGTTTTGTACTAAATAACCTCCTCTGTGCCATAAACTCTACTCTTTTCTCGTTTCAATACCGTACTTTTAATTTTAATTCCCGACTTAACCCTCTAAGTTACCCTTGTTTCTCTTACCTCACCTAATGCTATACCGAGTAAATGATAACACGCTACAGAGAGGTAATAGAAAATAGACTCGTATAGGCGTCACCCGAGCTAAGTTATTGCCATAACCTGAGACAATCAGGTTATGTGTTGGCCTACACTCACGAGGAACACTCCGGCAAAGGTGGACATGAGATAACCATGCAAACTTTAACCCTTGCCTGCCATACCCCTCTTGGTATTATTTCATTTGATAACCCTCATTTTACCGTATACCTTACTCTGACCCTCTTGTTGTCCTATCCCTCTACGTTACCGTCGTTTCCATAATTCTCACATTACTGTCTACCTAACTGTAACTCGTGTTGTAACCTATTTCCGTGCATAACCCTTTTTGTGGCCCACACTTGACTGTTGATATAAATCCCTCTCTAATCTTCTACGTTACCCTCGTCATTGTAACCCTCGTTTAACCATCAACTTTACTGTGACCCTCACTCTGCCAGATCGTTTTACGCTTTACTTTTTTTTATAACCTTGCTTTGCAATTACACCTACGTAACCGTTTCCATAACTCTCACTCAGAGTATTTATTTCAGTAAACATCGCTCTTACCCTCTACGTAAGCCGCGTTTACATGCACCGTTTAACCTCGGGGGGGAAAATACCCCCTGGGGTTGCCACCAGGAGGCAAATTTTGTGATGTATACAGTACACACAGGGGGTAAATTTTTGCCTCCTGGGGGGTATTGAGGCAAAATTTGCCCCAGCTAAATAGGTAGGGCAAATCTGGTTACCCCCAGGGGTAGTTATACCCCTTGGGGTTAACGTGTCATGTAAACGGTTTTTGGGGGGAGCAAACCAGAGAATGATTAGCAATCCATATAAGATAATCAAATTTTTTTCAATGGGTATCTTTCTTTTATCATTTTATGTTTTGTAATATTTCTAATCAACATAATAACTATGCAATGATAGCACAAACTTTCCTCAATTTGATATTATTCAAACTGAAATGAGTACGAAGTGAAGGTGGCGCAGAGCTTAAAAAAGGTTGATATGTCAAATGATGACATGACAAAAGACCTTTTTTAAAACTAGAAACCAAGCAGGAAGAACAACAAAGTAGATTTCAATCGCTATGAACTTTGATTGAGGGTCTAGGACAAAAACCACCTGGACAAAAACCACCTGACAAAGTCAAATAATGACAAAAGCAACCTAGGACAAAACCTACACGGACGAAACACACCTGGACAAAAACCACCGGGGAAAAAAAACAGGGCAAAAGTCATCCATTTATTATTGTATTATATGCTTTTAAACTGAATATGATAATACTTGATTATGATATCATAGGATATTATTTGGTCATATTATTCATTTACCAACAATTTTCATATATTTGCCATTTTTGGGTACGCTGTGTAAACTATCTGTACAAGGCTGCATTCCAGTGACAATTTGTTTTCCAGCCATGATGTTATACTAGCTCAAAGATGTCCTAAGATAACTATTTGACATTGTATTTATGCCCATGTTCTTGTACTCTTCAAATTGGAGGAATAAAATATTATATATATGTACATTGAAAAGGCAGTGCGCTGTTTTGTTCGTGCTTGTTTCTTGGCTTGCAATATCATTGAGTAGGATGATTAATTATTGAATCTATTTCACTCAAACTGACTATACAAATCAAGTATGTTTTGCAGGTTTTGATATAAACCATGCACATTTCCGTTTTACATCAAACTTCAACAATCCTTTGAATGTCACGTGGTCTTCCCTGAAATTCTTGCCATACATATGATCAATTATCTATAGTTAGATTACCGGTATGATTAAATATTGTGTTTTAGCCTTGATGAAATATCGTTATGTTTATATCTTACTTAAATATTATACTTAGCCTTAAATTGCTATATTGTATGTTACCAAACGCCATTGTTTCAATATTGACCCTGTCATTTTTTAGATATGGGTGGGTTTTGTCCTAGCTGAATTTGGTTTTGTTCGGATGGCTTTTGTCCTGGATCCTTGGCATTCGATTTAGAAAATTCTTGTGTACGCCAAATAACAGCTACATAATATTGAACTTATGAAAAAAGGAAAACATGAACTGGAATTAAAATCAATTATCGGTAGTCTTTAGAAACGAGAGAAAAATGTAAATGAGGGGACACAGAATAGCAGACTTGCTAAAAGGAAAACAAGGAAATGTTAAAAAAAAAGTTTTTTTTGAGTTATGTCTCATGACAACTTTGATGTTGATTGAATGAAGATTGCAAACTATGCAGTACTGAGGGGCTTGTCGAAACACTGACCTTTACCTGGATTTTGACGACGACATGCTTTTAGCTAACGTCCGGAAAGTAAATACATACTATTTCTTATACCCACAAATCGATTATTAGATGACAATGATGATGAATACCCCCTTTGCTTAAAACCAGTGTATTTTACCCCCGTGGGCAAACAGGTGCCATGTAAACGTAACTGCCTCGCTTCACCATTTACCTTACTGTAACCCTCATTCTGCCTTATCTGTGTATGTTTTACTCATATTCGTAGCCCTAACACTACCGTATACTTAACTGTTACCCTCACTTTGACCTTACCCTCTTTAACCCTCTTCTCCATATCCCTGGCTTTACAGTATACCTCACTAACCCTACTGTTACCCTCGCTTTGCCCTTACTCCCACGTAACCCTCCTTTTTATAACCATTGTTATTCTGTTAACCTAACTGTAACCCTTGCTTTTTCCAATCCGAATACATAACTGCGAGTATTAATACCTGTAACATCCCTCTAACCCTCTACCCAAGCCCCGCTTCACCATTTACCTTACTGTAACCCTCATTCTGCCTTTTCGGTCTAAATTTTACTCATTTTCGTAGCCTGATTTCTCGTCTGATCCGTTCTGCTCCAAGGAGGTGCAATACATTATTTACAGCTCGTGGCCATAAAAATAGATACTGAAGTAAGCGCCCCCTAGTTTCCGTCCAATGCATAATACATATAATGAAATTGAGACTTTATACTACAAATAGATTTGTTTCACCATGTAAAATTTCAATGTGTTTCTTTGATTATCTATTTGTTATAAAAAGTTAAAGACTGCTATCAACACTACATAAAATCAGGGGTTGCGTTTCTTAGGCATACAATAAAAGTTACCGTTATGGAAACGAGTGTTACGTAGAGGTTTAGAGTAAAGCGAGGGTCGCAGTTATGTATTCGCAATGGAAGGGTTATAGAAGCGAGGGTTAAGTAGAATGATTGGGAAAAGCAAGGGTTACAGTTAGGTAAACAGAATAGCAATGGTTATAAAAAGGTGGGTTACGTGGGTGTGAGGGCAAAGCGAGGGTAACAGTAGGGTTAGTGAGGTATACTGTAAAGCCAGGGATATAGACAAGAGGGTTATATTATAAGTTATAACATTGCATAGCGGGTTCCATAGGTATTTATTATTCCCGTGAAAGGTTAAAAATTGCTGAGGCACATGACAAAGATCAGGGTCACAAACTGGAAGTGTTGTTTTGAAAACTTAATCATCAATCGTGTCAGTGTTTTGCTTAGTCAGAGGAATTTCTTTTTATGAACACAGTTCTTGAAGCATAATTTCGATGTTAAACAACTTCTCTTGCAAGACAAACAAGGAAACATTGAATGGATACTGATATTTCAAATAAATGTGAACCTATTCTCATATGCATTGATCAAGAAAGCCTCGACACAATATTGACATTTTTTTCCACGAGAAACATTTTAAACACCATATCTTAGATTAATAAGGTAATTATGGCATTATACATGTATGGTTTTTTTGCCTTTATATAGCTTTCAATTACTTTGACTTTAGTTTGTATAAAGGTACATATTCTTTTTTTAGGTTACATCAATGTATTCCATGAAACATACTTTTCAAGGAGTTCAATCTGCACGCTCTTTTCATGACGGGGTATAAATTAGTTCAATTTGCACGCTTTGTTCGTGATTGGTTCATGGCGGGGTATAAATAATTTATCCTCCTTCTCAAGAGGGTGACATCAGTAGTTATCCAGGGTCACGTGAACCAATCAGAGATCGAGATTCTTACATGAGGTAGGATAAAGGGTTAGGTCAAAGTGAAGGTAACAGTTAAGTATACGGAAGTATTAGGGCTACGACAATTAGTAAAACATAGACAGATAAGGCAGAATGAATGTTACAGTAAGGTAAATGGTGAATTGAGGCTAACGTAGAGGGTTAGAGCGATGGGTTACAGAAATAAATACTCGCAGTTATGTATTCGCAATGAAAGGGTTATAGAAACGAGGGTTACGTAGGAGGATTGGGAAAAGCAAGGGTTACAGTTAGGTTAACAGAATAACAGTGGTTATAAAAAGGAGGGTTACGTGGGAGTAAGGGCAAAGCGAGGGTAACAGTAGGGTTAGTGAGGTATACTGTAAAGCCAGGGATGTGGAGAAGAGGGTTAAAGAGGGTAAGGTCAAAGTGAGAGTAACAGTTAAGTACACGGTAGTGTTAGGGCTACGAAAATGAGTAAAACATAGACAGATAAGGCAGAATGACGGTTACAGTAAGGTTTACGTAGAGGGTAAGAGTGATGGTTACAGAAATAAATACTCTGAGTGAGGGTTATGGAAACGGTTACGTAGGTGTAATTGCAAAGCAAGGTTATAAAAAAAAGTAAAGCGTAAAACGATCTGGCAGAGTGAGGGTCACAGTAAAGTTGATGGTTAAACGAGGGTTACAATGACGAGGGTAACGTAGAAGATTAGAGATATCAACAGTCAAGTGTGGGTCAGATAAAGGGTTATGCACGGAAATAGGTTACAACACGAGTTACAGTTAGGTAGACAGTAATGTGAGAAGTATGGAAACGACGGTAACATAGAGGGATAGGACAACAAGAGGGTCAGAGTAAGGTATACGGTAAAATGAGGGTTATCAAATGAAATAATACCAAGAGGGGTATGGCAGGCAAGGGTTAAAGTTTGCATGGTTATCTCATGTCCACCTTTGCCGGAGTGTTCCTCGTGAGTGTAGGCCAACACATAACCTGATTGTCTCAGGTTATGGCAATAACTTAGCTCGGGTGACGCCTATACGAGTCTATTTTCTATTACCTCTCTGTAGCGTGTTATCATTTACTCGGTATAGCATTAGGTTAGGTAAGAGAAACAAGGG
Organism: Steromphala cineraria; assembly: GCA_916613615.1. NCBI lineage: Eukaryota > Metazoa > Mollusca > Gastropoda > Trochida > Trochidae > Steromphala > Steromphala cineraria. The sequence goes on along the minus strand of OU744728.1, from coordinate 59,740,016 downwards.
TAACTTAGAGGGTTAAGTCGGGAATTAAAAATAAAAGTACGGTATTGAAACGAGAAAAGAGTAGAGTTTATGACACAGAGGAGGTTATTTAGTACAAAACAGGCCGATGACGAGAGGCTATGGCAAATCTACACAAAGGCGTAGCCCGAATAGAGTTCGTATCCATATTTTTCTAGGCGATTTGGGTATTTATTTGGTTTACACTCCCACCGATAATCCTGTTTTCTAACTAAGTTACATATAAACATTATTTCCTATGCATACTCATTGCTCTGACATTCTTTGCGGGTCTAATATGTCTTGACTGAAGGACAAAATATATATTTATATAACAAATCTGAGTTAGCTTTCAAAAGTATTAACTTGATTCCTTAAATAGTCATAGAGTGTTTAATTTTGCTGTAGATATATAGTTATATACAACAAAAAAACACGCAATACTGGCATGGCATAACCGAATCACTTTGAATATATACAATGTAGAGGTCCCGGGTTCGAATCCAACTCATGTTCATACATGATACAATTAGAGTTTCACAAAGCCCTTTGTTTTGAGTTGGTATACCATCTACAAACTGACCAAAGCAGATAAAAAAACCCACCAAGAATGACGTCGATTAAAGCATACATTGTATATCTTTAAATTTCACTAAAAAAGCTCTACAAATGTTCCTTAATAACTAAACATGAATCTGAAATGTGGTGTGCATACTGAATGTTATATTATATTTACCTTTAATTTGAATATACTTAGAAAAGATGAGCATATTCCTTATTGGTTTACTTAGTGTTGGTTTTTGGGACATTACGGTATGACCGCCTCTATGTAATATAACGTATGATACCTCATTGGATGGGCAATTGAATTACCTTTAATTTGAGTATAATTAGAAGGTGGTGCACGTATTCCTTGGTACCTTCAGAAATTTTTGTTTGAAGAACTACAATAAAGGGTTACATAGTGTTGGTTTTGGGGAGATTACGGTATGACCGCCTCTATGTAATATAACGTATGATACCTCATTGGATGGGCAATTGAATTACCTTTAATTTGAGTATACTTAGAAGGTGGTGCACGTATTCCTTGGTACCTTCAGAATTTTTTGTTTGAATAAAAGGGTTACTTAGTGTTGGTTTTTGGGACATTACGGTATGACCGCCTCTATGTAATATAACGTATGATACCTCATTGGATGGGCAATTTAATTACCTTTAATATGAGTATACTTAGAAGGTGGTGCACGTATTCCTTGGTACCTTCAGAATTTTTGTTTGAATAAAAGGGTTACTTAGTGTTGGTTTTTGGGACATTACGGTATGACCGCCTCTATGTTATATAACGTATGATACCTCATTGGATGGGCAATTGAATTACCTTTAATTTGAGTATAATTAGAAGGTGGTGCACGTATTCCTTGGTACCTTCAGATTTTTTTGTTTGAAGAACTACAATAAAGGGTTACATAGTGTTGGTTTTGGGGAGATTACGGTATGACCGCCTCTATGTAATATAACGTATGATAACTCATTGGATGGGCAATTGAATTACCTTTAATTTGAGTATACTTAGAAAGTGGTGCACGTATTCCTTGGTACCTTCAGAATTTTTTGTTTGAAAAAAAGGGTTACTTAGTGTTGGTTTTTGGGACATTACGGTATGACCGCCTCTATGTAATATAACGTATGATACCTCATTAAATGGGCAATTGAAATACCTTTAATTTGAGTATAATTAGAAGGTGGTGCACGTATTCCTTGGAACCTTCAGAATTTTTTGTTTGAATAAAAGGGTTACTTATAAAAATTAGTGTTGGTTTTGGGGACATTACGGTATGACCGCCTCTATGTAATATAACGTATGATACCTCATTGGATGGGCAATTGAATTACCTTTAATTTGAGTATACTTAGAAGGTGGTGCACGTATTCCTTGGTACCTTCAGAATTTTTTGTTTGAATAAAAGGGTTACTTAGTGTTGTTTTTTTGGGACATTACGGTATGACCGCCTCTATGTAATATAACGTATGATACCTCATTGGATGGGCAATTGAATTACCTTAAATTTGAGTATAATTAGAAGGTGGTGCACGTTTTCCTTGGTACCTTCAGAATTTTTGTTTAAATAAAATGGTTACTTAGTGTTGGTTTTTGGGACATTACGGTATGACCGCCTCTATGTTTTATAACGTATGATACCTCATTGGATGGGCAATTGAATTACCTTTAATTTGAGTATAATTAGAAGGTGGTGCACGTATTCCTTGGTACCTTCAGAATTTTTTGTTTGAAGAACTACAATAAAGGGTTACATAGTGTTGGTTTTGGGGAGATTACGGTATGACCGCCTCTATGTAATATAACGTATGATACCTCATTGGATGGGCAATTGAACTACCTTTAATTTGAGTATACTTAGAAGGTGGTGCACGTATTCCTTGGTACCTTCAGAATTTTTTGTTTGAATAAAAGGGTTACTTAGTGTTGGTTTTTAGGACATTACGGTATGACCGCCTCTATGTAATATAACGTATGATACCTCATTGGATGGGCAATTGAATTACCTTTAATATGAGTATACTTAGAAGGTGGTGCACGTATTCCTTGGTACCTTCAGAATTTGTTGTTTGAAAGAACTGCAATATAGGGTTACATAGTGTTGGTTTTGGGGAGATTACGGTATGACCGCCTCTATGTAATATAACGTATGATACCTCATTGGATGGGCAATTTAATTACCTTCAATATGAGTATACTTAGAAGGTGGTGCACGTATTCCTTGGTACCTCCCGAATTTTTTGTTTGAATAAAAGGGTTACTTAGTGTTGGTTTTGGGGACATTACGGTATGACCGCCTCTATGTAATATAACGTATGATACCTCATTGGATGGGCAATTGAATTACCTTTAATTTGAGTATACTTAGAAGGTGGTGCACGTATTCCTTGGTACCTTCAGAATTTGTTGTTTGAAAAAACTACAATATAGGGTTACATATTGTTTGTTTTGGGGAGATTACGGTATGACTGCCTCTATGTAATATAACGTATGATACCTCATTGGATGGGCAATTGAATTACCTTTAATTTGAGTATAATGAGAAGGTGGTGCACGTATTCCTTGGTACCTTCAGAATTTTTTGTTTGAATAAAAGGGTTACTTAGTGTTGGTTTTTGGGACATTACGGTATGACCGCCTCTATGTAATATAACGTATGATACCTCATTGGATGGGCAATTGAATTACCTTTTATTTGAGTATACTTAGAAGGTGGTGCACGTATTCCTTGGTACCTTCAGAATTTTTTGTTTGAATAAAAGGGTTACTTAGTGTTGGTTTTTGGGACATTACGGTATGACCGCCTCTATGTAATATAACGTATGATACCTCATTGGATGGGCAATTGAATTACCTTTAATTTGAGTATAATTAGAAGGTGGTGCACGTATTCCTTGGTACCTTCAGAAATTTTTGTTTGAAGAACTACAATAAAGGGTTACATAGTGTTGGTTTTGGGGAGATTACGGTATGACCGCCTCTATGTAATATAACGTATGATACCTCATTGGATGGGCAATTTAATTACCTTTAATATGAGTATACTTAGAAGGTGGTGCACGTATTCCTTGGTACCTCCAGAATTTTTTGTTTGAATAAAAGGGTTACTTAGTGTTGATTTTTTGGGAAATTACGGTATGACCGCCTCTATGTAATATAACGTATGATACCTCATTGGATGGGCAATTGAATTACCTTTAATTTGAGTATAATTAGAAGGTGGTGCACGTATTCCTTGGTACCTTCAGAATTTTATGTTTGAATAAAAGGGTTACTTAGTGTTGGTTTTGGGGACATTACGGTATGACCGCCTCTATGTAATATAACGTATGATACCTCATTGGATGGGCAATTGAATTACCTTTAATTTGAGTATACTTAGAAGGTGGTGCACGTATTCCTTGGTACCTTCAGAATTTGTTGTTTGAAAAAACTACAATATAGGGTTACATATTGTTTGTTTTGGGGAGATTACGGTATGACTGCCTCTATGTAATATAACATATGATACCTCATTGGATGGGCAATTGAATTACCTTTAATATGAGTATACTTAGAAGGTGGTGCACGTATTCCTTGGTACCTTCAGAATTTTTTGTTTGAATAAAAGGGTTACTTAGTGTTGGTTTTTGGGACATTACGGTATGACCGCCTCTATGTTATATAACGTATGATACCTCATTGGATGGGCTATTGAATTACCTTTACTTTGAGTATAATTAGAAGGTGGTGCACGTATTCCTTGGTACCTTCAGATTTTTTTGTTTGAAAGAACTACAATTAAGGGTTACATAGTGTTGGTTTTGGGGAGATTACAGTATGACCGCCTCTATGTAATATAACGTATGATACCTCATTGGATGGGCAATTGAATTACCTTTAATTTGAGTATAATGAGAAGGTGGTGCACGTATTCCTTGGTACCTTCAGAATTTTTTGTTTGAATAAAAGGGTTACTTAGTGTTGGTTTTTGGGACATTACGGTATGACCGCCTCTATGTAATATAACGTATGATACCTCATTGGATGGGCAATTGAATTACCTTTAATTTGAGTATACTTAGAAGGTGGTGCACGTATTCCTTGGTACCTTCAGAATTTTTTGTTTGAATAAAAGGGTTACTTAGTGTTGGTTTTTGGGACATTACGGTATGACCGCCTCTATGTAATATAACGTATGATACCTCATTGGATGGGCAATTGAATTACCTTTAATTTGAGTATAATTAGAAGGTGGTGCACGTATTCCTTGGTACCTTCAGAAATTTTTGTTTGAAGAACTACAATAAAGGGTTACATAGTGTTGGTTTTGGGGAGATTACGGTATGACCGCCTCTATGTAATATAACGTATGATACCTCATTGGATGGGCAATTGAATTACCTTTAATTTGAGTATACTTAGAAGGTGGTGCACGTATTCCTTGGTACCTTCAGAATTTTTTGTTTGAATAAAAGGGTTACTTAGTGTTGGTTTTGGGGACATTACGGTATGACCGCCTCTATGTAATATAACGTATGATACCTCATTGGATGGGCAATTGAATTACCTTTAATTTGAGTATAATTAGAAGGTGGTGCACGTATTCCTTGGAACCTTCAGAATTTTTTGTTTGAATAAAAGGGTTACTTAGTGTTGTTTTTTTGGGACATTACGGTATGACCGCCTCTATGTAATATAACGTATGATACCTCATTGGATGGGCAATTGAATTACCTTAAATTTGAGTATAATTAGAAGGTGGTGCACGTATTCCTTGGTACCTTCAGAATTTTTGTTTAAATAAAAGGGTTACTTAGTGTTGGTTTTTGGGACATTACGGTATGACCGCCTCTATGTTTTATAACGTATGATACCTCATTGGATGGGCAATTGAATTACCTTTAATTTGAGTATAATTAGAAGGTGGTGCACGTATTCCTTGGTACCTTCAGAATTTTTTGTTTGAAAAAAAGGGTTACTTAGTGTTGGTTTTTGGGACATTACGGTATGACCGCCTCTATGTAATATAACGTATGATACCTCATTGGATGGGCAATTGAATTACCTTTAATTTGAGTATAATTAGAAGGTGGTGCACGTATTCCTTGGAACCTTCAGAATTTTTTGTTTGAATAAAAGGGTTACTTATAAAAATTAGTGTTGGTTTTGGGGAGATTACGGTATGACCGCCTCTATGTAATATAACGTATGATAGCTCATTGGATGGGCAATTGAATTACCTTTAATTTGAGTATACTTAGAAGGTGGTGCACGTATTCCTTGGTACCTTCAGAATTTTTTGTTTGAATAAAAGGGTTACTTAGTGTTGTTTTTTTGGGACATTACGGTATGACCGCCTCTATGTAATATAACGTATGATACCTCATTGGATGGGCAATTGAATTACCTTAAATTTGAGTATAATTAGAAGGTGGTGCACGTATTCCTTGGTACCTTCAGAATTTTTGTTTAAATAAAAGGGTTACTTAGTGTTGGTTTTTGGGACATTACGGTATGACCGCCTCTATGTTTTATAACGTATGATACCTCATTGGATGGGCAATTGAATTACCTTTAATTTGAGTATAATTAGAAGGTGGTGCACGTATTCCTTGGTACCTTCAGAATTTTTTGTTTGAAGAACTACAATAAAGGGTTACATAGTGTTGGTTTTTGGGAGATTACGGTATGACCGCCTCTATGTAATATAACGTATGATACCTCATTGGATGGGCAATTGAACTACCTTTAATTTGAGTATACTTAGAAGGTGGTGCACGTATTCCTTGGTACCTTCAGAATTTTTTGTTTGAATAAAAGGGTTACTTAGTGTTGGTTTTTAGGACATTACGGTATGACCGCCTCTATGTAATATAACGTATGATACCTCATTAGATGGGCAATTGAATTACCTTTAATTTGACTATACTTAGAAGGTGGTGCACGTATTCCTTGGTACCTTCAGAATTTGTTGTTTGAAAGAACTGCAATATAGGGTTACATAGTGTTGGTTTTGGGGAGATTACGGTATGACCGCCTCTATGTAATATAACGTATGATACCTCATTGGATGGGCAATTTAATTACCTTTAATATGAGTATACTTAGAAGGTGGTGCACGTATTCCTTGGTACCTCCAGAATTTTTTGTTTGAATAAAAGGGTTACTTAGTGTTGATTTTTTGGGACATTACGGTATGACCGCCTCTATGTAATATAACGTATGATACCTCATTGGATGGGCAATTGAATTACCTTTAATTTGAGTATAATTAGAAGGTGGTGCACGTATTCCTTGGTACCTTCAGAATTTTTTGTTTGAATAAAAGGGTTACTTAGTGTTGGTTTTGGGGACATTACGGTATGACCGCCTCTATGTAATATAACGTATGATACCTCATTGGATGGGCAATTGAACTACCTTTAATTTGAGTATACTTAGAAGGTGGTGCACGTATTCCTTGGTACCTTCAGAATTTGTTGTTTGAAAAAACTACAATATAGGGTTACATATTGTTTGTTTTGGGGAGATTACGGTATGACTGCCTCTATGTAATATAACGTATGATACCTCATTGGATGGGCAATTGAATTACCTTTAATATGAGTATACTTAGAAGGTGGTGCACGTATTCCTTGGTACCTTCAGAATTTTTTGTTTGAATAAAAGGGTTACTTAGTGTTGGTTTTTGGGACATTACGGTATGACCGCCTCTATGTTATATAACGTATGATACCTCATTGGATGGGCTATTGAATTACCTTTACTTTGAGTATAATTAGAAGGTGGTGCACGTATTCCTTGGTACCTTCAGATTTTTTTGTTTGAAAGAACTACAATTAAGGGTTACATAGTGTTGGTTTTGGGGAGATTACAGTATGACCGCCTCTATGTAATATAACGTATGATACCTCATTGGATGGGCAATTGAATTACCTTTAATTTGAGTATAATGAGAAGGTGGTGCACGTATTCCTTGGTACCTTCAGAATTTTTTGTTTGAATAAAAGGGTTACTTAGTGTTGGTTTTTGGGACATTACGGTATGACCGCCTCTATGTAATATAACGTATGATACCTCATTGGATGGGCAATTGAATTACCTTTAATTTGAGTATACTTAGAAGGTGGTGCACGTATTCCTTGGTACCTTCAGAATTTTTTGTTTGAATAAAAGGGTTACTTAGTGTTGGTTTTTGGGACATTACGGTATGACCGCCTCTATGTAATATAAAGTATGATACCTCATTGGATGGGCAATTGAATTACCTTTTATTTGAGTATACTTAGAAGGTGGTGCACGTATTCCTTGGTACCTTCAGAATTTTTTGTTTGAATAAAAGGGTTACTTAGTGTTGGTTTTTGGGACATTACGGTATGACCGCCTCTATGTAATATAACGTATGATACCTCATTGGATGGGCAATTGAATTACCTTTAATTTGAGTATAATTAGAAGGTGGTGCACGTATTCCTTGGTACCTTCAGAATTTTTTGTTTGAATAAAAGGGTTACTTATAAAAATTAGTGTTGGTTTTGGGGACATTACGGTATGACCGCCTCTATGTAATATAACGTATGATACCTCATTGGATGGGCAATTGAATTACCTTTAATTTGAGTATACTTAGAAGGTGGTGCACGTATTCCTTGGTACCTTCAGAATTTTTTGTTTGAATAAAAGGGTTACTTAGTGTTGTTTTTTTGGGACATTACGGTATGACCGCCTCTATGTAATATAACGTATGATACCTCATTGGATGGGCAATTGAATTACCTTAAATTTGAGTATAATTAGAAGGTGGTGCACGTATTCCTTGGTACCTTCAGATTTTTTGTTTAAATAAAAGGGTTACTTAGTGTTGGTTTTTGGGACATTACGGTATGACCGCCTCTATGTTTTATAACGTATGATACCTCATTGGATGGGCAATTGAATTACCTTTAATTTGAGTATAATTAGAAGGTGGTGCACGTATTCCTTGGTACCTTCAGATTTTTTTGTTTGAAAGAACTACAATTAAGGGTTACATAGTGTTGGTTTTGGGGAGATTACGGTATGACCGCCTCTATGTAATATAACGTATGATAGCTCATTGGATGGGCAATTGAATTACCTTTAATTTGAGTATACTTAGAAAGTGGTGCACGTATTCCTTGGTACCTTCAGAATTTTTTGTTTGAAAAAAAGGGTTACTTAGTGTTGGTTTTTGGGACATTACGGTATGACCGCCTCTATGTAATATAACGTATGATACCTCATTGGATGGGCAATTGAATTACCTTTAATTTGAGTATAATTAGAAGGTGGTGCACGTATTCCTTGGAACCTTCAGAATTTTTTGTTTGAATAAAAGGGTTACTTATAAAAATTAGTGTTGGTTTTGGGGACATTACGGTATGACCGCCTCTATGTAATATAACGTATGATACCTCATTGGATGGGCAATTGAATTACCTTTAATTTGAGTATACTTAGAAGGTGGTGCACGTATTCCTTGGTACCTTCAGAATTTTTTGTTTGAATAAAAGGGTTACTTAGTGTTGTTTTTTTGGGACATTACGGTATGACCGCCTCTATGTAATATAACGTATGATACCTAATTGGATGGGCAATTGAATTACCTTAAATTTGAGTATAATTAGAAGGTGGTGCACGTATTCCTTGGTACCTTCAGAATTTTTGTTTAAATAAAAGGGTTACTTAGTGTTGGTTTTTGGGACATTACGGTATGACCGCCTCTATGTTTTATAACGTATGATACCTCATTGGATGGGCAATTGAATTACCTTTAATTTGAGTATAATTAGAAGGTGGTGCACGTATTCCTTGGTACCTTCAGAATTTTTTGTTTGAAGAACTACAATAAAGGGTTACATAGTGTTGGTTTTTGGGAGATTACGGTATGACCGCCTCTATGTAATATAACGTATGATACCTCATTGGATGGGCAATTGAACTACCTTTAATTTGAGTATACTTAGAAGGTGGTGCACGTATTCCTTGGTACCTTCAGAATTTTTTGTTTGAATAAAAGGGTTACTTAGTGTTGGTTTTTAGGACATTACGGTATGACCGCCTCTATGTAATATAACGTATGATACCTCATTAGATGGGCAATTGAATTACCTTTAATTTGACTATACTTAGAAGGTGATGCACGTATTCCTTGGTACCTTCAGAATTTGTTGTTTGAAAGAACTGCAATATAGGGTTACATAGTGTTGGTTTTGGGGAGATTACGGTATGACCGCCTCTATGTAATATAACGTATGATACCTCATTGGATGGGCAATTTAATTACCTTTAATATGAGTATACTTAGAAGGTGGTGCACGTATTCCTTGGTACCTCCAGAATTTTTTGTTTGAATAAAAGGGTTACTTAGTGTTGATTTTTTGGGACATTACGGTATGACCGCCTCTATGTAATATAACGTATGATACCTCATTGGATGGGCAATTGAATTACCTTTAATTTGAGTATAATTAGAAGGTGGTGCACGTATTCCTTGGTACCTTCAGAATTTTTTGTTTGAATAAAAGGGTTACTTAGTGTTGGTTTTGGGGACATTACGGTATGACCGCCTCTATGTAATATAACGTATGATACCTCATTGGATGGGCAATTGAACTACCTTTAATTTGAGTATACTTAGAAGGTGGTGCACGTATTCCTTGGTACCTTCAGAATTTGTTGTTTGAAAAAACTACATTATAGGGTTACATATTGTTTGTTTTGGGGAGATTACGGTATGACTGCCTCTATGTAATATAACGTATGATACCTCATTGGATGGGCAATTGAATTACCTTTAATATGAGTATACTTAGAAGGTGGTGCACGTATTCCTTGGTACCTTCAGAATTTTTTGTTTGAATAAAAGGGTTACTTAGTGTTGGTTTTTGGGACATTACGGTATGACCGCCTCTATGTTATATAACGTATGATACCTCATTGGATGGGCTATTGAATTACCTTTACTTTGAGTATAATTAGAAGGTGGTGCACGTATTCCTTGGTACCTTCAGATTTTTTTGTTTGAAAGAACTACAATTAAGGGTTACATAGTGTTGGTTTTGGGGAGATTACAGTATGACCGCCTCTATGTAATATAACGTATGATACCTCATTGGATGGGCAATTTAATTACCTTTAATTTGAGTATACTTAGAAGGTGGTGCACGTATTCCTTGGTACCTCCAGAATTTTTTGTTTGAATAAAAGGGTTACTTAGTGTTGATTTTTTGGGACATTACGGTATGACCGCCTCTATGTAATATAACGTATGATACCTCATTGGATGGGCAATTGAATTACCTTTAATTTGAGTATAATTAGAAGGTGGTGCACGTATTCCTTGGTACCTTCAGAATTTTTTGTTTGAATAAAAGGGTTACTTAGTGTTGGTTTTGGGGACATTACGGTATGACCGCCTCTATGTAATATAACGTATGATACCTCATTGGATGGGCAATTGAACTACCTTTAATTTGAGTATACTTAGAAGGTGGTGCACGTATTCCTTGGTACCTTCAGAATTTGTTGTTTGAAAAAACTACATTATAGGGTTACATATTGTTTGTTTTGGGGAGATTACGGTATGACTGCCTCTATGTAATATAACGTATGATACCTCATTGGATGGGCAATTGAATTACCTTTAATATGAGTATACTTAGAAGGTGGTGCACGTATTCCTTGGTACCTTCAGAATTTTTTGTTTGAATAAAAGGGTTACTTAGTGTTGGTTTTTGGGACATTACGGTATGACCGCCTCTATGTTATATAACGTATGATACCTCATTGGATGGGCTATTGAATTACCTTTACTTTGAGTATAATTAGAAGGTGGTGCACGTATTCCTTGGTACCTTCAGATTTTTTTGTTTGAAAGAACTACAATTAAGGGTTACATAGTGTTGGTTTTGGGGAGATTACAGTATGACCGCCTCTATGTAATATAACGTATGATACCTCATTGGATGGGCAATTGAATTACCTTTAATTTGAGTATAATGAGAAGGTGGTGCACGTATTCCTTGGTACCTTCAGAATTTTTTGTTTGAATAAAAGGGTTACTTAGTGTTGGTTTTTGGGACATTACGGTATGACCGCCTCTATGTAATATAACGTATGATACCTCATTGGATGGGCAATTGAATTACCTTTAATTTGAGTATACTTAGAAGGTGGTGCACGTATTCCTTGGTACCTTCAGAATTTTTTGTTTGAATAAAAGGGTTACTTAGTGTTGGTTTTTGGGACATTACGGTATGACCGCCTCTATGTAATATAAAGTATGATACCTCATTGGATGGGCAATTGAATTACCTTTTATTTGAGTATACTTAGAAGGTGGTGCACGTATTCCTTGGTACCTTCAGAATTTTTTGTTTGAATAAAAGGGTTACTTAGTGTTGGTTTTTGGGACATTACGGTATGACCGCCTCTATGTAATATAACGTATGATACCTCATTGGATGGGCAATTGAATTACCTTTAATTTGAGTATAATTAGAAGGTGGTGCACGTATTCCTTGGTACCTTCAGAAATTTTTGTTTGAAGAACTACAATAAAGGGTTACATAGTGTTGGTTTTGGGGAGATTACGGTATGACCGCCTCTATGTAATATAACGTATGATACCTCATACCTTATTTGAGTATACTTAGAAGGTGGTGCACGTATTCCTTGGTACCCTAGGTCGACTTTTCTGAATAAGTAACTGGAAAAACTGAATATCGAATAAGGAATAAGGAATATGTAACCAATTTCACACTGCCGTTGTGCCATGTATTTGTGCATAGCTCGCATTGTGCTTGTGTTAAGATCTCGCTGGACTAAGACGTCAAATACTATCTGCGATGGACTTTTTATTTTTTACAATGGCATACATTCTCGAACAGCAGGCATCACACATAAACTGAAGTACAAAAGAAAGTACACACCCACAGATTTTCATATTATTTCATATTCATTTACAAAGTAGCATTTTTTTATGCTCTATCCTAATGTTACGAACGGAAAAAATGAAATTATATCGTAATCCGAGGCATGTCAGTACAGGTAAAAGTGATTTTTTTGAAATCACGATTTTGTTTTCAATTTCTACATGACTTGGGCGCGCTAAGAGTATAAAAACCACTGAATTATAACATTCACTACGAGTGTTCCGAAAAAAGCACGAGAAAATGCCAAGTTTAACAGCAGCAGAGCGAGAAAGAGTCGTTGGAATGTCTGAAGTTGGAGTTTCAAACAGCCAAATTGCCAGAAGGTTTGGCCACACCAGACAAACGGTCATTCGACCGCTTCAACGTCATAACCAGACTGGCCAGACATCGGACCGTCCTAGAAGTGGAAGATCGAGGGTGACAACCCCCCCTGAAGACCGTTATCTGCGCACACTGCATCTGCGCATCAGATTCGTCACAATGGCGTCAACGGCAGCGACGGGGTTAGGACACCACATCAGCAGAAACACTGTCATGAGACGTCTTCGAGCTGCCGGTATTCGGGCTTACCGACCGTTCCTCGGAATGACCCTGACTCGCGAACATCGCCTGGACCATCTACACTGGGCAAGGAGAGTGAGACGCTGGCAACGTCGTGATTTGGCAAGAGTGATCTTCAGCGACGAAAGTCGATTCAACCTCTTCACAGCAAACGGCAGAGTGAGGATTTACAGGCGTAGAGGCGAGAGACAGGCTGCAGCGAGAAGTGGTACCCTATGGCGGTGGCAGCATCATGGTCTGGGGCGGGATCTGCGGCGACCAGAAGACCGATTTGGTGACAATGCGTCAAACCCTTACAGCCCAGAGATACAGGGATCAAGTGTTGCAGCCTGTGGTTGTCCCTTTCATATAGAGGCAGAACCAAGGGATGACTTACCAACACGATAACGTCAGACCACAAACTGCCAGGATCACCATGGACTTCCTAAACCAACAAAACATCCAGGTTTTGCCTTGGCCATCACGTTCCCCTGATTTATCCCCCATCGAGCATCTTTGGGACCATTTGGGAAGACGACTTAGACGTCGCCTAGAGCAACCAGTCAACCTACAACAGCTGGAACAGGCACTTCATGAACAGTGGCAAGGTGTCCCTAATAACGTCATCTGACGTCTGTCTTTCTCAATGAGGAGACGTGTCTTTGCTTGCATTAACAGTAATTGGGTCACACCCGATACTAACTCCTCATGTATGGACATCAAACCACGGAATATTGCAGAAACAATGAGTGTAAATTTCAAATTATACCCCTAGTGGACACTATGAGAAGTAGAGAAGTGATGTGTGAAGTGAGAAGTAAATACCGGTCCTTGCCATGTTTGAAAATGGTTCACTATTAATATTATACCTTTGAAATGCTGGAAATTTTGTCTTGTTGTCTTTTATTAACAAATTACTTGGGTGTGTACTTTCTTTTGTACTTCAGTTTATATATGTCATTTCTTTGAAAAGAATCAATAAAGCCAAATATCAGTCTAAGTAAACCTAGCCTCAATATTATCCGTTTCACTTCTATACTGAGTCTAGAAAGGCTTGGTTGAGAGTCGCGTCAGCCCACGTGACCAAGTTGACCAATCAGAACTGAGCTTACCAAGCCACAATAGTCTGCCTTCGCACGTATAACGTTGGAAGGTCATAGGTCGCAGAAAGGTCGGCTGACGCGACCCTCTATTAGACCTTTTTAGACTCAGTATAGAAATGAAACGGATAATATTGAGGCTAGGTTTACTTAGACTGGCCAAATATCACCTTATTGTATGTTCAAATTTAAAATCAAATCAAATGTAATTATTGAATTAATACATAACCTTTTGCCATACTACTCACTTTCAGTTGCCACCCCACTACCGCTTTATCATTTACTTGACTCTTTCTTTTGCTTACATGAAATTTCTCCTATTTTATTAGCTTATCAGTTCTAAATAAGTCCCTAACTTTTATATTTTTGGGAGCTTACTATTCCTTCAGTGCTGTATATAACATTCAATGCGATACACAAGACATTTTAAGCACTAAAACACTCCCTTAATACACTCTCTTAATAACTGTTTCGCAGATAAACCTTATGAACCGTTAAATATGAAAGAACTATAACTGTAAACGCAAAGAAAATAATAAAAGCCCAGGTAAAGATGGCTTTCCAGTTTTTTTATTTTTTGGAAAAACTTAAGGTTTGGATTTACAGATTTGTTCAGGAAGTTTTGAATTTTTTTTTATCGTATACAATGAATAGATACGTTATAACTTGCATTCCAAATCAAAATTAAACACACACACACACACTATCGGTGGGACAATATGCCGATGATAGTCAATTATATCTTGATTGATCTGAAACTAGGCTTACAGCAGCTCTTTAAACGTTACATAACCTCTACAAAATGTCTGGTATAAACAAAAACATGTTATCTGGATTGGATCAATGATTGAAAGCAAAGTACAATTTTACCCAGAGAGTAGTTTAGAACAGCACGAAGGTTACTTTATCACCCTTTGAATATATCTCAATCCTAAAACTCATGGCAAATCAACAAAAGAAAAAGACTAGAAATTATCAACAGACCTCTTGCGGTGGAAAAGAGAAAAATAACATTACACGCGAAAATAGTTGTACAAACACTTGTAATATAAAATCTAGTACATCTTTTATGCCTACTCCACCAACAGATTTCATTCAAAGCATACTGTCCCCTTTAACATTGACACTATGGGGAAAACTATTTTATTGAAGAAAATAGAAGAGCATACTTTGCATGATCGATTTAGACTAATCTTACGCATTGATTCTGCACAAAAAAGTGATATGAGCAGATTTAGAATTCACGCTAGTGGTCAGCGAAAATTAACTGTGGGCACAATTTAAGTCAATTAGCATTGGCATGCCCTGACTTAAGAAAATCCGTATATAGCGCTTTGGCTTGCGCAAACAAATACCTTATGTGGCATGGTAAGAGGGACACGGCATGGAAACGGCAACCATATGTTGATAAAAGAAAAAAGTGGACAGACATCAAATCGGTTAATGAAATTAGATTATCCTGTCTTAGAATATTAAATAAACATTCAATTTATAATCAATAGAAATTTTTCAATTCTCTTGTATTTTTATGTGGTCACAAATGAATAATCATACAGCAGTTGACAACCCATTACTTGAATTTACGTCATGACTGCTATACCATTAGTGAAACATTTGTTTCGTATCAGGGCGAAAGATAAGGAAACTACAACAAAGGTGTTGGACAGGGAAGAGTTATGTCCTCTTGTTGTTTTTATCTCGTTTTGTTATAAATGATTTGATTATATCATTAACACTAGCCAACTGTGGTATTCATGTCTTTGGAAGAGAGTTTCGTCTGTCTTGCTTGCTGACGATACTTTACCCTTAAGCACATGTCCCGGAGACATGCAGACATCTCTTAACATTTTGCTAGACTTTACAAGCTCTTGATAAGAGATCAACCTCAATATCTACTATTGCAAATTCGGGGTTTTTCTTGGACGTGTATGTAACATCGATGGTAATAATTTTTCAAAACACATATTCTGTGCTTCTTTCACAGTTCTTCAAACCAACAACATGTGTGGTAATCTCATATCAATTTCTAAAAATATAATCTTTATAACTATGTTGACAATTCATTGCTAAAGGTACATTTCCTCCTAAACATGTCTGGAGAAGAATTGTAAATATTACTGTACATAATTATGAAGAGCAACTTTGGCGACCGCAATCTGCATATCGGTTGAACATGGCATTTTATACATTAATTCATACTACACTGTCTTACCAAGATCTGTCGCAACTTGCATAGAAATACCCTGACTATGAACATAACTTCCAATTCTATGTCAAAATTTCATCAAGAGTGCACTCTTTGTGATAATAACACTTTTGATTATGATTTTCATATACTTCTCTATTGCACTTTTCTCTTCTACCATGGAACGATTTATTTACTTTTCTAAAAGACAAGTTTGACGTTGAAACTTTTGTCATTCTTGAAATGCAAGAAGAAGTAGACATGCTTACATTTCTCTTCGGAGCAAAAATAATTATTCTTTGAAAAATACCTCACTGTATGAAGGTATTCTTTTACGCATTTCACTGTGTGCTTATGAGCTGAAACTACATCTCCTTAACTCTTACACTGAATTAATATTTTGTACCCATGAAATTACGTACTAAGTAAATATTGTACATGAAATGTATTTATCTCTGAATAAAGATGATAATTCATTTCTGATGACAAGCCACTCAAAGTGCGAGAAAACTGAATTAAGAAGAAGCAGAAGAAATATGAAATTTTGTACTTAACATGTTACAATATTAGACTTTCAATACAGATTCATTAATAGAGCGATTTAAACTAGAAAAGAGCTGTTGCAAATGAAGTAAAAGATACAATTATTGCCCTTTTTTCAGGCACTGAACCTGAAAACATTAGGCATGTTAAATGTACAAAGGTTTAAACCTTTATAACATTTTGATAATATCTCTGATTTTGATATTTATTTTGCAAAAGCCAGGTCAGCCTATTAGTTTCATACATTATTCTATTACCCAAAAATATATCATATCGCGGTTAACAAACAGAACGAATATATATGTAGCTAATATTTTATGGGCGCTTCATCATATAAACTGGTCAAGTATTATATAACCATGCTGTAATACTTGAATGTTTCCAAATGTATATCTACTGAATTGATATGAATAAATTTGGATAAACAGAAATAGCTCTGGAAACAATCCCCCCTCTCAACAAGCTTTTAGATACCTACCGAAATATCAAAGATAACCAAAGATAGCCTGGTTGGGTCATCTGGTCAATCGTATGCACTTGTCATACCACACCAACGAAGACAGTGACCATACATTTGAAATACCTACTGTTGACCGAAAAAACAAAATATCATACTTTATAGAAATTAACCAGGTTGAGGTTATCACAGGATAAGTAGCCTAATAATCTACCACTTCAAATCCCAACACCAACGTTACAAGCTAACTGGACAAGAAGCTTGTTCTATTGTGGCATACATACTGGAACACTCATGTCACTTCTTTGAGAAAATCAATAATGCCACATGTCAACCTGTACATTCAAATTTAAACCCAAATCAAATGTGATTATTCCATAGATTTATTACCCATATGGTTGAAAATAAGTAGTGACATTAGTAGCTTGAGTACACATATCACTGTTGCCTAGCAACGATTGTTGAAACTCCTTTCCCAAATTTATTAGCCTGTGATATCATAACACCATTGTCCTTGACGTCACTTAAACCGGCCGTCACTTAAACCGGCCGTCACAAGGTAAGCGGAAAGTTTCTTGGATATTTCAAAGATCTTAAAATTGAATAAAATCGGCAATAACAAAATTATTACCCTCGGAAGTGTGTCATATGAATTTTACGAAACTTTGCAAATTTGCATATAACCCTCGCTCTCGCTCGGGCAGTACAAAAATTCACACTCGTTTAGTAAAGGTCAAATGACACACTTTCTCGGGTAAAAATCTCTATATATGTCGCACACTTAAACCGTTTGCCGTTCATATATTCTTACTTTCAGTTGCCATCCTACTTTCTTTTTCTTACATGGAATTTCTCCTATCTCAGTTTATAACTTTTTAATAACTCCCCAACTTTTAGTTTTTAGAAAGTTTGCTGATTCTTCTAAAATTCATGTTTCCTTGTATTTTGTTTACGTTTTAGTAAAATAATAGCAAACTCCCCTTCACATCCTAAGTCGCAGCCGACCTAAAACTAACCACTCTAACCACAACAACATCAATCTGTTATTCAACATGACTGAGTCAAAATGTTCAAATCATATTTTTTTAAATTATGTAACTTGGCAAAAACGAAATCTGCAAAATAGAGAAGGCGTAATCTCGTAAAGTGTGGGAAGGCTAAATATAAGTCCATTAATAAACTTAAACAAATGTTCTATTCCTGAAGTTGCTGAAGACATTTCAATTGTTTTCACTAAATTAACGATAGGACAGAGGCAGCAACACTTGAGTGAGAGAAGCAGTGAGGAGAGAGTTTTTGTTTGACAGGACATGAATAAATGAAACTGCACCTCTCCCTCAAAGATAATGAAACAAAGGTGTATTTGAAGCAGTCGTCCATGTTCTAGCAGATGCCACAATTCTCTCCCATGTTGAAATAAATAAAATGTTATTTTTTATGAAATTAAAAGATTAAATAAGTTTAATTGTGTTGTCAATTAGAACTTTAAAACACTTTAAACGTTTTTAGGCAGTAGTGGTACTAATTGGTAAAAATTGCAGGCAGTAGTGTTAATGTCTAAGTAGTTAACGTTACTGTCTGATTAAATGAATGTCCCTAATCATGAAAAAATATACCTTTTCCCTATCTAATGATTCCTTTTGATTCCTTATTATTTCAAGTACATCTTTTAATTTGTTTGTTTATGAATGAATAAGTCATAGAATTTTATCATGAATTCTTGTCGCCGTTTTCACAACGGTTTTGACATTTGTCACAAAAATAACCAAATAACAAAATAAAAAGATGCAATAGAAAATATGAATAAATGTGAAAAAAAAGATTCAGCACTTCATAGTGATAATACATATCACAAATGTATTGGCTAAATTTAAGAGCCTGCATTGAAATAAAGGCAGTAATTGCAAGCCGTATTAAAAAGAAGATTTCAATGTTATTGGACATATTTGACTTTATTGTGAATTTTGAAATGTTGTAAATTTTTAGATTGTCTGTTAATATATTAAGCAACGCTTTGTCAATGACTGTGCAAAAGCGTTTTTATTATATCAACTTGATGACGCTGGTAATGTGCTCTCATGCAAAAATTGTCATTTTTCTTTTCTTATCTGCCCTTGAAAATGCATACTTGAAATGGCTAAATCTTTTAACAGTTTTAAACAACCAAAATTCCATGAAACTGTCTTCCATTTTCTTTTACCTCAATAATCCATCTGATTTGTTTGTGACTTACCTAAGAGCGACGAGGAGACAGTGTTGACCACCGTCCCGTCCATGTTGGTTTTCTTTATACTAGCTGGGTACCATTCAGACCAGTACAACTCCTCCTCAACAGGATCGTAAGCGATACCCCGTGCAATTCCTGCAGGTGTCAGTTGATGATCTTCAACATGGGTTCCGTTCACTGACAGGCGGGTTATATTCTCAGCGTGGTGCCGTGCACATAGATATATATCCACCTGGTTTGTTTCACCTGAAATGGACATTGATGATGGTTATTTAAACCGTATGTGGCAACGAAACATGATGTAAAAACGCAGAAGCAGCTGTTGGAAAACAATCTGATCACCTGTATTGCAATTTCTATTCAAGTCCTATTGATGTTAATCTTAACAGTGTTTCTTTTAGTATTTGAAAGCTGACAACACTGAGCAGTTGATGGAAACCATCTTCTAAAAACTGCCTTGAAAAATTGAGTTTTTAACTGTAATTATGATTGATATCTTGTAACCATCGAACATATTTTACAATGCTCCCTTCATTTAGAATAAGTAAATATTATTTCTTATACATAAGGTGAAATAACAAGTTTTCAATCATTTTGCAATACCACTTTCAAGCAATTCGTAGTGCTGGGCATAACTGGCTTTATTCTTATCATTAATGATACGATCATAACTTCATGATCAGCTGTTTTCAATTTTAAATTTTCAAAACATTTCTTGATTCGTCAAATAATGCTTGACTGGGTTTAAATAATATAAACATACTTGATATACTAAATATGTATCATCGAAAAGCTAAAACAGCCCCACCCCCTAAAAAATTTTTTATTCAAAACATCTAAAGAAACACTAACTTGTGACCATTTAAGTAATCAAAGTCACAGTTATCTTAAAATAAAGAAAGGAGTGGGTGGGTTGCTTCAAATAATACTAAGCCTTTAAGTCACAGTGTGTCATGCACACCCAGATTCCACAGGAGAGCACAAACCACTATTGCGAAAACAATTGTTTCACGAGCATGGATACATCAACTCAGTAAGCACAATTAAAAGAATACAAATTTAGATAATTTCAATGGAATCATCACTTTTTTGTAATTAATCAATATCATTATAAAGAAATATGAATATAAAGTTGTATGTTGTCAAAGTGAATGCTCTGATTAACCAACTCGTTTTGTCAGTAGACACGACTTTGAACGTGTTGGACGAAGTCGCACATTCCAATGTCACATGGTCCTTACAACCAATGATATTTCCAAAAGGGTTTATCACACATGTGCAACATATCATAATAGACAAAATGACTAATTTCATCACATATGAAAAAGACTTATTCTTACAAGTCTTAAACCATATTGACACTTTCACGCATTGCGAGTCCGCAATGGTACTCACTTATCAGTACCACTGTGAATGGTTAACATGTATATGTTAATTGGCTACTAAGACTACTTAATGAGGCTCAGTGAGTAAACTATGAGCAACAGTGAGTATACTGTGAGGATCAGTGAGTAAACTGAGTGACACACGTCGCATGGCAGGAAGAATTCCTGAACACTGACAGAAACCTAAATCAAACAACAAGTTATTTTCATTTGGACCGAATATGACTTGAAGGTACAATAAAAATTTGTAATATTTACTTTCAAGAGGAGTCACTGTGCAATTGTAATCTGCTACCGCCAGCAACAGGATCAGCAAACATTTGAGAACCTGAAAAATATAATGTAATCACAAACATGAGCGAGATGTAAACATGAGGGCTTCTTGGCTGTAAAACGTACAAAAAGGGTGTAGTTAATATCTCCAGTGGTTAAATTCAGAAACTGTTTTGGTTGATAACCTTTGTCTTGTCAAAATGAATGATGATCATCTGTGGTGTTGAACAATTTTATTATTGCTTTTTGATTACCAATCGAGTCTTTAGTAACAGTTTTGAGAGACGATTCCTAGATTGTGAAGGGCTTTGTACTCGACTTTGAGACTTAATGAATAACTATAAGGGACGATTCCAAGATTGTGAGGGGCTTTGTAACAAAGATGTAAAGATATTGAACTTCAGAATTGGCATTCTAAAATAACATCCACATCTTTTCTTAAATATTATGGAGAAATTAAATCTGCCCTGGAACCTGAGAAATACATTTTAGCACTGAATACTGATAAAGATCTTATTCGTATTTTATGCAAATTTCGCTGTCTGAGTCATAAGTTGAACATTCAACAACAAAGGTATAATATTGATAAACAAATGAGTAAACTCTTATGTGACAAATGTGATTATAATATTACACAAGATGAATTTCATTTACTACTTGTGTGTCCTTTCTATTCTGTACATAGGCAATTGTATATACCCAGTTATTATCATACCTTTCCATCCGAATTAAAATTCAAACAACTTCTAACAACGACAAATGAACATTTATTGAAATCTGTTGCAATATTTCTTAAACGCAACCTGCCTGTGTAAATACAAATTTTGTAATAACACTAGATGTTATCCTGTCCATACGCAAACTATTATTTAAATGATTGTACTCTTGGCCATGAGGCCTTCAATACTGAATAAACTTCTTCTTCAAAAAAAAAAAAATGATAACCAAAATATGAAGAACAAGTTATTATGGATAATCAACTTTTTTATTGCATAAAATGTGACGTTACCAATAATATGCATATGTTAACGGTTTTGGTAATCGAGCAGTCTCTATATCTAAGGGGGACCCCAACTTCAAAGTTTGAAATAATGTTTCCTTCTTGTTATTTCCAAACATTTTGAACATCGCGATTATGATAAAGGCATCTTAGGTTCTGAGTATGTTTCAATGCGATTATCATCCAATTAACTTGTATTGTATATTTCAATGTTTTCTCAAATATAATATCGTCTTCTTTTGTATATACGTTTTGTACATGGGCCTTAGGCTTTTAACTGAAATAAAGAATTGAATTGAATTGAATAGCATTTCTATAAATTTAAAGGTACCAACCTACACTTTCTGTGACGCTAAGCTAGTCTGATTTGTTAAGAAAACCTCAAATTGCATTTGTTGATTACGCCAGAAAAGTAAGATTTACGCACAGAGACAATATGACATGGAAAAACATCTCTGAGTTCATGCTGCATCAAAGGGCATACAGTGGCACTCAGTTTACTTTTGCTTTTCTGTATTGAAGAAGATTACACACTGAATTTAAATGTTCAATTAAGTTCCTATTGAACAGTTATTATATTTTCCTCTCCTACAAGTAAGTTATTTTCTTTACCAAATGTTGCAACCAGTTGAGTGTTATATTTCTATAGACGAAACGTTCTGCCTGTCTGCTCTGATATGGAGGGATTATTAGAAAAAATAGTTTTGCTATATGACTCATATGAAACGAGTGCGAAGTTTGTGTAAACCTGTCAAAAGAAAGGATTTTATCATATGATCAGCAAAGAAATACTTGGTTTTCTTATGTAATCAGCAATACTGGGTTTTTCATCAGTGAAATAAAATGTCTATATGAGGATATCTATTCACAGTGAGCAAATTTAAATCAAACTCAAATACATTTTCATTTAAAGTCATATACATGTAATAAATAGAATTAGAATTTGGTGTATATTTAACAAAATCAGGCTTATTTCATATTTGAGTAACTTTTCGGCCTCCATTATCATCAAGATATTGAGAGTTAGTTAGACAATTTCCTATACAGTAGGGCCATGGGTGTGGGTCAGTATTAAAGGGGCAGTAGCACCATATCCATATAAAATATTTTTAACACATGTTGCCCAAGTAAAGCAGCCTTAATCATCTAGGGACTTAATCATGCTGTACAACTGTTTGGACAATCTATTATGAGGCATATTTAACAGATGGCATATACACAATTTGGAGAGGTAATCATAACACAAGATACAGCTGTAGTCGTAACCATTGCATCAAATATTTTTAAGAGAGCTTGTACTAAATCAAAATCAAAGGCTATACTCAAATTCAAGTTTAAAAACAGTCTTATATGATGCATATGATTTAAAAAAAGTGGAATTGTTTAATTTCGGATACCAAGCCTGCATATATAAATCAATACAACTTTGCCTAAACTATCTATCTGATCTATCTGTATTGAAGTTAGAGCGTAATTCAGACTGCGCTATTGAAGATAGTGTGATCCCAAATATAACAATTTTACATGTGTTCACTATCTAAATGACATTTAGAACATTTCATTCTTAAGTGTAAAAGGAATTGCTTCTGTACAGCAAAAGCGCAGATATGAGATATAAAAAAAGTAATACAACGTTATCAAAATGATATTAGCTTTGTTAAATTAATTGATAATATTCCTGTTTAATCATGCAATTACATGTAGCGTTTCTGAAATATTGTCCTCTCATTTATCCGAAATTGTTTACTGACGAAAAAAAGGGGAATGCAACACCTGTTCCCAGTAAGACAGCAGAAAAGTGAGCGCAAGTATGTTTCTATATTTAAGTGAAGTTTAAATTATTTGAATTATTACAACAAGTACAGCTAGGCTTCTTTGCTGGTTTTCTCGTTCGGTTTGTTTTACATTGTTTCTTTCTCTAATTAATGTAATCAAGATATGTTTGTCAAACGTTGATTTATATATGTAATGCAATGAGATTAGTGTTCCTGAATAAAAAGCTCCCAATTCCTATATATAAGTATCACTGAAGACAGAAAAAAATTAAGGCATTTGACTTTGTAGCTTATTGTCCTAGACTTATAGTCAGTCTCTGAACAGAATTAATCATCAAAAACATTAATTTCATTAGATATAAGAAATAAGCCTAAGAGTATTGGCTATTTCAGATTCTCTACAGATCTGTACATCCAGGCTTCCGGAGAGATTCTGTTGATGTTGATATGTTATTTACTATGGCCTGAGCGTATGACTACTAATTGTCCTTGAGGCTCTCATTAAGGCCAACGCTAGAGTAAAATTCATAATCTCAATTCACGTTGGTTTCTGTTGACAATCTTTGAACCATAAGCATTTAATATTTGAAAGGTTTCTCTCCAGTGTGAATATCCATATGTCAAGATAGGGGATGCTTTTGTCAGTAACTTTTACTACACTCACTGTCTTTGTATGGTTGTAGTCCCCTATGCATTCTCAAGTGCCTTTATAGTGAACCTACTTCTGCAAAACATCTCACAGGCGTTACATTTGAATGGTTGGTGTTTGAAAAGAACTCTTCAAGTATGATTCATTACACACAATGCACTTTGATAGGGATAGGCCTAGCATGTGAACAACTGACCTGGGCCCTGGTTGCTGGTACCCGAAGGTGATGTGGACGCTCGTGAATGTAACGTTAGACTCATCCGCAGTCATTGAACATGCTTTTAGCTTGCTTCTAATGAAGATCGTGCATTACAATTGTAACATTTCTCGTTTTCTTTTCACAGATCCTTATATTGGAAATAAGATGTAAGTAAAACGAAGGTAAGAAAGACCTACCCCCCGAATACACTACTATACACCTACGTTTAATCTACGTTTTGTTTACGATATCGGGTTCCTTAGGCTTTTTCCTGTTCTATGGTGACATCTGGAAAATGGATAAATAACAGAATTCAAATAGTTTTTATTTGGTATTTAGTTACAATGTAACAAACTTTCTTTGATGTGGTAGAAGCGCATGTCAAGAAAGTACAACTACTCAAAATAATATTTTCATCCTGTTCATGAAATTTATATTTTTCTTAAGTTTACCTTAACCTTACCCGCCTAACAATAACTTGGTAAGGTTTGAATCTGACTGATGTCAAAATAACAGGTGTTGTACACTGACACAAAAACGGTCCTGATTTTACAACACTTCCCTCACACAAAGCTCACATGCTACAGACTCAGATGACCTTACATAGGAGACGAGAGACTTACAACAGTCTTACTGAACAAGCTGACGATTTATCGTTAGTATAAGAAGATTTATAAATATTTAGTCTTGTTTTTTTCTTTATTTCCAACATAAAACAATAACTTTTTGTATACTTAACATCTTTGGACTTGATATTTGTTATTTCTGGTTATTTCGGCTTATTGTGTGTGATCAGCTTTAACTCATCGTCCCTATACTCTATTTAAAAGCTTCAATCACTTGCATGCCTAAGCAGCTTCACTTTTACTTTTTACTTTGATGAGGCATGTTCGGTATCGTTGGAGTAGGTTGTGGCTAATGGCTAATAACAGTTTTGTCATGCCTAAGAAGTGACTGATATCATGGAAACAAGCTATTGAATATAATCAGCACAGAAATACTTGGTTTTATTATGTGATCAGCAATGAAATACTGGTGTTTCATTAGTGAAATAAAATGTCTATTTGGCTAAGTGAGGATATCTTTCACAGTGAGCAGTGACGACATTTGATACTGCCAATTGTCAGGTGCCGTACTACTTTCAGCTATGTGAACAAATGGGGGTAACTTTTCAAGTTTAAATCAAACTCAAATACATTTTTATTTAAAATCATATAATGATTAGAATTAGAATCTGATGTTTTTTACTAGAAATCAAGCCTATTTTGACTCATGACATGAGTAAAGTTGAGTTACTCTACGTTTCTCGGCCTCGGAGTTAGTTAGACATTTCCCTATACAGAAGGCCACTGCCCTGTCTCAAGCCCCTCCCCCTTCCTTGGACGAGTTGTCCGTTAGCGGCATTCTTTCGACATGATCATGTATGTGTATAGGTTACCTGGTTACAACCATTGCATAGCATGGTTAACACAACGAAGACCAGGAAGTTTTCAAATAAGATTCCAATTGAGATACACCTGTGTTCAATTTCTTGGAAGCTGCACTCTCATGTTAGTAACAGGAAGGTTTTGGCAATACAAAGACTTGTTGATACCAATAAACCATTACTGTGTTGAGAAGGGGTTATTTATTCAATGAATTATTACCAATAAACTCTCTAAGTGACAACGGCCTCTTTACAATATTCACAATGTTAACTTGATCCTAAATAAATATTTCTACTTCTGCATGTAAACAGTGTATTGTAACACTACCTGAGTAGCGAATGAGCAAGTAGTCTTCTGAATAGTGATCCCTTAAAGAGGCAGTAGCACGTTTTTAGGGGGAATATAAGGTGATGTCAGGAAAATGAAAATTAATGGTTCCAATTGAAAGACCATGTATCTAAACTAAAAGGAGCAGTAATAATTCAAATATATAATGCAAAGTTTGGCCATGCGATACCTTTTTCTTGCAGAAAATAAATTAAAGGTGTTCACAAAAAAACGGCCGCCAATGGATTTTATGTGAATCTTCATACTTTGTCCTCTGACTATGGCTAATTGGCTTGTGTAATGAAATTTATTACACAGTCAAAATAATATATTTAGCACTAACATACAATTATCAGTGAAAATTTTGAAATATAAAATTATGAAAAAACGTGCTACTGCCCCTTTAAATGGGCTATGCAACATGCTATTTGGAAAAATAACTTTTATATGTGAACCTGTCCTTATTCAATACTATTTATGCTGCAGGTGTTTTCCCTTCGAATTGGTGAGAGGTTATTATTGTTCCGTTGCACAAAGGAGGATCTCGTGACAGAACAGATGATTATAGAGGCAAACGTTTATTATCAATCTTTAGTAAATTATATATTGGAATGCTTAACAGAAGAATAACTAATTTGGCTAATGATGAGTCACTTATTTCAGAATTTCAGTCTGGTTTCAGAGCCGGTTATTCTACGGCTGATAATGTATTTTTATGCGCACTTGTGCAAAAGTATTTATCAAAGAATAGCGCTATCTTACGTAGTTGACTTTTAAAAGGCCTTTAATAGTGTCAATAGAAAGCTGTTGTTACTTCATCACAAAAATTGGTTTGAAGGGAAAGTTATTTGAAAGGGATTTTCGATCCTGAATTAAGAGAAATGAAGGGTTTTCTGATTTTTTTGAGTGTCCGAGTGGAGTAAGGCAAGGCTGTATCGTGAGTCCTGTATTATTTTCCTTATCTTTTAATGAGTTGGCAGAAGAAATTATTAATTCAGACATCAGAGGTTTACAGTAATATCCTGACCTTATTGACATTTTATGCTTTATTTCGTGGATGATGTAATTATTGTTGTAGATAGTGTTTAAAGTTTACATTAGTGGCTTGATATGATTCAAAATTACTGTGGATCATAGGACATACGGTTACAGTTAATATATAAAAAAGTTAAAGAGTGGTCTCTAGAAAAGGGGGAAGGACTAATTGTGAAGTTGAAATATTGTAATATAAATGTAGCTACTAGTTAAAATTATCTAGGTATGGTCCTAACAGACAAAATTAGTTTTTCTCAAAGTTGTAATTTTATTGCTATAAAAACCAAGAAAGCAATTTTGAAGTTCTGAAGACTAATCTTACATGTATAGACATTTTTCCTACATGGTATTTATCTTACAATATTTGATCTGCAGATTATGTGCATCTTGTTATTTGGCTCGGATTATTTGGCTCTTCAAACGTACGTAGAGCATAGAGAGAGTACATACTTTGGCTTATAAACGTTTTCTTCATATTGGTAAAATGGCTCCAAACGTTTTAATTTTAAGTGAATGTTGCAGATTGCCTGTTTCTTCGACCTCTGTGATGAGTTGCATTGAATTTGCTTGAGAGTTATTCGCATGTCTGCTCATTGATATCCACTGAAGGCATATGAAATGATATACACACTAATCGTCATATCGGTTAACCATGTCCTCTATAGTTATGGCTTTGTCTACGTCTGGATATTTCATGGTGTTGGCAATGTTGAATTGTTTTTATCAGAATTCAAACAACGCGTTACTGATATCTTAACTCAGAAATGGAAGTTTACCTTAAAATGCAGTAGTAGATTAAATTAAATATAGAACAAGAAATATAATTAACTAATGGTGACTGCTCTCTTTAGCATCGTGACATGACAAAACTGCCTATTGGAATAGCTAGATTGCAAGTTGAACTTGGGCGATACTATAATGTTATCATAACAATGACGTTGTGTAAAGCATAAAGTATGGTTGAAGATGAATTTTATTTATGGTGTGTCCAGCATTTAGGAACCCGACATTTAGATATTAACAATTGATTTGCACCTCATATACATGTAACTTTAAAACTAGTTTCAACAATGTAATACCATCTCGTTTAGTGTGTGTTATTAAAACTCTACAGCTATATACCCGCCATGCATTGCCTCTAAGACGATGATTGTTATGCAATTATCCGAAGTGCTCACTGTAGCATTGTATGAGCTGGAGTCAACACGTACTGAATAAAGAATCTAATGCCTGTCCTGACTGGTAGAATGAAGTCCGGCGGGGAAATAGTCTGGAAACGACCTCTCTAAGCAATCAAACGTATAACATGTCTAACAAACCAAAAGCATTGCGATCTTAAGAAAAACAGAGTGCCTGCATTGACAAGTTAAAGTGTATGAATAGTTATCAATTACTTCATGGTCATTATGTATATAAATGTGTAAGGATAGTATCTCATAAGCCCTTTGTATCCTGTGTACAGTTTTTATTGTGCTGAATATATATATAAAACATGTAACTAGTAATTGGTGAGTGGCATAAGACTTTAAAAGACACAAGGTCTGGCTAAATTCATAAACTTCAATGAATAAATTTATAGAACTGTACTACATACCATCAAAGAAGAAATGTAACGTGAGAATGATCTTTTGACTAAAGGTGAAATAGACTCATATTCTACTTTAAAGATTAAACAATAAGATATCGGTATTCATATTGGTACAGAACGGAGATGGAACAAAACCCAAAATGGTACATGCCAAACGTAAAACATTAAAGGTACTAGGAACATTTGAAGCTTACGTTTAACATTGTAGTGGGTAGGTTAGTTGAACTTTAGGGGGACATTTAACTTTACTTGTTCCTGGACACCAGATCGCAGAATTGTATGTATGCAGATATATATATAATGTAAAGTTCAGCCATGGCATTCCCTTTTTACACAAAGTGAATAAAAGGTGTCCACACAAAAATGATCGCCAATGGACTTTATATAAATGTTTATAATTTGTTCTCTGTCTATGGATTATTAGTTTGCTAAAAGAGATTTTGACACTATGAAAATTATACATTGAACATTAATGTTCAATTATCAGTAAAACGTTGAAAATATGTAATTTATAATCTCAATTCACGTTAGTTCCTGTACGCAATCTTAAAGCCATATAAGAGCAGTTGTTGGAAAGTACATAGAAACATTAAAATATTTGAAAGTTAAGTTTGTTTTCTGGCATATGACAGAAAAGATGTTTTTACAAATTCATGTCAATGAAAGTAACTACTGGTAACGCCTTATATTATAAGAGGATGTCATTTTCGGGAATCATACAGAATGAAGAGTTAGTGGGGTATTTCCCTATACAGAAGGCCCCTGCCCTCGGACTAAGCCCCATCCTCGGGCAGCGGGCATTCTTTCGATGTGTTGGGCAAGGCGGTGTCTTGAGTCCTGTATTTTTTTCCTAATTAATCAATGAGTTGGTAGAAAAAATATTAATTCAGACAGCAGAGGTATTCAGTTGTATCCTGACCTCGTTGAAATTTTATGCTATATTTCAAGATAAAATTCTTGTTGCAGATGTTTTTACAAATTAATGTCAATGAAAGTAACTAACATCTTATATCATAAGAGGATGTCCTTTTAAGGAATCATACGAATTGAAGAGTGAGTCGGATATTTCCCTACACAGAAGGCCCCTGCCCTCGGACTAAGCCCCATCCTCGGGCAGCGGGCATTCTTTCGACGTGTGAGATTATATGTACAGGTTACCTTGTTACAACCATTGCATACCATGTTTAACACTACAAAGACATGTTTTTAAATTATGTTTGAATGGAGTTACGCCCGTGTGCAATTTCTGAGAAGCTGCACTGTCAATTTAACCATTCCGTGTTGAATAGGTACTTTATATCTAATGAATTAGTACAAATAAAACTTCTTAACAAAACTGGTCTCCTTTCAATATTCGTAATACAAAACGGATCCCAAATAAATCACATAGTGACTAGTTCATGAAAACAGTGTTTTGTAATTCTACATGCGTCTCGAATGAGCAATGTACTCTCTTTGAATAATGCTCTCTTTAAAGGCTTAAGCATTATGCTACTTTGAAAAGCTGTATTAATGTCCTGGCTGAAAGAAACTTCGCATGTGCATAATCCTCAAACGACCTCTCAAAGCAATGAAACGTGTCAAACAAACTTCCAAAGACAGAAATTAATTAATTGATGTATTTTTGTTGCAGATAGAATGAATTGTTTACAAAAGCGGCTTGATATTCTTCAAAATTACTTTTGAAACTAAAACTAAAATAATGGTTTTTAGAAAAGGAGAAGTGAAAATATTGTGGAAGTAATGTTATTTATATCATAAAGGTATGGTCTAACAAGCAAACTGCGTTTTTCAGAAAGTTGTCATTATATCTCTTTAAGAGCTAAAAAAGCATTTTTTGAAGATAGACTAACATTCCGCTATAACCATTAAACGTGAAGACCTATGGATACAATACAAGAATATCCTTGTAATGCTCTACCTATTAGTAAACATAAGTCTTATTTCAATGTCACCATCGTACCTACCGAAACATTACTGTTGGTTCCAGTGGGTTATCAAAAGATGGATTCTGCGATTATTGAATGCGAAATAATGCTCGTATCTAGAACAAATGAAGACTCTTCTTCATATGAAGTCGTTTTTGATTGAGTCTGTTTACATTTATCAGCGTCTTGAATAGAAAATAGTAATACACTTTGAATATGACATTTAAAGTGAAATCATATTCCACAGTTTAACGTGCCAAATATTTTGTATTACCCACATGGTGATGTAATGCATTTTTTGCTTCAGTTCTGTTCATTGGTTATTTGATTTTGATACAACACATGTGATTCCCAAGGCTCCCCTTTGAAATTATAATATAGAGAGGATTTCAGCAAAGAAAAATCTGAACATTACTGTTTAGCGTCTTTGGGCACTAAGCAAATAAGGTTGCATTGCTTCATGGTCAACCCAAACTGAAAAGTTATAACTTACCATTTTAGCAGTTCTATGTCGGCTTGATGAACTAAAGGACTACGTCGAATGGTGGTATTTATCTACCAGGCATTCTATTTGAAGACGATTACACATGTTGGAATGAATGCACATTCAGAAGTGAAGCACAGATCTTTCACAACAGAGTTGAATTGACAAAAGTCTTTATTGTGGCAACGATCACGAAGGTGTTACGTATTTCTTCATATCCGGTTCTACTTATGTACTATTTGTATCATGCATTGATAGGGGTGGAGACTTTGTTAAGTTCTCTTTATAAGTTTTTAGAATATCCATTCAACTGATATCACGTTTATTTCTATAACAGTTAAGACCAAGAGACGTCATGTAACTACAAAGACTTATATATGAAGTTGACTCATTAGAAAAGGTCACAATAACCTGTTGGGGGCTCCTAAAGAAAATACTTGGAATGACGTTAACGTCAGGGTTATTCATATCTATCTGGAACAACATCAACAGATACAAAGAAAGAAATAACGAATATGAACAAATCCAATCCTTTTCAATTACGATTATATTATTGTATCAAGTTTGTGACCACTGAAATTGTATACAAAGTACTTCTTTGACAACGCAAATATGATTTGATAATAAATAAAACAGAAACGAAATAAAGATTTGCTTTTTTATGAATCAATCCTCTTTTTTTAAAGTTGACATTTCATTTTGAAACAGTACTGATTTTTACCCAAATTAACTATGGTTGGTGTGCGAAACAACGTGACAAACTCTAAGTTTCAGGAATTTTGGAATTAATCTAAGATTCTTGTGATTGCAATCCATTAATGACACACTACTTACAAAAATACTGATAATACAGACCTGATTTAGGCAGTAGGAAATTTTTTCACAAAATGGTTGGATTGAAATACATTCAGATTTCATACACCTTGAAAATGTTTCATACACCTTTAGAAAATGACTCTTAAAATGCTGATACCAATGGTTCAGGAGATCACTTGAAAGAATTGAACTACTCACATTACAGCAATCAATATTGACTTTCATTTGTATTTGTCATTGCTGGCGGTGTTTCCTGAATCTGAGGGTGTAGGTTCGAATCCTGCATGGGACCCGACCCGAAAGTAAGATGTAAGATATGAGCCAAAATATAACAATGTTGCATTTGTTCACTATCTTAATTGCATTAATGTCTAATTTCATTTTTCAGTATGTAACAATATGCTATACATGTATACTTGTTTCTTGACATTAAATCAAAGAGTACAGCAACGTTATCAAAATGAAATAAGCTTTATTAACTCTTCGATGTTAAATTACTATCATTTCACACATGATGTGTTTTCAGAAAGTTTTTACTGACGAAAAAAAGGGAATGCAACACTTTTCTCCATCAGTTTGTTTAACAACGGTGTTTTCATCTATGCATGTTTTTCAAGATAGGATCTGTTTAATGACAATTAATATTTAAATGAAAAGTTATCAGATTACTGTTCCTGAAAAATTAACTCCAAATAAATTCATAATTATAAGTGTAAAAGAAGACTTTGTCTTCGTAGCTCACTGTCCTAGACTTATATTTAGTCTCTGAAAAGTCTTAATTATCAAAACCATTTATTTCATAAACTCATGATAGAATTTAAGATGTGTTTTAGGAGTGTCAGAGATTTAGTTATAGACTTGCTTCCCCCAGAGATTTTGTTTATGTTTAATATTATTTAATTTAGTCTGAGAATATGACTACTAACTGCCACTATGCTCTTAAGAAGGGTAACAATGAATCTAAAATTACAAATCTCAATTTGTTGGTTACTGT
The DNA here is from genome assembly GCA_916613615.1 of Steromphala cineraria. Taxonomy (NCBI): domain Eukaryota; kingdom Metazoa; phylum Mollusca; class Gastropoda; order Trochida; family Trochidae; genus Steromphala; species Steromphala cineraria. The sequence continues at coordinate 59,706,592 of OU744728.1, read as the reverse complement.
ACACAATCAGCTGTTCTTTCAAAGAACGTGAACACATTTTTTCATTTGAAAGGTCTCTCTCCAGTGTGAATATTCACGTTTTAAAGTAGGTGACACCTTTCTACTTAAGGTTTCTCATACTCACTGCATTTGTGTAGCAATTACAACACTTCAAGTTTATGAATATGAATGACGACAATAACAATTTGTATGCTGTGACTCCCTTGTGCATTATCATGTGCCTTTTCTATTCACTTTCTTCTGCAATGGTTTGCTCACGCTCTTTACATTTGAGTGGTTGGTCTTCCAATTTTGGTTTGAAAAGAACTCTCCTTAGAAATTATTCATCAACCAAATGGAGTTGAATATGGACAGGCTTACCATGCGGACGATTGATCTGGGCGGGGTTTATGGGTTTCGAGGTTGAGCTACATGTAGACCTGCGTGCATATGGCGACAGACTTTACTGCGGTAATTAAATGTGCTTTTTTGTCGTACGAAAAATATAGATGCTTGCTACTAATGAGGATGTGCATTAAAATTGAAATGTACCTTTTTTCAAAGAGCCCTTTTTTCGTTGATAAAATGTAAATAAAACGTAGGTAAGAAAGAGCTACCCTCTCAAAATATTTACCTGCACCTCAATTAAGCTACATTCTATTTTCAATAGTCGGTTCCTGGGGTTTGTCTCTGTTCTATGGGGACATCTTGATGATGGATCAGTAACATAATAATGATAGTTTTTATTATGTATTTAGTTATGGTGTAACTTTATGTTATGTGGTAGAAGCGCACGTCAAACAAAACAAGTACAACAACTGAAAATAATAAGTGTTTGTTATCCAACACAACTTTATAAATAATGCATGACACATTCATCCTCTTCATGAAAATTATTGCCTTTTAATTTCGCTCAACCTTTCCCGACTAACAATAACTTGGTAAGGTTTGAATCTGACAGATGTAAAACATGTGTTGTATATGACAAAAGAACGGTTGTGACTTAGATTTTACAACACTTCTTTAATTTCACAACTCTCACACACGTTCACACTCTCACAATTTTCTGCTGGGGAAAACATAAATAAATGCTGTGCCAAACACATACAAATGCTGGGTCAAACATATTTAGCCTACCCCCTGTAAGAATCTTGATCTCTGACACTGACACTGATACTAATACTGATACTGATACTGATACTGATACTGATACTGATATCCCCCTCTTCAGCGGGGTAATAAATCATTTATACCCCGGCACATAAAAAATCATGAAAAAAGCGTGCAGATTGAGGTCTTGAAATGTACAATGTATGTTATCTCGAGCACATGATCAAGCTGATTATACTTTTAATCAAGCTGTGAACAAACTGTTCGGTTTACAATTGGAATTGAATACTAAAATATATATAGGTTTGCTTAATCGTTCGTTAATCAACTTTACAAAAAAAATTGTTTTGTATTTTAAGGAGAAAATATTAAAATTAAAACATTATCACAAAAGCTTTGAATGTGAATTACTGACACGCTAGTATGAACAGAATTTAGCTATTGTTATTTAAAAGTGTAAACATAACATACATGTAAATATCTAATGATTGATATTCAATCTCATGCTGTGATCAAAAACAGTAAATAAATGTGAATCCTTTACCAGAACATGTAATGGAATTCAGTAAATCACAGATAAACTTCTCAAAAATTAAAAATATTTTGCATTGTGGGAATTTAGAGATAACATTGAATATTATATCCAACATTGCTGGAGCATGCTAGGAACCCTTGCTCTGTTTCTTCACTGCATACCTCAGTCAACTGGTCATGTGGGGATCAGACTATGTCATGTCCTCTGTCACAGAGACTGTTCTTGTTCATCCCCAACATATGGTTACAAAAGATGATTTGCATCTCTGACATCAATTCATCAGTGGAATGGAAATGTAAGTACCAGTAAATGACTCTACAATGTCATTTTGACTTATGTTGTATCCTTCGTTATATCAGTGTTTTCAATTGGAAGTAGGAAAAATATGTAACAAGATATTTAACAAATTAACATTATACACAGAAACCCCATCAAAGGCACAGAAGTTGGAATTACTGCCTTCTAAAATTAATGCACAAATTAAGCTAACTGTAAATTCATCTTCCTTCGCAAGGTATAAAACGCCAGTTGCCGACCTTTAACCCTTGTACCGCTAACTCTGCTACTGCCAAACACCTACATGGACGCTCGTTTGCTTCTTTTTATTTTACCTCGATTAACCAAGTTTATCAAATATTTTTCAGACAATAATTTTCTTTTTTGCCGGTGTTATCATACTTGACTTGATTGATTTTACATGAAATTAAGTAAATTAAGTAAATCAATATGCACTTTACAGGTGCTACACTCTCTTTTCAATGTGTCAGTTCATGTTTTTGTCCAGTCAGATGTAATTATACAATCGGCTGTTTATTTTGACTATGACTTTCCCTATAGTAAGCAAGAGATTGAGCACAGAAAAGTCAGCAAGGCTTAATTGAGTAAGTTTGGAAACTGACTTTATAAGCTTTGTGAGAAAGATAGTTGAATAAGTAAGCAGATTTCCAATATTTATTTCTGTATATATACCACATTAATCAACCTATGTGTACTGTTGGACATTAATGGGGCAACTGACCAAATTTAAAGTGTATATTTTCAATCTTTTTCATTTTGAAATTAGCACACGTCTCAGCGGTTTAAGCGCTAATTGTACACTAATATTTCCAATTTGTTAAACATGACAAACCAGCATCTTATTATCGTCAATATACTGTATTTGAACAGAACGTTCTGAGCCAGAAAGTTTTGAAACTTGTTCTAGTCAGGACTAAAAGCCTTAACCACCGTAACCACTTATTATCAAAAACCACAAATTTGACTGGAACAGTTTATTAATTTGTTAATCATAATACATCTTCATGTCATTCTGTATCTCAATACCACATTGATGAAAATAGGACACTCATTTCTGAAATTTTGAGCCGGACAGTACTTATTTTTCAAACAGAGTGACAATATTTTCAGAATATGTTCTCCACAGCGAGCAGTAGCCAACATTCTTTATGTGTCGCAGTCTGTGATCAGCAGACAGTGGAACAAACACAATGTTGATGAAGTTCAGGTCGTCCTAGAGCCCATGGTCAAGATTTTGGAAGCTTTCATAGTACCAATATAATCATTGGCTAATGTGAATGTATGGCACTTACGGATATCTTAGCACTAAGAGAGCTTCCAAAATCTAGTTCCAGGGTCACGTTGCACAAAACACTAAGGTGACCTTAAGTCATTAGGGTAGTCTCAGTGCAATGTTGAATGATGGCACTAAGGTTAACCTCAAGTGTTAAGTCGGTTTGTGCAACGGCCCCCAGGTCGATACATCGTTACAAACGTCCTTCGCATTTGAGCACAAACGGCAATTCAGCTTCTTTAAAGCTGTACTAATTACCAGGAATTTGAGTAATGGTTTTCTTGAAAGAAGTGCATATCCGAAATCTTGCTTCATATCACACGTGAAAAAAGTAACAGTCAAACGAAACATGGAAGGTAATTGAATATTTTTTTCAGTATTTCTGGTTACAATTTTGATAATAATTTGAGGGAAAGCTAAAACTCATATTTCATTATATATAAGTAGAATTTATGCCATTTATTAATTTTGGCATTTGACGTGATGAATATATTTAGTAATTTAAATCCACACATCTTATGTCATATCTATATGAGATATTTCGCATACAAGTAAATCATTGAATATATATAATTATATACAAATTTAGAAAAATAGCAACTCTAATCCGCTGTGAGCAATTTTCACTACCCAAAGCTAATTTGCATCTAGTCAAGAGCAGCTGCAAATGTCAATAAATGCCGTTTTTATTTTTTTTTTCAAACTTATATTACTCAAATTTACTCTTCCTCACGTGAGTATATCTACTACCATGAGATATATTGAATATGAGCAATGTTATCCCAATGAATAAGGCATAATGGTCACATTCTTTAAATACAATTCCTATATTTATCATGTTTTATTAATTATGAAAAATTTACGTAGTAATGTTGATGTTATATTGCTTGATGTACTTATAAATGAAATTAATTACATTTGACAAATAACGAACTGATTTGACTCCTGATATTTTAATATCATGTTTTGCTATCTGCTGATATGAATATCAAGTTAGGTATGTAATCACATATATAATTATTATGATGTACATGATATACTGTTTTTCTTGGTCATAAATATACTTGATTTGTGACCGGCCTTGAACATTTCTTGTATGATTACCAGGCATAAAATAAACATGATAGTAGCAAGGAAATTGATTATCCTTGAAATATACTTCAATTCCCTATACTGTCCGATTTGTTTCAGTAATTAGACATGACTTTGATTTATATCTGCATCAGATCATTTGCCATACGTGTCTATATAAATAGTCACAAACTCAAATGCAAAAAGACTTTAATTTTACATCTAAAAAGATTTAAATTATTAAATTATGATGTCCCTTCATAATTTTGTTTACAAAAAGAGTATAACATCAACGAATTACACCAAAGTAGTTCCCCTTAATCGTGTCTTTCACCTACAAACCAATTATTCTCAAATTTAAAGTTTAATTTGCTATTCATAAATTAAGAAACGGTTATCTTCTGAAAACTTTTCATTGCTTAAACTAAGTATTTGGTAACAATGAACATGTAGTTACTCCTATTGTTAACATAATCACTGAAAGGCATTTGCTTTGTTCACATTGATGTCAGGTGCTCAAGTAAATCTTCCTAACGATTTTAATCAGAAAGATTAATTGGTCATTTACATTAAAATATTTATTTGATTAAGCCTTCAATACTGTGGTATTTCTAAATCACCAAAACATGATGATTAAATGCATTCTCTCGGGGCAGAGAAATATTCCAATTACCGTTGTTTATCTTTGGTCGTATTGTTTATAATAATAATGCCATTTTATGAGAATATGATGTATTAAAACATATTGTCCATCAATGAGTTTGGAACATTTAAAAATATTTAGAAGAATATTTAACTTAAAGGTAATCATTCCATGCACACTGATGCTCAAAATAATTGTTAATCTCGTTTTGAACAAGTTAGACTTTATTACAATCATAACTAATATCGTTTCACCAGCGGAAGCATGCTAGGAACACTTGCACTGTTGTGTATCTAGACTGCATAAAATTTAGTTATATTAGCTTCAACAGAAATCAAATCAGATTTTTTATTTATAGCGAAATCATGCTTGCAACACTTGCACTGTTGTGTATCTTCACTGCAAACCTCGTGTCATCTGGTCCTGTGGGGATCAGACTGTGTCATGTCCTCTGTGACAGAGACTGTTCTTGTTCATCCCCTTCATATGACTCAAAACAGATGACTTGCATCAGTACCTTCAACATTGAATGGAAATGTAAGTGCCAGTGAATGACTTAACAATGTCATTTTGACTTACAGCTGTGGATCTAAGTTTGTTCACTTACCCTTTTTAGTGCAAATATCATGTAATTTGGGCATTGTCTTTTAGGCATCCTTGCAATGCAAAAACGAAACGGATAATGTTGAAATTTGACTACATAAGTTAACATTCAGTTTGCTTTAACATATTTGTTTGGGAATGCTTTTTTTACTATTGGAAAATGGGTTGTTGCTTGTAGGTGCTTCATGCGTTATTTTATGGACGTCAAAATGAAACGAAATTTACATGATATTTTCACTTAGATACACAAGCAAGTGAGCAAACTTAAGATACGCACCTGTATGTAAGATTCTTCGTTATATCAGAAAAAAGCTTCCGTCTTTGTATCATTCTCGATAATCCAGAGTTTACGTTCCGATAACATCTCTACTAACCTCTGGAACCAATATAGGCGCAATGCGATTAACAAATTACCTGCCCTTAGTTGCATTACGGTCTTTAATTAGCCAATGAGGTCTTTAGTCAGAGTCAGAAATAGGAAAGAAATCATAGAGGCAGATAAATGGTGAATGAGTGAGTTGGAGTTTAACATACAATCAGCAATGTTCTTAGCTATTAAACATGTGGATTCGACATCCAAAAGACAGAAGATCGAAGAGAAAGAAGTTCGACAGAATGAGAGAACAGACGAAAAAGAGGGATGAGAAGCAGGTGTTAGAACTACACAAATTTGGTCTGATTTCTACCAATTGACTTTTAAAGCTTGGGTGACCCTACCAGGAGCATGCCAGCTCCATTTGCCATAGCTCAAGGGCCGGGGAAGCACACAAGCCACCACAGCATTGAATAAATTTTGAGTCAAGTGGGATGGCATATAATCAAGTCAAAAACATTCCATATTACATGAAGTTACTAAATCTACCTACTATCGGTTATTTATGCAAACTTGTGTTATAATTTTCCTTACACAGTTTTTTCTCTCGGATCTGTCAACTCTCTTAAGCTTAGATGGCAACATGTTTTATAGCTGGAATACTGCTGACAGCACCTTAATCCCCAACTCACTCACTATTTCATAAATAGGGCCATGCGATAAAAATAGAGCCATGGGCTCTGTAGCTCAATAGGAAATAGGTTTTTAAGGTCTTGACCCCTGTCACCCAATTTCGGGTCATGCGATAACCAAATCTAAAATTCAGAATCCCCATTGTCCAAGGAGTCTACACACAACTTTTCAGCTGTCTAGACCTTTTGGAACTGGAGAAGAAGATAAACATAGGTTTCTAAGGTTTTGACCACTGTGACCCCGTTTGGGGTCATGGGGTCACAGAATCTTCAATTTAGAATCCCCAGTGGCTAATGAGTCTTCACACAACTATTCAGCTCTCTAGACCTTTTGGAACTGAAGATGAAGATGAAAATAGGTTTTTATGTTTGACCCCTGTGACCCCCATATGGGGTCATGGGGTCATGGGGTCACAAAATCTTCAATTTAGAATCCCCATTGGCCAAGGGGCCTACACACAACTTTTCATATCTCTAGACCTTTTGGAAGTGGAGAAGAAGATGAAAATAGGTTTTAAAGGTTTTGGGGTCATGGGGTCACGAAATCTACAATTTAGAATCCCCATTGGCTAACGAGTCATCACACAACTATTCAGCTCTCTTGATCTTTTTGAACTGGATAAAGAAGATGAAATAGTTTTTTAAGGTTTTGACCCCTGTGACCCCATATAGGGTTATGGGGTCATGGGGTCATGGGGTCACAAAATCTTCAATTTAGAATCCCCATTGGCCAAGGAGCCTACACACAACTTTTCATCTCTAGACCTTTTGGAACTGGAGAATAAGGTGAAAATATGTTTTAAAGGTTTTGACCCCTGTGACCCCATTTGGGGTCATGGGGTCACGAAATCTACAATTTAGAATCCCCATTGGCCAAGGAGTCTGCACATAAAATTTCAGCTTTCTAGAGTCATTGGTTCTGGAGAAGAAGTAAAAAATGTGAAAAGTTTACGGATGGACGGATGGACAGACGGACAGATGGACGGACGCCGGACGCCATGCCATGCCATAAGCCTATCGGGTCTTTCAGCCCTGATGAGCTAAAAATTTACAGTTCAGAGGTATTTTCTTGACGAGAACTGAGAATGCTAGGTAACAATTGATATACCTCATACGTTTTGATAGACAAAAACACTAAAATAAGTCTTGAAATCCATCTTTTTTAATGTCATTTCTGTTTATTGACGAAGCGGAGGGTGGTGTGTCATGATGGAAGCCATGCGATTGTTACCTGCCTTCAGCAGCGTAGATACCTCATTGGACAATATGCCAATTAGGGCAGGTAATTTGTGAATCGCATTGAGCCTATATGGTTCAAGAGGTTAGTGGAGATATAATCGGAACGTAAACTCTGGATAATCGAGAATGAATCACAAAAGGAAAGCTGGTTCTTTTATGGAAAAAGGTTAGATTGTGTTAATTCATATAAGTATCTTGGTATTACAGTAACTAAAAGTTTGTCTTGGTCTAGTCATTTTATCAATGCTTCAATACAAGGAAAAAGGCTCTGCATTCTTTACGAAATATTAAAGAGGTATCAAGTTTTGGTCATGAAAATAGCTCCTATGCACCTTTATGGTGCAGAAGTATGGAGTTTCTATAGTAATGATCATATTGAATCAGTGCATCTTTTAGCGTGTAAAAGGTTTCTAATGTAGCTTTGGGCGAGTGTGGCCGCTTTTCTTTGTTTATTGATTTTTCAAACACTGCAGTTGAACTAAGTTGGCTTTTGGCATTGGTTGTTAAGCATGGCATTTTATAAGTGGTGACAGTGCTCATAAGACACTTCTTTGTTATACATTATCCCATAAATTGTATTCAAACAAAACGCATCTAAGTCAACAGTTTGACCCATGCTCACTAATATGTTTCTTCCTAGTAGGTGAGTTGTTTTGATGACTGATTTATAAGAGGTTCTTTGTCTTCAAACTATATTGTTTTTTTCCATATTTCATTAGACTGTTACTAAAGTTATGTAAAGTTTCTTTTGCACTTTAATTAAGAGATTTACAGGTACAGAATGTATATGAATCATATATTATCAAATTTATACATTCATAAAGGAAGCTCTAAATCACAATAAGATAGCAATTCCATTCGATTACATCACACATAGTACACAAGAGGATGTAGTCATAGAAATCCAATCCGTCTTCTCTCTTCAGTCATCAAACTGTGCCATCAATGATTACCTAGGGCTGTTTGTGACACACATGGCAGGATGGCACAATTGTGACTGTTTTCAAAGGACGTACACATATTGGAAGATCCAAACTCATGAAGAGGAATCCTGTCATTGAACAGTGTGCAGTTTGAAGTTGCTTTCTTATTCCTAATTCGAAATTAATTTCTTCCAGTTACTTATTAGAAAAATACGTGAAGGAATAATGGTACCAACTTTTAGTATATTGAAATTAAAGGCAACTCAATTGCCTTTCCAACCAGGTATCATACGTCAAATTACATAGAGGCGGTCTTACCGTAATCCCCAAAAAACAAGACTTAGTTCACTTTTTTTTAGTAGATTCAACACCACGCTCTAAAGGAACCAAAGAAACTTGGACCACCCTTTTGAGTATACTTAAATTAAAAATAACCCAACTGCCTATCCAACGAGGTATCTTACGTCAAATTACATTTACATACCGTAAAGTCCCATCAACTAACACCAAGTGCCCTTATATTGTGGTAGATTTTAGGTTGTTTCAAGCACCTACTTTAAGAGGTACGAAGGAATATTTGTACCACCTTCTAAGTACATGTATACTCAAATTAAAGATAATTAAATTGAATGGATGTGAGCTTTGAAACTCACTCACGATGCTAGCAAGACGATACAGACATGTTATCAAAAGTATTCAAGGACTGTCGAAGTGTATGTACTATGAGGTTTGCTTAGGTTACTGTGTGTCATACAACTAGTAGATATCGATAGATTCAAGATAACTACTGTTCTACGGTAGGCATTTAACAAGGAAAAAACGATCTTTCATACTGATATGACAGTACCAGTTTTCCCTATGTGCGAACAAAGATTCTATTCCAATGGGCTGAGCGAATTAAAGGCACCACTCGAGCGGCTTTTGTCCGCCATTTTGAAATGTTAGCATTGCGAGAAAAAAATGTGCTGTAATATGCTTATTTATTAACAAAATTAAGTATTATCTACTTGATTGATAGAAGAGGAGCATATTTACAAATAATTCATGATAAAAGTTTCGACAGCATTTTGTCGTAGTAATGCATTCCACGATCGTAGCAATCTCGTTAAAACTAGCTGTAATGTTATCGTCCTCTAAGTCCTTACGTTACATCTAGCTACTAACCCACCTGGTCCGTGTCGCGCATGCGCGGAAATCAACTTATTGAAAAAGAACTGGCTGATCTCTTTGAATCGGGCGTCGTTAGGATTTATATTGCATTTTAGATATTATGAGCATAAATATCAATGGTTTAATGTATGACTTATTGGAAATAAATAATTACAGCAAGTTTTAACTAGATTGAATGATTCTAACAGCTTGTATTAACTAGATTGTCCGATTCAAAGGGATCAGCCAGTTCTTTTTTCATTGGCTGATTTCCGCGCATGCGTGACACGGACCAGGTGGGATAGTAGCTTGATGTAGCGTAAGGACTTAGAGGACGATAACATTACAGCTAGTTTTAACTAGATTGCGATCGTAGCTTCGATGATTGGCTTCATTTATTTTTTGAGCGATACACTTTATTTTTTTGTCAAATTGTCAAATCTTTAACAACTAACAAACATATATGAAATTAAGTGTGAAATTATCATGTAAAATCATATATAATTGGAATAAGAAAAGTCCTCCTCAATTTCGTTTCCACAAAAAATACCCCGCTCGAATGGTCCCTGTACCCAGAACCTACCACACCTGCACCTGTACCCTGCACACCATAGGGAAAATGCATGCTGTAAAACGATGCTAAGATATTGCGTAGACAATAGGCCTAAATCAACCTAGAATGAAAGATAACTATTTGAGTTTTGTTTGCTGGACTTATTGTATGGTTTTTAAATTGAACTGCTTGGACAACCGTTATGACAAACTTTAGTTTTCAACTTTTATTCTTGCAGAAACCGTTATTTTTATCAATTGAATAAAAAACATGAACATTCCTCGACGGAATTGACAACGAAACATGAGAGGAATTTATGATTTGAACATGCTGTTAAAGGATTATTAAGATCCAATTGAAAGACAATGTATTTAAACTAAATGAATCAGTAATAAATCAAATGTATAAAGTTAACTTCAGCCACGCGATTCCCTGTCCTTACACAAAATGAATTAAAGGTGTTCACATAAAAATGGCAGCCAATGGATTTAATGCAAATCGTTTTATTTTTTTCACTGACTATGAATGATTGGTTGGTGTTATGAGATTTTTGACACAATCAAACTTATAAACTTAGCATTAACGTACAATTATCAGTGAAAAAATGAAAATATAAAATTTTCAAAAACACGTGCTACTGTCCCATTAACCAGGGATGAAGTTGCTCAATTTTAAACACCATTTGTCTTTTAATATTTGTTCCTTCTATTAAAAAATATGCATTGTATTAGTTTATGAAAACATTGGTAATTTTATCAATTTTGAAAGTAGCATCTCATCTAATATTATAATTGACGCTGGAAATTAGCCAATACGAGATAAAGATGTGTTTGTGCAGATGATGTTTTGGTGGGAATTATATATTTCTAATAATAAGAGATTTGCAGCTATCGGTTATTTTTGTGGATGAAAGTATTTGGACTAAAAAAATCAGCAAAAACAACATTTCTGGTTATTGGTTAACTGATAAAAGCAAAGAGCATTAGAGTGGTGGTGTATCAGAAATTTAATGGACGATATGACTTGGTAAAATCTCTTTGGTATGTTGCGATATGAAGTATATGTATTCAAATACATAAGGAAGTTTCACAACCTGACCCCCAATTGATTGATATCACTTTTCATATTTATGAAAGCGTTGGTATTGATGTTGTTCAGGCGGTGAATAAGACCTGAGGTATAGGCTATTTACATAGCACAAAGATATTCTTTTTGCTAACTCACTGTCAGGACAGCGTTATAACCGGTATTTCCTGTGTGTATTAGAAGGCGAATTAACTTTTGAGATGCAGCTTCATAATCATGTATCACGGTGAACCAACAAACTCATAAATACCGCGGACAATGTAAGAAGGTGAAACAACTATTTAGATGCAGCTTAACAATCGTGGATCAGGGGGAATGAACCAACTCACAATTTCCCCTGAGTATATTTGAAGGTGAAACAACTCTTGGGATGCAGCAGTGCAATCGTGTATTAAAGTGAATGAACCAACTCGAAAATATTTGAAAAAAAGCACATTCATTTTAACATAAAGGCAGTTAGTTCCGGGTTTAGGGGAATTACTGTGTACTTCAGTTCATCGGGACTTCATATAAAGTCTCTTCTCTATCTTGTTTCACCTAAACAAGGCTGGTACTCTGAATCTGACGTCTTGGTTTGTCAAAGGTAAGTAATCTTTGATCAGTATTTGGTTTGGACTTCCAACAAGCTTAGCTTGAAAATATCATACGTCTTGCCTTGAAATTACTTTTAGCAACAACTTAAGTCACAAAAATTTCAGTTACTTATTCCTCGTGCCCTGAGTCTCTCAAATCATTATTATAAAAAGCCATTTTAAGTGCGATACACATATTGACGGACTTACAACAATACGTCGTTCTTCCTGGTTTACTTTTCACTAACCGTACAACGTGTGTTGTTGTATGCTGATCTCGTCACATGAATACTGACAGATATCCGGGTCCAAAATCTAGTCAAGTTAGTCGTGTCGTCACAGTGACCTGAGAAACTATGCGTTGCAGTGTTTGCACCTCTGTATAAACAAGGATTAGAAGAAAGTAGAAATAAAAGTAGAAGTAGAATTGCTGAACGTGTCTTTGAACTTTTCAGATCGTTAAAAAAGAATGCAATTAAGAATTGAAGAACTAAACGCATATACGCTCTTGATCACGAAATGCCTTCACATCGGATAAACTAGCGTGACTTAAAAGATTCAAATACGAAGATGGTAATTAATGGCTTTATAAGAAAAAAATACAACTAATGTTAATTACTAATGAAACATATCTTATCTGTCATTTATGTTAGGCGAAAGGGGATGGTTTGGAGGGGACAGTCTCTCATTTTGAAATATCAAATCGTTTTAACCTCAAACTTTGTGTGAAATATTTTACATTAGAAAATAATAAATTATCAATGTAAAAACTTTCTAGAGAGTATTAATGGAAAAACAAGACACCTCCAAAACAAAAGATTCTCAAACAGTAGACAATATAGCCATTAGGTTTCTAATTCAACTGAATATTAAAGTACAATTTCTACCGATACATATACCCTCTATATATAACCTCAGAGTTCAGAGTTCGTCCCTTGTGGCTGACAACACGTTTTTCATCGAGTGAAGAAATTTGATTTTTTTATGTATTGAGAAAGCTTTCTTAAGTCATCGCACTGAATGGTAACGTTATACATGTTATACGTAACATTTCTGGAGGTCAAAATGGTTTCGATTGATGTTTATCGGGCCAGAATCGGCGGTTTCACTCATCCGAGGGGAACACGACAAGTGACGTTGCACAAGCAAGAGAGTGAGTACACACCTTTCGTGCCTGGGACAGATGTCCACTTCAGGATCATTACTTGTACCCTTCTCATTGCTGTACATCTCACGTCATCGTATATGCTCTTAGATGCTCTCGAAAATGTGAACTTTGAACGATTTATGCCAAAAGAAAAAATCTACATTTGTTCCACATGTGACGTCACTATTGACAACCGTGACCCAGTTTTGGCTATGCACACAGCTTCGTTTGCACGTGGGATGTGTTGTGAAACATATTCTGATGTGCGCTAATGACATTGAAACCAACCCTGGCCCACTTACTCTAGAACAATTAAGAGATTCTTTAATTGCTGAAATACGGGACGTCAAAACTGATTTATCCTCACAAATCACAGCTTTAAAAACTGAAATGCAAACGATTGGTTTGAGATGCGATCAATTGGAAAAGTCAGTGTCGGACATAAAATCAGACATCGCAGCTTCAAAACATACTAATGATATCATGTATTCTGATCTTGGTATACTATCTGAGAGAGTTAACGAGTTTGATGAACGCTTTTCTGAAATCGACAATGAACTTGATAAGTTAGAGTTATCAGTCGTCGTTATACACGGTGTACCGGAAGTTGAAGGGGAAAAATCTATGGCATATAAGGAAACCATTCTCGATTTATTCTCCAAATGCCTAACGTTTAAAACTTGGCAACCAATTGACGTTATTAGGGCTCATCGTCTAGGATATAAGCGTTCTAATTCAGCTAAGCCACGCCCAATTATTGTAAAAATGCAGGTCTCGGATGATAAGGTTAAAACCCTTAAAGCTAGGTCAGTGCTAAAAGAACATGGATACGGCATTTCTAGCGATCTGACGACACGTCAACGTCTTCAACTTAATGAGCTGAAAGAAACTGGCCAGTTCGGTTACTTCAAGAATGGTAAACTTGTGGTGATTCAAAATGAACGCGTGGGAACTCACTCTCGTCCCCCTCATAGGACCACTGAGCGTAGAGAACAGACACTTACAATCCGTGACGACCGTCAACCTCACGCAAGCTCTTTATCGGAATAGGATCGAGGCCAAGGCCCGGATTTTATTTCACGGGGCTCTCTTAACCACGACACCGGTGATAAACGAACCTCAAGTGCTCGAGATAGAAATAACCATGAGATAAGCACCTTTTTGTGTTGGAACATTAATGGTCTGTCCGAAAAAATTGATGATAAACATTTCATTGATTATCTGCGCAAATTCAATATCATATGTTTGATTGAGACATTTGTAACTGATATTTGTAATAATTGGTTAGATGGTTATGAGGTGTTCTATATAGTCCTGCTGTCAAATTGTCAGATCATGGTAGACTGTCGGGTGGGGTTTGTATCTGTATCCATAATTCACTAAAGGACATGTACATAGAGAATACTAAACGAATGGTAATGTGATAATATTTTTAAGCAACGAGTGTATAGAATTGGTATAAGACGAACGAAAGTGAGTCTGATACCAAATTCTATTCACGAGTTGCTTAAAAATGTTATCACATTACCATGAGTTTAGTATTTTATTTATTACTCAACCCTCATATCAATATTTATGTAAACCAATCGTCAAAACAAGAATCAGCTGACTTATCTAGAACAGTCGGGGAAACCAGCGTATGAATATCTATGAGTCGAAATAAAATAGTTCGATATTTTTTTAATGTTTACACATATCATAAACCTATAAACATGATACAAAGTATATTGGTAAGCAATATTTCATTATCAATTGATGCATTGATAAAATAAACAATACGAAGCAACGAAAACTGTCAACACATCATGCACTCACAAAGTGACGTCATCGGATCGCCAAGTGACGTCATCGGAATTTGTCCTGTTTCTAGGTCACGCTATGTAGGCGAACAGTGTCATTGATTGAATTTGATTACATGGACATGAGTTACAGGAAGTGTTGATAGGAACCGGGAGATAGAACTTGTGTAAAGGTAGTTACACGATAACATGTTTGGATTGTGTGCTTGTGGAAGGGAAAGGTTATGGTGGCATCGGAGCAAGTAAACAGTCGAAGCGCCATGTTAATGTTACGGTAGGCAGATGAGGCAACACCGCTTGTGACGGCACAGAAGATGGACAAGTGATCAAGCGAATGATTGATTTGTGCTGGGTAGCAAAAAGATAATGCATTTAAAAAACCGCAAAGATAATATTCTTTCACATAAAATTAAATTAACATTTTGTTGAGAATGTATAATTTGACCGTCGCCACTTTAAGTCACGTGATTGAACATTGTCATGTGACGTTCGAAAGTAGTTCCGTTTCTTTGCACGAGATGGTTACACACATGTGTGTTACCAACTCATTGTTATCTAATGAGTGATCTCACCACGGTTGAGTAATAAAAACAAATAACTACAGAAATTGATAATCTCGTATGTATAAAGTTCCTTAAGGTATTCTTTGCAATTGAGAAAGACATATACCTTATATGTACCTATATTCCCCCTATTGGTTCAACATATTATAAGCGCATGAATCACAAGTGTAATATTGAGCAGTTAGAACACTATCTCCTAGCGAACCTCCATGATTATGCTGAATCTCACACTGTTATTTGTGGTGATATGAATGCCCGTAGGCCTACAGGCCAACAGAACAACTTGGTTGTAAGTCTTGATAATGATAATATGAACCATATATTCCAAGCGAGTGTGGATGATGTTGGTGATTATCTCATTGATGATCGAAATTCGCATGACAATGTAGTTAATAATTTCGGTAACCTATTACTAGATTTATGCTATGCATTTAACCTCTTTATAGTGAATGGTAGAGTCAATGGAGACTCGCAAGGAGAATTTACGTTTCATGGACATCAGGGGTCGAGTGTTAATGACTATTTTATTTGTTCACCAGATTTTTTTCAATATATTAAGTTGATAAAGATTGCAGACAGAGTAGACTCTGATCATTTACCATTAGAGCTGACTTGTTATTTTCCAAATATGATAAACCAAGAGGGTAGGAACCATATTGAAAACATTGTTTGGAATGATTCTCTTTGCGAAAAATTTCTAAGTACCCTGACTGATAAAATGTCATCTTCCATTGATCCTTTGTTAACAAAACTTGAGTTTGATCTAAACGGAGCTCTGTTTGAATGTGTTGAAATTGTACTTGAGTCAGCAAATTGTATAAGGAGAAAAAGTAGACAGTTCAAACGTAACTTATAAACTCCATTAAATGATGAATGTAGATCCGCCCGGAGAGATGCTCGCAAAGCACTTAGAAGTTTTCGGTGTAGACGATCCGATGATGACAGAAATCTTTTTTGCAAAATGAGAAACAAATACAAAACTTCCTGTAGAAGATTTAAATCTAACCTGCGCAGTCAAAGACTCAAAACGTTGAATGAGTGTATCCACAACCCCTCTAAATTCTGGAAACAGATTCGTTCTTTTAGAAAGAAATAAAACTCTACAAATGATATTTCAAAATGTGAATGGATCACACATTTCAAGAAAGTTTTTTCTAATGACGATATGTTTCAAACCGATAACAATTCAGTAGATAATTATATTATCTCCAATGAGTTTGACGAACTTGACAAAATGATTTTAGAAACAAATATATCAGAAGATGAAATAACAAGTGCCATAGGTCGCCTAAAGAGGGGTAAATCAGCTGGTCCAGATCATGTCATTATAGAAATGATAAAATGTTCCCAGACACAGTTATTGCCTTTCTTACTGAAGTGTTTTAATAGGGTATTTGAAAATGGTTCCTTTCCAGAGAGTTGGTCGTGTTCTATTATTGTCCCGATACATAAGAAAGGGTCTAAAGGAAATCCAGACAATTATAGAGGAATATCCCTAATGAGTGTTATTGGAAAAATATTTACAACAGTCCTTAACAACAGAATCTCAAACTGGTCAACTTTAAGAAACTTAATTCCTGAATGCCAGGCAGGATTTAGAAAAGAATACTCAACTTCCGATCATATGTTTACACTTTATGCAATAATACAAAAATGTTTATCTCGCAGTAAGCATAAACTTTACGTAGCATTTGTTGATTTTAAAAAAGCGTTTGACTCTGTGGATCGTCATAAACTATGGTATTGTTTAAGAAAAGCTGGTTTGCAAGGGAAAATGTATTATATCTTAAGATCAATGTACTCAAATATCAAATCATGGAGCCGTTGTGATGATAGTGTTACTGATTACTTTGATTGTCCCATTGGAGTTCGACAAGGGTGCATTTTAAGCCCAATATTGCTTTCCTTCTTTATAAGCGAACTTTATTATGATATAGCCAATTTAGGTAAACATCGTGTGCAATTGTTCCCAGCAATGATAGAATTTTTTATTCTTCTCTTTGCCGATGATGTAATTCTAGTTTCAGACACTGTTATCGGTCTTCAAAATCAGTTAAATATTTTGGAAAGATATACAAATGAGTGGAAATTGTCTGTCAATTTTGAAAAAAACAAATATAGTCATCTTTAGATGGGGTGGCCCTGTAGCCCCGAAGGAAAAATGTTTTTTAAACAACAAGCACATATCTATTGTCAGTCACTATACATATCTCGGGCTCATGTTTCCCTTTACTATGAACTTTAAGAAAAGTGTTTTAGATCTGAAGTCTCGTGCGAAAAAGACCCTTATAAATATCATGTCAGTTTCCCAAAACTTTGGTATTTTATATCCAAAAATATTTTTCAAATTGTTTGATTCACAAATCCAACCTATTATGCTCTATGGATCTGAAATTTGGGGATTTCAACGTCATGAATGCATTGAAAAACTACATCTCCTCGCATGCAAACGGTTTTTAAATGTAGCACAAGCAACTCCAAATAACATGGTATATGGAGAATGTGGTAGATACCCAATATATATAAATTCACAAATAAGATGCTTAAAATTTTGGTTGAGGATTCTGGGAATGCATGAACAAAGACTACCAAAGTTAGCATATAATATGCTTGTTCACTTAGATGACATTGGTAAGATAACATGGGCAACCCACATTAGAAATCTTTTATTTTCTCATGGGTTTGGATTTGTGTGGCTCAATCAAACTGTTGGTAATGTTAAGATGTTTCTTAAAGAATTTCGAGAACAATCTGTTAATATGTTCCATCAAGAATGGAATTCAAATCTTGACAATAGCACACGCTATCAACTGTATAGATCACACAAGAGTCTAATCCAACCTGAATTGTACCTTTCTATATTGACATCAAGAAATATCAGACGAACTTTTGTATGTTTCCGATTGGGCCTGTTAGACTTAGCTGTTAATAAGGGCAGGAGACTTTCAATAGGAAGAAACTTACGAATATGTCCTTTATGTAAATCTGCTGTCGAAAATGAAGTTCATTTGTCCTTCGTTTGCCCTCATTATGCTGATTTAATAAAACAATATATTCCAAAACACTATCTTTCCAAGTACCCCTCTACTGCCTTTATATCAATTATGTCTTCCAGAAACGAAAACGTAATACGTAATCTAGCGCTCTTTGTAAAACATGCTGTTATCTTAAGAAACAATCTGTTATCAGAACTGTAAATTATATTTGTATAATGTATGCATATATCTTTGTACCTTTGTACTATTTGTATATGGGCCGGAGGCCTAAAGTACAATAAACTTCTTTGACTTGACTTGACTATAACCTCGAGCTCTATATAAACAAGAATAGGCAGAAACAAAGTAGAAGTGTTACAAGTGGCTTGGACACGTTCAGATCGTTATTAAACAATGAAATTAAGAATTAAAGAGCTCAATACACTTTCACTCTCATACATACCTTCACATATGATGAAGTAGTCTGGTCTTGTCAAAATTCAAACACGACTATGATAATTAATCGTATGATAGGAAAACATATGCTTTCCATGTTAATTACTTTTTAAACATTTCTATTTTATGATGTTTTGTATTTCTGCCTTTAGAGGCATACGAAAACATATCTGAAATATGTTCCTCAATCAATGGAGTGCTTAACTTAGAAAAGTTGTCAACCTGGCCTTAATAGTATTGTTAAGAGAGCTTGCTTGCTTGCAGATCATATGGCGTTGGTCTAATTCCTGTTTAGAAATAGAAAAAATAATTTGTGTGATATTTTCAAGACAAGAAGTGTGAAAGTGAGGAAGGTCTCTTTTTTGAGATATTAAAGCGTTTTGACCTCTTTGAACTTTGCAAATACGATGTTACAATAAAAAATAAGGGTTTTCAATGTAAAAACTTCATAGCAGGCTATTGCGGCAAAACAATAGGTTTCTAAGTGAAACGAAATGTGTCCCTAAAACAGTAGATAATATACTCTACTCTACTTTTATACAGCGAAGGTGAAAACAAGCAAGTAACAATTACTTTATAAAAAGAAAATATCACGTTTGTTATGTTTTATACGTTTTAAAATTTCTCAAAATCACGTTTTTCATGCGTTTCTTTTTTGGGAGAGTATATATCCATTAAGTAAATGAATATCACAGTACAATTTCTACCCATCTATATACCTACTGTATACCTTTCTAAACATTATTTTCAGCACCATGATTACTGTCAAAGTCTTGACTATCCTGACCCTGGTCTCTGCTTGCCACGGTGAC
Organism: Steromphala cineraria; assembly: GCA_916613615.1. Classification (NCBI taxonomy): domain Eukaryota; kingdom Metazoa; phylum Mollusca; class Gastropoda; order Trochida; family Trochidae; genus Steromphala; species Steromphala cineraria. Next base: position 59,686,802 of record OU744728.1, on the reverse strand, counting down.
CGTTCTCGTCCTCAACCCATGGACTGTACACCTTGCCACTGCAGCACATCCAGAAGAGGGGGCATCATCGCCATCTGCACTGGACTTGGACTCACAGCAGTACCGGACTCCATCCCAAGCACCACCAAGGTCCTGCTCCTGAACAGCAACAGTCTCAAGCACCTGTCCAAGGGCATGTTCAAGAGGTTTAGTCTCCTCGAGCGTCTCGACATCGCCAGCTGTAACATCACCTCCATGGATGCTGCCTCTCTTCTTGGACTCAACAACTTGAAGATTCTGAACCTCGCCGATAATGAGCTCCTGCTGAACAACCAAACCTACCCTCCAGGTAAATTGTATTTTGAAATGTGTGAATTCATTTCACCAATTATTTTGGTTTTACTCGTTTTCATTAACGAGCATGCCTTTGATTCAATTATTTCCATGTGGAAGACTCATATGTCATCACCTGTGTTGCAACTTAGCAGAGATGATTAGAAATTACCATAACAAACTACAGTAGCACAAAGATTTTCCAGTTGGTGTTTTTTTTTTGGGGGGGGGGGGGGGGGACTAAAAGGAAGGAAAGTAAATTCACCTATTATCACAATAGGTATAATATACGTTCAGGTCTTGTTGGACAGTCTGCAAATCAAAGCTGCCCGGATCTCTAGGGCATAAAGTAAACATTTTTCAGAGCTAGATGATGTTTTTTATCTTGCGATGGACGATTATTTGTGAGGGACGATTATTAGTGATGGACCATTATTAGTGATGGACGATTATTAGTGATGGACGATTATTAACTTTACATTCTTGATGTTGAAGCTTTGAGAAACACTGACGATTTTATTACTTTCCTCACATACAAAGCATTGTTAAAGAAACAGGTGCTTCTAAGATGAAATATAATGAAATCAGAGCTTGTTTGCTGGTCTTTTTCTTACATTATTGTATTAACAAACTGACGTCCTAAATGAATTTGTAAAATATCGATTCTGTCAGCCGTACAATTTTGAAACCTTTTTAACAAGGTATATATGAAAAAATGTTATGAATTGAGGCATGTTATCTATTCTCTGACATCCTTTATTTTAAAATAAAAAGTTCTTGTTAACAGAAACATATTTCCTTACAAGACCATTCATGGGTTGTAAAGAACAGGTTTGATTTTGTTGATACTGAGTTTTTTTCGGAGAGAATATGTTTTTTATTTTACAAATTTCTACCTTTTGTAATTTTGATTAGCTGTTAAAATGTATTTGTGAAAGTAAAATCACTTATTACTTCTGACTTGACAACATAAGAACTGATAACAGAAAGATCCTGTTTATATGTAGGATATAAATCTTCGATAGTAACTGTTTCCTCTATCTCATTTCAGGACTATTCCGTAATCTTCAGAACCTAAAGGTGTTGGATATCAGTAACAATGACAACAAAGGGTTTTTAAACTCCACTTATAACCTGAAGGCGTTCTCTGACTTAGTTTCCCTTGAAAAACTGTTCATCGATGGACTGAAGCTACTTTTATTCGGAGAAGGATTCGAGAAGCTGAACCTGTCCTATTTAAGTTTATCTGGTTTTCGAGGATACTGTTCCATCAAACACCTCAGCAATTCTTCATTCAAACACCTTCCTCATCTCAGATATCTAAATGCCAGTCACTGTGAGATCTTCCACATTGATAATAATGCGTTTGGGCCTCTGAGGTACATAGAAACTCTGGATTTATCTTATAATTGGAATTTAGGATTTGAATCCCTTGGAAAGGCACTGTATGGTTTACAACATTCTCCAGTGAGGTTCCTGGACATCAGTTATATCGTTCCTAATTTTAAGTCAGTCCATTTGCAGCTAGAAGACCTCATCTACATCAATCAGACGAAGTTGGAAGTGTTGCATCTTAATGGCAATGGGATCCAAACCATTAACGAGTATGTGCCTACATTGCTTTCACACGTTACCCATCTGTACATGAGAGCTAACAGACTTTTGTTTGGCCTTTACTTATTTGCCACAGACCCCATGGCAAGTTTACAATACCTTGATATCAGCTATGGTCATTCCCAGCAAACCCTCCCATTCTTGCTTCACAAGGAACAAACAAGATCAATTGCTTCAGCAAAGAAAAGGAATCCTGTGCTAAGGTATGGAGTTGATCCATATAGGAAGTTTACATGGAATCCGAAACTGATGATACCCATTCCACGAAATGTCAGAACTCTCAATGCTAGCCACCGCTATGCATATGGTAGGATCGATGTAATACCAATATCACCGAATAATTTGACAAAGGTGGATCTTTCATTCAATCTTTTGACAGCATTAACTGCCTCATGCTCTAATATTGATAAACTGGAGTTTCTGGACATTTCTAATAATTATCTGAGCAACTTGTCAATTACCTTTCTTAGGTTTTCAACAGAACTCAGAGTCTTGAACTTCAGTCATAACTATCTTGCCAAGTCTTTCAACATGGACAAAGAAGGGCTAACATTTCTTTACAACACACGTCTAAAGATCTTGCGGATTGCACTGAATTCAATTGAATCACTACCAGAACCATTTTTCCAAAAGTTGTGTGAACTTGAAATTCTTGATGTAAGTAATAATGAACTTACTAACTGGGGACCAAAAATATATCACATGACAAAATTATCCAGTCTGGATATTTCAGGAAACAGACTTGAAGACATACCGTTGAACCTAAGAAATGATATCAACGAATTAACAACAGGGAGAACGCAGCCATTAGTTCTGATGATAAGTGGTAACACTTTCATGTGTGACTGTTCACACCTACATTATCTAACATGGCTGCACACTGCAAACATAAAGGTCACAGATCTCTCCTTAGCAAAATGTAAATGGTGGAATGGCAATTTGATTAATATGTTTGAACTTGACAATTTGCTGATGGATTTACATCGACATTGCCATGTCATCACACCCCTAATATTTGGAACAGTTGGTTGCATTATCGTCTTCCTTGTCATTCTGATTTCAGGAATAGTTTACAGATATCGATGGAAGTTGAGATATCTGTACTACACAACCAAAAGAAAGCACAGAGGATACCAAAGACTTGCAAGCGAGGACGAGTATGCATTTGTCTATGATGCCTTTATCTCCCATGCTGATGAGGACAGAGGGTTTGTCATCAATGATATGAGAAAGATACTTGAAGAGACATTTGGTCTTAAGCTGTGCATCCATCACAGGGATTTCATTGTTGGACAGGACATATGCGAGAACATCATCAATGCCATTCAGACAAGTCGAAAGACAATAGTGATCCTGTCTCCTGACTTCTTGAAGAGCGCTTGGTGTGATTATGAAGTTCACATGGCAAAGCTTGAGGGGATACACACTGGTCGTGATGTCATCTGTGTAGTAGTGTATAAGGATGTCCCGGACAGGAGGATGATGTCCACTGACCTCCTCCATGAGATTGCCCACGGCACTTATATAGAGTATCCCGAGGAACTAGAAGGGAGAGATTTCTTCTGGAACAGCCTAAGAGATGCAATAATTTCTAGAGGCTAAACTACCCACCCTCACATCAATAACAGCGTTCTTGAATAGCTTCACAGATACAATAATTCTTAGAGGATAGACTCACCTTCACAACAACAGCTCTCTGGAACAGTTTGAAGGATGGTATCATTTCTAGAGGTTAGAGATGACCTACCTTCATAAGGACTACGGGCTCCTGGAATAGTCTCAAGGATAGTATAATTTCTAGAGGAAAGATGACTCTATTTCATAACACTGCGGGCTCCTGGAATAGTCTCAAGGATAGTATAATTTCAAGAGGAAAGACGACTCTATTTCATAACACTCGGGGCTCCTTGAAAAGTTTCAAGGACGGTATCATTCCTAGAGGATAGACGACTCTTTTTCATAAATACTGCGGGCTCCTGGAATAGTCTCAAGGATAGTATCATTTCTAGAGGAAAGACGACTCTCTTTCATAACACTGCGGGCTCCTGGAATAGTCTCAAGGATAATATCATTTCTAGAGGAAAAACGACTCTCTTTCATAACACTGCGGGCTCCTGGAATAGTCTCAAGAACGGTATCATTCCTAGAGGATAGATGACTCTATTTCATAAACACTGGGGGCTCCTTGAATAGTCTCAAGGATGGTTTCATTTCTAGAGGTTAGATTACTTACCTTCACAAACACTATAGAATCCTGAAACAGTCTCAAGGATGGTATCATTTCAAGAGGTTAGATTACTTACCTTCACAAGTCTCAAGGATGGTATCATTTCTAGAGGTTAGATAACTTACCTTCACAAACACTACAGAATCCTGCAACAGTCTCAAGGATACAATGTTAAGAGGTTATGAATCACCGTCATAACAACAACAGCCTCCTAGAAGTGTTTAAGATATAATCAATTGATACTAGACGACTTATGTTCAACAAGCACTATAGGCTGCTGGAAGTGTGTATAAAATGAAGGGTCCTCCTGACACCCTAAGATTGACATCCACAATTGCCTTCGGAAACAGTCTAAGGTATGCAATTAATTATAGAAGCTAGGAATTACTTACCAAACAAGTATAATCTATGTACCCTGGGCTTATCAAATGGTCTCGAATAGTCTCGAAGAAACCAGAGACTAGAGGATTATCTTACATTCTTCTGGAACAATCTTATTGAAACCGCCAGGCAAAGGAAAGTAGGGGAGACCAGGGCAAAGCGCGCCCCTGGGGCAAAGTGACCACACGTTATTTCTCCAAACCTATCGACAAATGGAGTAATTTGTCATTACCAACGAATGAAAGTAACTACAATGAAGCGTTGTGACCAACACCTGAATCATTTGCCTGAGTTGTGGACGCAGAATTTCAAATATTAGAAAAAACGCGATTTTACTATAAGAAACGGATATGTCTCAAATTCAAATATTTCATACAAATGAAAACGGAACATTGAACTCTCGTGCACATGTAACATGAATTGGTATCATTTATTCGTTGAATAATGAAAATTGTAATTAATTGCTTTAATTACTTTCTGTGATGTACATAACAAATGCTACCCTTGATGGGGTAAAACGCGCCGGGGGAGCACTTTGCCCCGTGCGTTATAAAATATATCTTTTGGTTAACATATTAGTGTTAAAGTTATTATTTTATATTTCTTAAGCAAATAATGTAATGGTGAACTATCATTTTCATATCAGCAATCTGCTTTTTTTAAATATAAAAATGAAAAATACCATTTTACTAAAAGGGTTTTGTTTTGTTAAAGAATGACGACAAGTAACAGTTACAAAGACATATTTTTCTGTTGTTTTTTAAATCATGAATATATAATTCATTGTTTATTTATGTTCAACCCTAAACGATAAGCAATTTATGCCATTCTGCCAAGTCCGACACAAAATGGTTATATAAATTCTTTAATTCGTCCATATTACCAATTCAATTCATCTTATATTCTATTTTTTACTGTTATTGATATTTAATAGCCTACATTATTAAGACTTTCGTAGTTGAAAGAAATGTACATGTACCAACCATAAAGATATTTGGTCACTGAGAATGTTGAACATGTAGATCCATGACATGTTAAGGAATATTTTGCGCATCCTTGCAAATATTGCCAACTTCTATGTCAATTCTGTCCTTCATATGGGTTCAATAGTTGCCTTGCATTATCAAGATGATAGCTTTTGAGTATAGTATTGGCTGATTATTGGTGTTTAATATCTATTAGATTCTGTGTTGTTTTTTTAATGGGGCAAAGCGCCCAGGGGATTGGGCACTTTGCCCCAAACTACAGGGCAAAGCGCGCCCCCTTAGTCAAAATGTATTAACGTAAATATATCCTGATGTAGTTATGGTAGGTTAATAAAGCATGTGCCATGTAACAGTCTATATGACAAGTATTAGGGATATGATGCAAGTTGCATTCTGTACATGTCGGGGTGCCCACTAGACGCACTTATATGTTAGGGGGCGCGCTTTGCCCTGGTCTCCCCTACACAAGACAGTTTTTTTAATTAACTAATGGCACGTTTACAATGACACATATTTGCAGTAGTTTGAAACGAATTACTGTTGTCTTGTTGTGTTCAATATCTTTGCTTAATGTAGGTAATGGTAAGGGATAGATTTCACACTGTCACGTGTGTCACCCCTGCCACGTTTAGAATATTGTTAATATGTGAAAAAAATAGCCGGTAGTATTGATTTTCATATATTATATGCTATGCTCATTTGTGTTCTATCAAAAATAATTTTGGAAAAATTAATCAACATAAGATTTCATAATTATTTTAAATTCAAAAATAAATACAAGAATTCTTTGATCTTTGATTTAATTATAGTTATTATCATCTTGAGAATGCGACATCAAAACCTCGAAATAATTGTAATTGAAAAACTTACATATGATTAATTAAATGAAGTGTGTACTGTAATGTTAGACATATGTAACCTGTAGAGTTAATGGGAATCTCTTCAACCTAGATTACAGTTTGGTTGATGAGTCAATCCTTTCTGACTTCACTCGCACACAGAGACTACAGACTCATGTAAGAGTCTCAAATGATATTTTATATTGGAGGCGAGTGACTCATTTCAACACTATTATTGAACATGCTGACGATAAATTGTTAGGATAAGTTTTTTTAAATACATTTTAATCTCGCATTTGTTCTGTATTTGCAATATAGAGACAATAACTTGTTGTATACTTTAAAAGCTATTGATCGTCCCTATTATCTATCTGAAAGCTTCAATAACTCAATCACAGGACTAAGCAGTTTCCCTTACTTTTTTTCCGTCTGAATTCAAACTAAATCAGTATGAAAATGTTAAAGAATTGCATAACCTAGTTTTATGTTTGTATAAATCCAAAAGCATTGTAATGTTTCTTATCTAGGAGAATTCAAACTACCGCACAAAAGAAAATATAACACACTATATGTACCATCATAACATAAAACCTGCAACGATCATTGAAATAAAGCTTATAGGCGATCATGACAACCTAGATAAAAGGAATTAAAAATATTGTTGTAAGGTAAAATAACACGTTTAAGGCAACATGACTTTTCAGTCAATCAGAATTAACATGTTACAGGCACAATAACAAAAGAAGAGTTAATCAATAAATTGTATGGGCACATTTAGCATCACGCAGGAATGCGTCAGGGACCATCAACTCGTTGACATGTACAGTCTGAATGAGCTATTAATCAAACTTGCATTAACAGTTAATGAAGGGGCCCAGGTGATTATTGCAAGCAAATTGTAACCTTGTCAAACACTTATAGACATGTCTTGGTCTATGGGACCGGAGTTGTCGGCCTTGGTGAGGAATCATGCAATCTTCCATAGACTTCAATACAAAACCAAGATTATCTTACCATCAATCATGAGTGCAGACTTTACTGACATTCTGATGTTTTGTGCACAAAGGTTCTATAGACTAAGATCATCCATGAACAGCAACAAAAGCTTGACAATTCAGAGTTAAAATATGATGAGCTTGAGCAGTACACACGACGCAATTCCTTGAGGTTCATGAACGTACCTGTTCACGGTGACAAATTTCAGACGGACGCTAAAGTCATTGATATTTGTAAGTCTGACCTAGGTGTAAATGTCGAAGAGCGTGATATTGATCGTTCGCATGTTATCGGGAAGATTCACAATGGTAAAGCGCAGGTCATCGTAAAATTTGTCACCCACAATATGAAAAACAAAATATACATGTCCAAACGAAAACTCAAAGGAAACCCTTCTCGGGTATTCATAACAGAGGATTTGACCAAGTCTCGTCATAGTCTCATCAAGAGACTTGTCGAATTAAACAAAGCAACTTCTTTATACTCCTTTTTGACATTTGATGGCAAGATATTTGCTTGTAAAGAAAAGGATGGCCGTCGATTAAAATCACAAATTCCAGGGACATTGATGCAATGTTGCAAAACTAAGATATCTTACAAATCAATTATGTTAATTTTAATTTAGTGTTAAGTATATATTTGAGAGTAGAAGCTCTTTTGTATAGTTCACAATGCAACTAAGTCACGCTCTTGTTAGCGTGTGTATATGTTTGCTCACTGTATTCATCTTGGTATCATACCAACTACAAGCAGCAGTCGATAATACTGCACTTTGTACAAAGTTTTATTCTTTCTGCACTCTCAGTAAATATCACATGTTATTTTCAATTTATTCAACAGTAAATGTCACAGTGTTTGCACAAAAACTATATCGATATTTGTTTGACCTCAGTGGAAGCAAATGTCAAATGTACCTATGTGTGTATTGTTTTCTTCAATATAATTGCAAATCAAAAGTTAGATAGCAGGCCCTACGATGCCCCAAACTGGACGTTTTATATTATATTATCTCTCATAGGCAAGGATTGACATTGGAATGTACCGGGTATCAATAGTCTATATCATTGTAAATGGTTTTCTACTCACCTGTCGAAAAGAGGAAAAGTTAAATCCTTCCAATCTCTTTTGAACTGGTTAATGCATGGAATGAACTACCACTTGAAACTTACTATCACTTGTAGCATTCTCCAAGTCTACTCCTGCTTGCTACAGTCATCTGTTAACTCCAATGTCATTGCTATCTTATTCCTGTTACTCATCATAGCTGGCGATGTTGAGCAAAATCCTGGCCCCATTCCAATAAATTCATCTAGAATCTAATGTGTATATATGGTTTGAACTATATCTTCCCCAGAAAAGACTTCTTATTTGTACATCATATCGACCCCCTAGCAGTCATGTTTCGTATTGGGACCATCTAGAATATTCCCTTGAACTTGATTTAGACTATACCCCATTTGTTATTCTATTAGGTGATTTTAATGAAAACTTACTCAACACTAAACTTAACAATCCACACAATCTGATGTCAAGAAAGGCATTGCGAAATATAATCTGTGAACCTACACGCGTTACTCAATACACTCAAACTTTGCTTGATCCCATCATTCTTAGTGAAGATTGCACGTGCAGTGAAAGTGATGTAATTGATTTTGAGTCTAGTATCAGCATATGAAAGAGTCATTCTATTGTATAAACAGGGTGATTTGTAAAACATATTTCCCATTCAATTGCATCACCACTGTGTTTGTTGTTCAACCTTTCGCTTGAACGGGGTAGCTTCCCATCTCAATGGAAACAAGCAAATGTTATGTCACTTTTTAAAAAGGGTGATAGACATCGGCCGTCTAATTACAGGCCTATTTCATTGCTTTCTTGTATTAGCAAATTGTTTGAACGCTTGATTTTTAAGCGAATGTATAATTATTTTTTAG